>CM034461.1:4178502-4659601 GCA_019925255.1 Litchi chinensis
AATATATTTAACTCTTACCAAATCTTCTCATAGTCATGCATTTTTTTACAACTTGATGTATGTAGGGTACAATTCTTCTTTGACAACTCAGAATCATGCTTATTAGCCTAAAATATTGTAAAATATAATCAAAATTCATTAAATGTTAACATGTCAACTTAAGAATATGAAGGCTTAATTACCTCAAAATCTAAAGATAATCGATGATTGATAAATACAATTCAATTTTGTTCACCAACATTAGGTGGCTTTAGCATTTCTTATATTCTTTGTGCATCAGAACCACCAAAAAAGTCTTTAATTTGTCTTCTTGTTTTGTTTTTATAGTGTCTCCAACACTCATTCATTACTTTTAATGTATGAGCTTTCTTTGATTTATCAGCACTAAGTCATAAATACAGTTGTAAGTTTTCTTAAAAATAAATATGTAACATTGAAGTTATATATAAATTAAACCAACATTGCCCAAACAAGCATACTTTTATATTCTCCAACACTATATCTTTTAAGGTTTATAGTATCTTATCCCAGCTAGTATAAATTATAGGCATCATCTGAGCTGTAAGGGCTCTATAACCTAAACTATAGATCAATGAATTCTTTCAAACAGATTGTCCAACTTTATTAATTTGTATCCCTATGGTTTTGACATTGGCCATTTTTTCATAATCCAAACGGTTGGGACCTCTTTATTTTCTTTTGTTCTCTTTACTAGAGCCACTTAAAGACTATTAATGTTCCTTCAGTTGAAATCTAAAAATATTATGGTAATGACATATATTAGTAGCCAACACATAGATAATAAACTCAATATATAAAACAATACATAAAAAGTCAATCCATTTTACAAAAATTTTGATAGAGTTTCTCCTATTTTTTGAACTTACCAAAAATTTAGCTCACCTGTAATTTAAACAACCAAGTAATTTTATAATAGATCCAACCACTTCAGAGACTCTATCTCTTCGCAAACATATACACAAACAATATTTATACATACACACATTGCAAAAAATATGAAAATATGATTACACTTATTAACATTAGATGTTTATAACCAATTCCTCACAATCTATCCAAGTATAATCCTTATTTTCATCCACACTGAAGTCAAATTCATGTACATCTAATGGTGTAGTTGTCATATAAGCATGCTTATCAAACTTATCTAAATCATGAAAACCTTTTGGAAATGCTTTTAGGACAACATACCAATTAGATAATTATTTTCCTTAGAATAAAACACTTGTGTTGCTTGTGAGGCTACAATAAAAGAATCTAGTGTGAACTCATCTTTAACTCTAACATCACTCCCACTACTGATCTTTAACTCTAACATCACTCCCACTACTCATCCAATCACATTTGAATAATGAAGCACAAAATGCTAAAGAATCCAATAAAAGTATTTTCCTTAAAACTCTATAGTAAACCATCTTCTTGACAACTTGAGTGTTATCTCTTTCATTACAAATGGTTTCTACTTCAAGGGAAACATTACTATTTTCTCATTACTTTTTATGCAGTATCATTTCCCATTCACAAATAGCTTGAATAGAATGTGACTTGCATACTTGGTCCAAGTGCAAGCAATTTTAGAGTTGGTAGCATATCCATGCTATTTGATTCATCAAGGACTTGTTTTAGACTATTACGATTTAGATTATCAAGGAAAAAAAGCTAAGGTGAAAACATCATATTCTGAAACATATAAGGTAGTGAATCCATTTTATTTCTGAACCGTGTTACAAATTCTCTAGTATGTGTCGTTTGCAACAAAGTTGGTCTACTTAAAAGATTGGGATCTAATTGTTGAAGTTCTTCCCATGCATGTGAATAAAACGTTTATATAAATAAAAACAACATAACTAAATAATTACAATGTTAATAATTTTTACTAATATTTACACTATGTTCATTTTAAATTTAAACCACTTACTTAATGTGTGGTTTTACTAATGCATTATTTAATAGTATATATATGTGCAATCTATAACATGTCAGCAGAAATTGTCTTTAATGTTGATGTAGATGTAGAATGTCCTTCCACTACATTTTAAAACACAATATCTTCATCTCTATTGTGCTTCTCACCAACATCTGCTATTCGTGATATATACCTACTACAAAATTGCATGCATTCATCGGCTAAATAGCATTCTGTTATACAACCTTCTGGTCATGCATGATTTCTTACATATCTTTTTAACACCTTCATAAATCTATAAAATAAATATATAAAGGTAAACAAAATATGTTTATATCATTAATCTTAATTCATATAAGAAGAATAGTGTAAGAATAACCTTTCAAAATGGTACGTCCAAAGATATTGAACTAACCCACATAAGTGAGCTTCTCTTGTTAGATGAATTGTAAGATGTACCGTTATGTCAAAAAAGGAGAGAAATAACGTTCAAGAATACATATAGTAATTACAACTTCATCTTCCAATGAATCTAACTTATCTCTATCTAACACTTTTTGGCAAATTTCATTAAAAAATGAACACAACCAAAATATGACAATTCTTGACCCTTTAGGCAGGAGATCCCATATTGCCATCGATAACAAATATTACATTAATATATGATAGTCATGAGATTTAAGCCCAACTATCTTGCATTCATTCAATGAAATGTAATTAAAGATATTTGAAGCATAACTGTTTGATATTTTAAATTTAACAACCTCTTACAAAATTATTATTTTTCTACTTTTGATGGAATGTGTGGTGCTATAGGCAAATACAGTTTATCTCCATCCTTTTTCATAGGAAGGTCTTGTCTAATCCCAATGTATTCCAAATCTCTACGAGAATTGACATCATTCTTAGTTTTCCCATTGATGTCCAACATGCCAACAAGACTCTCATTAATATTTTTTATAAAAATACATCACATCTAAATTATAACGCAATCACAAATCCTATAAAAAATGATGATGTTAAATTTGAGGCATAATTAAATATAATAAAATAAGGTGAATCATTGTTTGAATTCAAGATCTTACCTCCTAATATAGAAGATCAAAGGATAGTGATCTTTTTTTTTTTTTTTTCATATAGGATAAATTTTTCTCTTCCTTTTCCCATTTACTTTCTTTCCCCAATCATTTCCGACTTTCGCATATACAATTCGAGCTTATTTACCATCAAGAATCACTAGAGGATCATCCATTTCTTCTTTTCTATTAAACCATAATTTTTTCTTTCAAAAAACATGGTTCTTTGGATTTAGAAGAAATAATCAATGACCTATATACACATTTTTATTACTATATATCAATTTTTGTGAATATATGTTTAACCCACATGCAAGACAAACATTTTCACCTTTCACATAACATCCTGCTAAGTTTCAATATACAGAATAATCATTTATAGTCCACATTAAAATAGCATTTAAATTGAAGATGGACTTAGTAAATGAATCATACACTTACGCTTTCGATGTCATAACTCATTCAAATCTTCAATTAGTGGCTGCAAGTATATATCAATATCATTCCTTGGTCATTTTTTTCTTAGAATTAATAGTGTTAGTATCAAATTTTCTTTCAATGTAGACTTCATAGGGGTAGATTGTATACAACTAACACTACAGGCTAACAACTATAGGTTGTGCTTAGGTTGCTATAAGAATTAAATTCATCCCCAACTAAACCCAAACTCAAATTGCATGGCTTTGAAGCAAAAGATGTCCACGTCCTATCTATAGTCTTCCAGGCTACTAAATCAATGAGATGATGCATCTTTTCATCTTGGCTTGTATGGATAGAATGTCATTTCAAGTCGTTATCCATTTCAATTAATGTAAACATTCTACTAAACCGTCATATGATTGAAAAGTATAAAAGTACTTTGGTCGATACTCTCTTACGAATCATTTTAGTAACTTTGTTTACTTTCCATCTAGAAGTGCTATATTTTGGACATTCTTCATGATACTGTAATTCTTTTCTAAACAAACACCAATCATTTATGCAAGCATGGATTTTTTCATACCTTAAGTCAAACATTTTCAACAACTTTTTTAAGGAGTACAATGATTTTAATAGAACATTATCTAATGACAACATGTCTCGAATGATGTTAAGAAGTCCATCAAACCCTTTATCGAATAGACCATTCGTAGCCTTATGTTCATATAAAGCTACAATAGTCGATAATTTAGTGTACTTAGAGCAATCTTTATACAAAAAAGTTTCAACATTTTCTAAATTATTAGTGACGTCTTCGTCTCTTATTTCAATATTAGGTTCAACATTACAATACGTTTCAAGGTTTGCATCCCTATACATTCTAAATGTATTGGAAATGTTTTTAATAGGTGTGAAAGTTTTTAGAGGTTTCCCATACATAAACCAAGTTGTATACTGAGAATCTATCCCATTAATGACTAAATACTCATATGCTATCTTAGTGTAATGCTATCTTCCATTGAGATATTTTATACAAAGACAAGAGATAAAGCCAGTATTTATTGAATATTTGTTTGAGGCCTGAACAAAGTTTTTGGCTCGCTTTTTACATTCTTTTAACACTCTAAAAGTTTAACAATGATAGAAAAAATTGTCAAAAACATTAAAATTTTAAATCTTATGTCCTTATAAATTGAGTTTAGGATATTAACCCTGAAAATTTTAACCACTCCTTATCCATTTGAAAGCATATAACACTAAAAAACAAAATATACAACAACATGGTGTTAAACTATATTAAAATTATCAAACTTTGAATAATAAAAAAAAAAAAAAAAAATCACATTCAAATAGACATTCACTCAATCTACATATATTACAATCATCTTACATATTACTTATCATTCTTAACCATAAAAACTAACATATATATATATACATAGATATATACATCTTTTACATACAAAACATACAAAATATCACAACTTTAACCTTTAAAAAAACTTCACAAAACTAATAATGGAAAATTACTTCAACAACAATATTATATTTATGTCAAAAAAGTCTAAAATCATAACAACAATAATACATATACGATATCAAATAAAATCCATAAAACACAAAATTATAAATTGAAACATCGGAAAACACAAAATCATAAAGTCCATACATTCTTGCTAAAGAAAACAAGGGAAGAAGAGTAAATTGGCAAAGATAATTGTAACACCCTCCACTAAATTTCCATTAGAATGGAAATTGCGTCAAAGGATGTTACACCGCTCCTTTATTTAGCATCATCATTATTATTATACATATATTATTATTTTATAAAAATCCGATAGAATTTCGTCTATTTTTTTGAAAATTCCAAAATTGAAAAAAAAAACCTGTAATTTTGAAATCAACACTTCTAAAATATATCCGTTTTCTCAACTACCATTTCGAACCCTCTGTCTGACTCAAACTCACTTCAGCATACAAACATTTGGGATATCACAACTTTACTAAAAAGTTACACTCAATTAGTAAAGGCCAAAAAAATAAATAAAAATAAATAAAAAGGACAAGTAATATTTGTATTATCACAAACACCTTTACCATATAAAATTTTTCTACTATTTATATACAATATCACTTGCAAAAATTCATGTACACATATACATATGCATTGCTTCCATGTCTATGAACCCTAATGTACTAATGTGATATCAAAAGAATAACTACCCAAATATGGAGGGATGTGACTTGCTAAAATGCTATCGAAGTCTCTTCTTCAGTCTCTATCTTTAGTGCCCAATTCACAACCTGCACGTGATAAATCCAATGCGTTAAGTATTTCTACTTAGTAGGTGTACACAAAACTTAAATTCATCATTTCATAAAAAAAAATAAAAAAAAAACAAAAACAAAAACAAAACTGTGAATCAAAGCTACACAGTTCTCACACTTTTATGAGTAAATCACACAGAGCACATATACTAGTAACACACAAATGAAATGTACAAAAGTCATTTTTCGAATATAATCATACAATTGCATTGAATATATCATTTAGCGCCCTATGTAAACTCTAATATGATATCTTGGATTGAAAAATGGGATTCCCCGGCATCGGACACTCGGTGCCTACCTATCGAAATCACATTTTTCAGATACAAGCTATTTTGAGACCGGACACTTGGTGCTTCTCAAAATCTATGAATCTAGTATCCATATATATATATATAAGCAAATCGGAACAGTACTGCTATAATCACCCTATTAACATGTCAATTACCAATCCCTATCTACCAATATCCAGGTTTACTAAAGCCCTTATAAATTTTATTTATTAACAAAAATTTTACATTTTATCAATTTCCATTTCCAGAGTACAATTTTGTTAGAATTTGCCACGCAATACATACAATCATGTTTTTCCATTTAACCGAAACATTCCATTTAGGCTTTACAAAGCATCATTTTTCACGATATTATCTTATCAAAACTTATTGAAAACATCATGCCCTTCACCTAGCACATTTTTGGCCAAAGTACTAGAGTAAAAAATTTCTTTCCGATTCATTTCCATTCCCATTCAAAAGTCATTAAAATCACAATCCAATACCATTTGATAACACTTCATCAAAATAAAGTCACAAACCCTTTAATTCCTAAATTCCGTCAACACTTTTCTTTCACAAAATTTTCGAAATTTTCATTATTCAAAGCCACACCATGATTCATCATATCATCCAAGCATATTTATGAAATCAGTTTAACTAAAAATGAGAAAATATCATATACTAACAAAATCAACACCTTACTAACAAAAGTGAAATTTTCAAGTAAGGGTACACCAACCTTTTGGGCAATATTTCTAGCTTTTTCACACCTTCAATTGAAGTTTATGACTGCTCCTTATTATTTTCTTGGCTTCCTTAAGCCAATCCCACACCTAGGGTTTTCAAGAAGACATTTATCATCATAAAATCAAATCCACTAATGTAAATGCAAAAGTGACTATCTCTACATGTTCATGAATGCTTCTACCTCATTTCTAATCTCACTTCATCATAAAATCAAAAACCCATATCAATTCACCTTGACTTAGCACGTTTCTTTGAAAAATCACTTGTGAATCTTAATGGGGTTTGGTGAATTTGATGCTTTGGATGGATAGAGAAGAATGTGTAGAACAAGAGAAGTTAGTGATTTGGAAGCTTAAATTTGAAGAAAAAGGGAGAGAAAATGAAGGAGGGGTGGACCGCAACAAGAGGAAGAAGAAGAAGAGAAAAATGCAAGGTTGTCATGCAATCTTATCCTTATATACACACCTTTTCTCTTGACCAATTTATCCCTCAACTAAATCATTAATTACCATCATGTCATTAGTTACAAATGCTAACATCTCATTGGTGGAAAATCCAATTAATAATTCCACTAACTAGAATGTCATCATTCTAGTTCAAATACAACCAAAATTAAATCACTTTTTGATCTTTTTTGTTGGCACATTCCTGTTGGTCCTAATTTAAATCTTATATGATGCATTCTAATTACATTACTTTCTCATCCAATCATATTCTCCCATCACTTCAATTTCTCTCATTGAATTTCTAATTTAATTCCTACTTATAAAATACCTCCAAAATATTAAATCCTTTAAAAAAAAAAATACATCTCACCCTAAATACATAAAATTCCTAATTTAATCTTACTTTTACATTCTAATTTCGATCAAATAATATTAATCATGTCAGAATATATATAAAAAAAATTCAGGGCATTACAATAACGGTGTCGAATGATGGAAGAGTAGTAGGTCGGCAAATACGATGGTGTCGGATGGTGACAGTCCTCGGCAGTTGCTATAAGAGAAGAAAAGAAGTGAAAAAATGATAAAGAAATAACGGCGGTCGGACTACCGTGTCGGTTGTCTGATCGTCGCAAGGATGAAAGAAGAAGAAGAAAAAGAAAAAGTAAAAGAAGAAGAAGGAGAAGAAGAGAAAAGAGAAGAAGAAAAGGAGACGAAGAAGAAGAAGAAGAAGAGAAGAGAGAAGAAGAAGAGCAGAATGGTTGATAACTAGCAATGGTTGGCTAAGGTTGGCAACTAGGCAAAGCCAAGCCAAGGGGGTGGGGGCGTCTAGGGCTCGGGTAAGAGAGAATGTGAGAGAAAGAGATAGAGAGAGAAAGAAAATAGAGAAATGAGGAAGGATGGGAAGGGCTGAGCTATAAAGTCTAGATTATCCATACCGGATGGATCAAGCGCCTGATATGGATAATCAATTTTTTTAATTTTTTTAAATATACTATCAATACCGATCCATAATGGCCCGATATGGATAATTAGTTAGTATCCATAAAATAAATATTATCCATATCGGGTCACTAGTTCTTGGTATGGATAATTGATTTTAAATTTTTTTTAATAATAAAAATTTTTACCCATACCGGGCTTTTAATGCTCAGTATGGATAATTCCATATAATTTTTTCTAGGGTTAAATAATGTTATCCATAACAAACCTTTAATGCATAATATGGATATTTCAATATGGATAACTTGTTTTGTTATAGTGTTATATACATCCTCATCCAGTCCAATCATACACTAAACACATGATTAGAGTAAAACATATTCAATCTTATTATACACCAAACAATATGAGATAAGACTATATATAATCCAATCTCATATAATATAGTTCTATCAAGTCCAATACAATATTATTCAATCCAATACATCATATATACCAAATGAGAGGTAAGTGTTCAAGCAAGCTCAAAAAGAAATTTTATTAAGAAGAGAAAGAATACAAAAGAGAGCAACAAAATCTAATAGCAGAAACCTCCTAAGAATTAACTAGTAATTAACAGCTTTAAAATAGAACTTCGTAGTCCGTTCCATCAAATAAAATCCGCGTCATTTTGTTATTCATCACAAACAAAATCCCCACCACGCAGGTGATGCTAAACTACATTTCCCAAATCATAACTGAACAAGCAAGCACTCTATCTTAATTTGATTCCTAAAATAATGTGTTGTATGTGTAAAACAAAATGTTAACCGTATGACTTCTTTCAGTAGGGGATAACGAAGAACAAGGTTTAAATTGGCTACAAACCAAATTAATGCAAATGATAGGCTACTGATCCCATTCAAAATTTAGCTATAAAACAAGAAAGTGGCTGAGCTGAAAGCTAAGATCGTGACCTTGGCAGACATGAAGAGAGTTAAGAGTCCAAACATCAACTTAAGTGGTAATTGCATGCGAAAATCTTTTTCTTCGTAACGTGATGTAAGAATGGACAAAAATATTATTATGGAGATAGAAGAGGAGAATACGGCTATTGCATCTGATACAGCAAAAACCTTAAAACAGCTCTTATGAAGAAAAAAAGGTTTAGCTGTTTTTTTGGTCGTTACCAACTGGGACAGTGAAGGCTGCTGCAAAAACCACAATAGCAGTGAGTGTGGCAACAAGCATACAGGACGTAGCTGTGCTCTTCATCCACTTTTCTCCTCTTTCTCGATGAATAATTCTTTAGGTGTGTAGCCGTCTATAGTCATTTCGTCTTCTGTTGCTGTACTGCTGTGGCCCTCTGTATGTCGACAGATATTATGTTTTAGGTCTCTATATAAGGATGGGAAGATCCTTTCAACTTCCCACAATCAAAACGTGAAAATGACTCGAAGGCAAATGAGTTGATTTAATTTTAAATTCTACATGAAAAATTTCTCTACATAAAAGGGTTTTGCAAAGAATTTTATGCAGTATAAAGAAGATTATAAATGCCTAAAATTTAATTAAAAGTTATGTTGTTATCAAAATCAAAATTTAGTAATCCTTTTCTAGTATGACATCACTTCAATGATTTTAATACCTAAACAATTTTCATTTTTTTTTTTTTTTTTGGTTTCAATTTGATTTCACTGTTATCATCATCTTGTCGACGTGTGAATTTGGTTGGCTCAAGTTCTTGATCTAATACTTGCAATTAAAGAGAAATAGAGCAAACAAAAAAGAGAAAGGAGAGGAAGAGCAAGTTGCAAAGGTGGTTTTTTACGTGATTCGGCCAAAATAGTACCTACGTCCACGACTATGTTCTCTTGTTATTTTGATAGAGTCATAGTATATTATTAATTATTGTATTGTATGTTTACAATGACATTTTAGTCCCTATTTATAGCATGGGACGTTACAGTTTGAATGTAATTAAAACAGTAAAGAATTTCACATTAATTACACTTCCAAAACCGGTATCCTCCATATCTGGGATAGACTTCATCATATCAAGAATTGATTCTACCGATATTTGATTTTGAATTTATTTTCAACTCTGATAGTTGACTCCTTCCCAATTTAGGCTATTGCCATTCAAGAAAATTCTCTCAACAAGTGCTTCGAGCTGCGAGCTGAAGCTTGTGTTGGACGACTTCGAGCTGGGCATAAGGCAAGCTGGATTATAACTGACCAGCAACCTGAGAACTACATTAGCAAACTGTGAGCTTGTCTATGCGAACTGGGTGTTAGCAAACAGAGCTTTCGTTTATTAGGTCAATCCATTAGATCAGTTCATTGAGCTTTTACCAGCCCATTTATATGGTCCCAAATATACCCACAACATTAGGCCTCCAACTCTCAGTACAGTCTGCGGACTGGGAGCTCAGAGCTTGCTAATAAAAGCTGACGCATCACATCTTGTTGTGCCATGCCTTTTCAAATTCTGTCCCATAACTCGACACGTGACGATTCTTCAGGTAACTGCAATGTAGTACATCTCGTGTCATGTACATTTAATATGCATGTCTCTCAGTTGACGACCCATGATGACAAAAGCTTTAACTCGCACTGCATCGTTAGATCTAAAGCAGTTGAGTAGTCCTTAGATTGAATGGTTAGGGTTTGGATCCCACATCTCTATATATATAAGTGGAGCCCTTTCATTTTCCTTCTCACTCTGTCATTTTCAACTTTAGCCGCCGAATCTCTTTCTTCTCTTTTTTCTTTCATCCTGCTTCCTTGTGCCGATTTTTCTCATATTCTGTTAGTGATGTGCCGTAGAACCAATCAACCTTAGGTTGTATTTATGCATATTTCTTTTTAATAAAATGACAATATTATTATTATTCAGTTTATATTCAACTGTGTAATAAAGTCCCTAGTATATATAACACAGTGTAAAGGAAATCATGAAAGAGTTCATGATATGAGATTCCTATTACATGCAAATGTGTTTATACTTAAATATCCCTAGTCATAGTATTAATGAGACGGGACATCATTAGTACAGATAGACTAGCACGTGTTATACTCCTCGATTGGATCGAGCAGTAGTTCTCATAAGCTGATGGCATATGAGATGTCTAGAGTAAACATGTGGATGCTTGTTTAGAATGAGTACATTGGATGACCTGATTATAAGATGATCACATGGATAGTTTTATGTCAGTGATCTCATCTTAACATATCAGTAGGTGCAAGTATCCTTTGACATGAGATCTCCAAAGTACACTGAGTATCAACTGTCGTCCTTTAATGCCATTCCTTGTTGACTCAAAGAGTTGACTCGTAGGGTGGTACTTGAGTTCGACATGAGCTACTCGAGCGTAGTTAAGTGATCAATAAAGGATTCGTCACTTCTCATAGTAGAAGAAGATATCTTATGGCCTCTTAAGGAAATCGTTATTCCAGGAATCTTTGGCCAGAGTGATCGTACCAATGGAAGAGTCTTCCAAGATACGTAATTGAGAATAACGGATTTCGAAAATAAGAACTAATAAATTCGGGCTAGTCATGACTTAGTCATTCTAGTGAGAGTTGACACATAGTCCATACTCATAACCGAATGAGATATGTTAAGACGAAATGATGAATTGCATGGTAACTGTTTATGGAAAAGTATCATTCTAACCACGGACAATTCTGGACACTTGGGTGGTCATGATGCATTGCTAGGTGCCAATCTTGATCTACTCGGAATCAATTAGTTGATTGGTGAATCAAGGATTAAATCAAAAGGTTTAATTTAATCTAATCCTAATTCGATTAGGATTATAATTCATTCCAGGTTGCCAATGTGCTCGGATACCTAATGGGTCACACACTTAAGTAACTCGATGTACAGTGTAAAATGGCTATTGAATAGAATTTAATATGTTGACATGAGATGTTAATATTAATGGTGATGAAATAAAATAAAGGCCCATTTATTTTATTAGGATCAATTTAATTTAATTGGATTAAATTAAAATTGGGCCAAAAACTAATGGATTAGGAGAATTCCTAATGGGCTTAAATTGGGGTTTCATTTTCTTTGCCCAATAGAAATATTAGATTGTCTATAAATACCCATATGATGGGGTAGCAATAGTGAATCTCTCTTAGAACAAAAGAAAAGAGAAATTGGGGCAAAGCAAAAAACTCTCAAAATCACCACATAGCCAATCACCTTGACTAGCACATAGGGTGTTCGTTTGGCTATCGCCATCTCCAATTGGGTTTTTGAACATTGTGTTGCTGTGTGGATACCTTAGAGGCGATTCTGCACTTGGATCGCTAGTGGATTAGATCATACGAGAAGGGAAGGAGCCACCAACGAAGGTATGGTTTCAATTAAACACCCTATGTATGTTTAATTGTTTTGGTTTTAAACTAATCTAGAGTGATCCGATTTGGGTTTTTGAAATTTGTTTGCTGTAAATTTTTGTTTTTCCGCTGTGCTATGATGTATGAGATGCATACAAAAACCCAACATATTCCACATTCTCAACGATCAGATTCGTCATCCTTAGGCAAGCATTTACAGTAAGTTTTTATAACTGACTCTTGATTTTCTTAGTTTTTATATTTGGTGTGCATTATGTTTTCTGGATCCGAGACTAGTATGCATTCTTCATGTTCTAGATGTTGAATGTTTGAGACTTTTTATTTCTTGTTGATTTGATCTTGTTGATCTACCTCTTGCGGTCTATTTACTATTTATGACACTTTAGTATGCAAGCTATATGATGATACACTTGTAGGTCACTAGCTCATAAGTCATTTGCCTATAGCTCGAGCCTTCCACAGCTTTAGCGATATATGTGTGTGGCATTTGTGACCTATAGACTAGGAAGCCTCTTACTAGAAAACTTAAACTTTTGGGCATGGTCTGCTAGTAATAACCTAACTGCACCCTTTTATATGTAGATGTCTATAGGTCACAGACGTCGATCACACAAAGTAGGAGATGATGACTCGTAAAGTTCAGAAGAGCTCGGATTAAAGGAAGTTCGTATTACTAGTGAAGTGATTTTTCAAAGCGGTGAGGCCGCTAAGTGGTTCGTAGCTCGGGCAGACCCCGTGATGATCCGTCAAGCCGTTGAGGAACAACGAGCTCGCAAGGTGTTCATACATTATGCCTTGAAGATAGAATATGAGGAGTTAGGGGGAATCGCCTTTGAGTATCACCTTCCCAAGGGATATCGTGTGATGTCACCTATATTTAGTGACCATGCAATTTATCCTCCCAAGGGGTTCGTTGCTGACAGTATTCACCACCTTAGGCACGGACTTAGATTTCCAATCTCTACCTACATTATCAATCTATTGAATAGGCTAGAGCTTAGCCCTTTCCAGCTTACCTCTAATTCATATTCACAGCTCATATCCTTAGCTTTAGTCTTCATCAGGAACGGCCTTCCACCTCCGAACCCCAAAATCCTCTGCCATCTCTATAGTATCAAAAACGTTGGTAGCATGAGAGATGGAATGCGAGATAGGATCTATTATCTCGTAGCTCAAAAAATGAGCTATGAGGGTCTCTTACCTTAGGGCAGTGTGAAGGGCAAATCTAATGTAGGAGATTATAAATCAAACTGGTTTTACATATCTTGCCTTCATTCAGAAAGCTCTATAATTTTTCTTTCGTCCTTAGCCCAAGTAGTTAGATAGCACAAACCTCTTGCAAGTTGCATTTTTTTTTTTTTAACTTTTTTTCTTTTTACCTCACAGACTTAACAGGAGACAATGCAACCTTTACTGACGAGGAAGACGAGATTCTCAAAACGCTTGCGAACTCAGATGAGGAGAGTATTAATAATGCGCTTGACGACGAACTCCTCAGGGCCTACAAATTAGCCCTTCCTCTTAACAACAAGCTATTGGACAACAAGAGGAACATAGGAAGCGGGGTGAATTTGAGCTCGCCTTTGTCTTCAAAGCTACTAGTGAAGTAAAGGCTATCCCGATCCCTCAACAAACTCCAATTCCTGCCTCACGACGAGCTACAAAGATAGTGAAGCTCGCTTTCCAAAGGCCTTCACCAAATCCATCTGTTCAGTCCGCAGCTCCTTCAATTGCTACTTCTGCTGAAGCAACCTCCTCAGCACCAGGTTCGAATCCTACACCTCGCAGCCAAAGATGGTTGAGGTTTGAAATGAGCAGGTGAGAGCTCCTACTCGCAAGGTCCAATTTGCTCCGAGCGGAAGAACAAAAAGAAAATCGTTGCCTAATCCTCCTCCAGCTAAGCGATGACAAATGGATAAAAGTAAACAGCCTGAGGTTGTAGAGAAAAGGGTTGAGTCACAAGTTAGGGCACAATCTGAAGGCAGGTCAAGAGGAATCTATTTGAACATCCTCCTTCACAACTTGCCCGAGATCTTGCTGACCCATGCCAAGCACCTAGAAAAGAAGAGTTTATGGGGTGATAGCCTATCTGGCTATATAGCTCCTCATGGGCTGCTGGTAACCTATACTACCTTTACCTCTTTTGCTTACTTGCTTCCTTGGTTTAAATGTTAATTTGTTGCATTTCAAGCCATAATGGAGGAGATAAAGCAGATGCAAGAAGTTCTAACTTTTGAGGATAAAAAAAAAAAGAAAGTTGAGAGCGAGCAAAAGAAGTTGAAGGACGAGCTCTCGTTCATGGTTACGAAGGTTGAGAAGGCCAAAAGATCAGAACAAGTTTTTCAAGCTAGGCTGTTGAATGCAGATATGGTTAGGAAGGAGGCTGAGGATGCTCTGGCTCGTGAAGAAGGTGCTCATGCAGTTATAAGGTCACATCTTACTGCCCAGCTTCTTTGGAGTGAGGAGGAATTGAACAAGGCAAGAGACGACCTGGAAAAGACAAGGAACAACCTGGAGAAGGCTGAGCAGCGAGCTGAAATTGTAGAGAAGAAGATCACCCTTACTAAGGAGGAAGCCAAGCTGCAGGTCACCAAAACTAGAGAGAAGGCAGAGTCAGAGACCTCTAGCTTGTTCCTCTACATTCTGTGGAAAGCTCACCCTGAGCTGGACCTCTCGTTTTTTGGCGAAGAGATGGTTACTAAGGTAGAGAAGTACAAGAAGCATCAAGCTGTTCGGTTCTTTGCTGTTCCAAATCCAACTCCTCAAAACATCGAGCTCCCAGATGCGACCACCCATGATGAGACAACTCAAGTCGCAGAGCCTCCAGGTGCAACCTCCAACTCAAGTCGCAGAGCCTCCAGGTGCAACCTCCAATGATGTAGGTTCCATCGGATCAACCCTCCAAGACCGAAGCTTCCAGTAAGCTGAATACCATGCTATACTTCTTTGTTCTTTCCTTCAAAATTAGTAATGATTGTATTGCATTCTCCTCACTTTGCGAGAACCTTTGTAATGAATATTTTAACTTCATATATAATGAATTCGCCTCATTTTATGAGGTTTTACTTGAATATGTTGGCTTTATTTCAACGTTATCTAGTACTTTACTCTGCCCTGTTGTTTTTGAGTATTTGAAGTTCCTACGAACTGAGAAACAAAATGATTAATGCATAAATTCATAAGTTAATGATGACAAAACCTGGTGATGGCTCGAGAGCTCGCTGATGTGGAAATAAATATTTTTTCGGTTGAATAAGCCCTCGAATATCACTATAGTTCGTAGATCATAGCTTTTAGCATAATAGCGAGTTAGTAGGTTGTAGCCTTTTATCATTACTACGAGCTAGTAGGTTGGCACCGGTCAGTATAATAACAAGTTAATAGGTCGAATCCTATTAGCATTATAGTGTAATTTTGCGAGCTATATAGAGGGTCGAAACCTCGTCTACCACAACGATATATTGTTTGAGCTATATAGGGGGTCGGAACCTCGCCTAAGGCCACAGCGATATATTGTTTGAGCTATGTAGGAAGTCGAAACCTCGCCTACCACAGTAGTATTTTTTCGAGTTATGTAGGGGGTCGTAATCTTACCTACCATAGCGATAGTTTCTTCGAACTATGTAAAGGATCATAACCTCACCTACCATACCACATTTTTTATAAGCTGTCCAGTAAATCAAAACCTTAGCTAATAGCGAAATTTTATAGAGTTGTCCAGTAGGTTGGAACCTGAGCTAACAGTATAATTTTATAGAGCTATCCAGTAGGTCGGAACCTCAGCTAATAGCATAATTTTATGGAGCTATCTAATAGGTCGGAACCTCAACTAACAATGTAATTTATTGATTTAAGGTCAGAACTCCGCTATGTCCAGTAGGTGAGAACCTCAGCTAACTTAGCGTGATTTAATAAAATTCTACCAAAGAAAAACTTAGTGAAGATGTCGCTATTCACTTTTATATTCGGCATTTAACAAAGGAATTAATAAAGCAATTATTCATGAGTAAAGCATTATAAGAAATTTGAAATTTTCATTGACTTTCAAAAATTGAATCACAAATCATTCAGTGTAAATCAACACCTGCAATGTGAGGGCCACCACGCATGGTGAAGATGGTCCTTATTGCAAATTTTTATTCTAGAGCTCGCTATGGTGGTTGTTGAGGTTGTTGCTCTTGAGGTTGTGGGTTCGCTGGTCGCACCACGTAGTCTCACAGACAATCTTTTTTTATTAGATCCTCAATAGTGTTCTTTACCTCCCAACATTTTGAAGTGTTATGTCCGACCTCATTATGATAGACACAAAATTTATTCTTGTTTATGAACTTAATAGGGGTCCTCATGAGATCAGGCTTCCTAAAGTCTTCCTTATTCCTTTCTATTGCAAAAATCCTATCTGGTGCATCAGACAGGATGTCGTAGCTATCATGACGACCTTGACGCTAAGATCGCCCATTTCTAGGCTCATTCTTGGCCTTCTTAGCAACTTGATTGATTAAGCCGTTATTCCAACCTTCACTTCCATTCCCATCATTATATCTTTTTTTCGGTTGGTTGGAACTATCCGCTTCATCCTTTTGGTTAGGCTTCTTGGGGTTGAAGGTCTCTTCCCATCTAATCTCCTTGACAACTCGCTTGTAAAACTTGCCATGGTCTCTCATTAGAGATTTATAGATGCTCTCGTAAAGCTTTCTATCCTTACGAAGCCTAACTGAGATCGTAGTCAAGATGCTCTCATCTGAAGGGTTCTTCACATTGGTGACTTCACGTCTAAACCTAATAATGTAATCTTTCAGCGATTCATTTTATCGTTGGAAGACCATGGCAAGGTGATAAGAGGGCATAAGTTGCCTCTTCAGAGCTCAGTACTGGCTGATGAATTTTTGTTGACATTTTTTCCAACTATCTATGCTGCGAGCTGGAAGGCTCTTGAACCAGGTTTGTGGGATGTCCCCTAGAGTAGTCAGAAAAACTTAACTAACTGATTGTTCGTCTAGAGGTCCATTTGGACATTGAATGCATCCAAATGATCATAAGGGTCGCTATCTCCCTTATACTAAGGAACGTTAGGGACCTTGAATCTATGAGGGAGAGGCTGTGTCTCGATCTCCTTAATGAAGGAGGTCTTTTCCTCATATCGATTACGATGGTTTGAGGCACCAAGTCATGCTTCAAGCTATTGAACCCTTTGAAAGAGCTCCTCTATCCTTAGGTAAGGAGGCCAATGGCCTTGCCCTAGCTCATGACTTGGAAGGCAGCGTTCTGGATCATATTCTTGACTAGCCCTTTGTGAACCACCTACTAAGTGTGACTCCACATGTCACTAAATGTCTACCTCATCCTTTTCGCCAGCTTGGCGACCTCCATCTCTTAAACGCAGGTTGAAGGAACAAGCTAAACTTGCAGGTTGTGACACTTCTTTAATATGTCCTTCAATGTCTGATACTTTCTCTGATTGGTGCTAGTAGATTTCTCTGGGAGCAGCAACCTTAGGTCTGGGTACATTTTGGGCTTGGGCCTGTGCCAGCAACCTGACTACATCCACAAGCTGCCATATGGTATCTTCAAGCACCTCCTGCCACTGGTGCCACGCATGTAGCCCCTCGACTGTAGGAACCATCGATACTAGTTGGCATGAAGGTAGGGGAGGCATGCCCACAGTATCACTGATTATAGGGACATAAGGCACGCTTGCCATAGGCATGGTTGCATCCTCCTTCGGCTAAACATTATGTTGCTGCTGATCCATCTTATTTTCTAGTTAGTTAGCCACCACATTTGAACTACTGGTTGTTCTTCCTTTTGTCATGGCCGTTAAAAACTTTTAAAAATTGTAATCTGGGCCCTTCTTCTAGCCTCAAGATATTGACGTGTGAATTTGGTCGACCCAAGTTCTTGACCCAATACCTATAATTAAAGAGAAACAGAGCAAACAAAAGAGAGAAAGGAGAGGAAAAGCAGGTTACAAAGGTGGTTTTTTACATGATTCGGTAAGAACAGTGCTTATGTCCATAATTGTGTTCTCTGATTATTTTGACAGAGTCACAGTATATTATTAATTGTTACATCTTATGTTTACAATAAAATTTTAGCCCCTATTTATAGCATGAGGTGTTACAGTGTGAATGCAATTAAAACAAGAAAGAATTTCATATTAATTACACTTCCAAAAACGATGTCCACCATATCTGGGATAGACTCCGTCATACCAGGGATTGATTCTACCAATATTTGAATGTGAATTTATTTCCAACTCTAATGGTTCACTCCTTCCCAATTTGGGCTATTGCCATTAAGAAAATTCCCTCAACAGGTGCTTCGAGCTACGAGCTAGAGCTTGCATTGGACGACTTCGAGCTGAATTGTGATTGACCAGTGACTTGAGAACTATATTAGAAAACTGCGAGCTCGTCTATGCGAACTGGGTGTTGGTGAACCGGGTTTTCATCTACTGAGTCCATCCACTGGGTCAGTTCCTTAGGCTTTTACCAACTCATTTACATGGTCCCAAATATACTCATAACAATCTGTAAGGGAATTTTCACCGAAACTCATTAAGGTTGTTACAAATCTTAATGCTAGGGGATCTGTCATCGAAAAACCATTGTCAAATATAGATGATTCAAATATTACTTTGTATGATTGATGTCTTATAAAATGAAAATAATTTAATTAAACTTTTTCTTTTTCTTTTTTTAATTTTTGAAGAAAAATTAATTAAACTCTTACTAGTAAAAATCTTAGAGGTTTTTCATTTCAAGAAAATGTCTGCCCGTGTATAATGCCTGCCTAAATATATATCAGAATATAGTAAGACAACTCTATTTCTAAATTTGTTTTGTTCCTTTTCCCCAACCAAAAAAAAAAAAAAAAAGCTAAAACTAGTGATATAATTGTTTCTATAAAACGGAGAAATAAAGGCAAGGGAGAAATGAGAAATATTACCTCAAACATCAGTATTTCTAGTTGCAGTTCCAAAGCTGCACCTGGAACGATTTTGTCTGGAGGCGGATTTGGATATTTTGCCGCTAGATGCAATACGTTGTTACCGTCATCATCTACATAAGCAGTCAGTAAGTCCACATGGAGGACCATCATATTTATGAGATCCAGCATATCGACACACCAATGGTGAACGGCTAAGTGAAATATGTTATGCATATTTTCATCAAATTCGTAAATTAAATCAGGATAAAAATTAACGGCGCCGGCCATGAATTCAGAGTTTCCCAGTTTAGCTGCGTCAAACAACATATTTCTTCTGCACCTGATTAGATATTTGACTCGATTAGAAATTCGAGAATTTATTAAGCTTTTCCACAAACGTTTCACAAGAGTCAGAGCGTGACTGTCTTAAAGTTTGGCTTTCGGGGCAACATGTGCAGTGCCTTCTCACCAATCCCATTTTCATTTCTGTCTTGAGCCTCTGCCTGTCTTTCCCAAATCGCTTGAATCCTACCAGAATTTTCCCAATGGTTCAACAATTTTAATGTGATACCCGAGCAATTCACCCCAAATATTAAGCTACAATTGTAAATAGATGGTAGGTATATATGTATACACACACACAAATATGAAACAACTTCCAAGGATACTAATATTATTACAAATTATATTCAGAAAAGAAAATTAAAAATTTTTCTTTCACTTATAGATTTATAAATAAATAGAAAATACATATGAAATAGTTTTTTTTTTTTTTAAATTAACTACATATGAAATAGTTTTGATTCATACATTTAAGATATCTCTGAAATAATTTTCTTGTTTTTCCCAATGAAAAATCTGAGTTTTTTTTTTTTTTTTTACCAAAATTTATCATATTCATGCTAGATCTAAAAAACAAAATTGTATGTATGCGTACCATACAGATCCGCATTTATGCTTTCGATGAATAGGTCTTCTAATTCATTTACGCTCAGATGGTCTACCGCAAGACGGTACAAAAAGTTGGCCATATCCTTTTGTCCAAACAGAACAGCCAGGTAAAGAGGAGTCTTTTTTTCAGTGCCGCGGACATTTTCAGACCTGGCTTCTTTTCAAGCATAAGCTTAGCAATTTCTACATCTCCAGTTGCAGCAGTGAAACAAAACGCGTTGTAACCTTTTTCATCACCTTGTAGTAGCAGTTTCGAGATCAAATCATTATTTTGTTTTACTGAATTCAATAACTTCTCTACGAAGGTTCGTTTTCTTGCTCCTGCTGCAACATGAAGAATAGTCGAACATCCTATTGTAATAGCGTTGCCAAGAATAGTCTATGAATGATTTAGAATAAGTTTCTTAGCTGCTTCCCAGTTTCCTTGTAATGCAGCATTATGAAGCGGCACGCAAATCTTGAAGTATTCATCCCCTGTATAAATTACATTCAAAGGGTTAATTTGTCTTAATTGGTACCCAACCTCTCGTGATTTTTTTTTTTACGAAACAATTTCTCGTGATTTTTATACTAAATAAATCTTTCCTAAGATCCATATGGGTATGGCTAGGATTGAGATAGTATATATACAGTGTTTGTATCAGGAAATAAAGAGAGCACTTACTTTTTAACAGAATATTGGGAGGCATCAAATCCTGATTTTGGTCATGATTCTCTCTTGAATCATGATTAATTATTTTCTGCATCCAGCGTTCCTCGCACACAACTACAACTCTACAAGAAGTACTTGTTTCTACCACCTCAGTTCTTTTTTTTCTTTTTTTTTCCCTATTTCTCTACTTATTTTATTTTACATTTTTAAATATGTACATGTGGACATATGCTCAGTGGTTTGTGCATGATAGAGCTACAGTAGCCTTAGAATTATTAAGCCAACAGCTGACTAAAGAGAAACTTAATTGGGCCATTGATTATAATTTAGAAACTAAATGAGACACGAATGACAATTTTAATATATAAATGATGTTTCTAAAATAGTTAATGGCCAAAAATGAAGATTGCTCAGTGGTGAATTCACCTATTTTCTCGTTATTTTTAGTCTAAAGCTCTTTTCCAAGATCCAGGTGGGTGTGGCTGAGATAGCTGATACATAGTTCTTGCAATAGAAAAAAGAGAACAGTACTTACCATCAAGTACTTCATGTTCTGGCGGAAGTAGTTCAAGCTCTCGCGGACGTACTTCAAGCTCTGGGGGAAGTACTCGTTCAGGTGGAAGTGTGGGTTCGGGTTCGGGTTCTGCTGGACTACCGGTACGGGTTCTGCTGGAAGGGCGGGTTCAGTTCTGTTGAACGTACCAGTTCGATTTCTGACATTTTTTTTTCTGGCATACAAGCAGTACTTGTTTCCTCAGTTAAAATGCAACCGTTAATGGTGCATAAAAATACACTTGACGAAGTATCCCAACAAAAAAGAAAAAAAACACTTGACGATCCTATTACAATATTACATTGAATTCTTAATGAAAAGATTTGAGGGACCTACTTGACTATTAATGGATACAATTGCCAAGAGATAAGATCCCTCTGAACCCAATCATATATTTCTAAGTAGGTTTTGAACAAGTACCTGAAAATCAGGGGTGCTCGAGAATGGTTGACTGCAAATTACAGTATTGAGCACCAGAAAGAACTACCAATACTAATCGTCAATTTGATGTAGTACTGCACTGTCCAAAAAACATTCCCAGCATACTGTATATATAGAAGTATGGTTCTTTTAATAAGATTTTTTTGAATCTGGCCTAGAATATTTGTACAGCTGTAAATTTATATAAAAAAAAATTATCCATGATTAAAAAAAATGAAGGAAAAAAATCTCTCCTTTTTATCTGGAAAAAGAATATCTAATTTTAGAGTGATGATATTTACAGCCTTCTAAAATTGTATTTACAACCCTAAGTATAATTATTTTTAAAATTCCAACATTATCCTCTAGTAATATCATTGAAAAAAAAATTAAAACAACAATATCCAAAAAAACAATTAAAGCAACAGTGAACGGTTTTCATATATAATGGTAATACATGATACTTGGAGTATTTTGGTATATTTGTATAACATATTTTGATCAACCATTGCCATGGGAAGATGACATATCTAAAAAGAGTAATGTTACATTATCCAAATTTATTATTTAAATGATATGGACCTTTATTTATAACCATCACATCATCGATACATCATCATATAATTAATATAATTGTTACAAATCATCTCGTCATGTTATTTAAACAAAAAATTTAAGTAAATTTTTGAAAAGCCTAGCATTATTCATCAAATAATTCACTCACTTCTTGCAAAAAAAAAACCTTCTGTGCTCTCTAGTTTTATCTTTTTCTGATGCAAGAGTAACCAACTCTTAACCAACCAGAACAGTCAACCCCTAACTATTCAAAACATCCAACCTTCAACCACTCAAAATAGCCAACCTCCAACCACCCAGAGCAACCAATAAATTCTTGTATTTCTTTTAGGGAAAAATTCATTTTGATCCTTAAATTTTTAGAAATTGACAATTTTTTAAATATTTTTAAGATAATATATCAAATATCCCTAAATTTATAAAAAAAATTCATCATTTTAATCCCTACTGTTAGTCAACCGTTGGTCAAATTAACGGTAAGAAGGTTAAAATCTTAATCTTGCATTAAAATTTTGAAAAAATTTTATTTTGGTCCCTAATTTTTTAGAAATTGATAATTTTTTAAATATCTTTAAAATAATATATCAAACATCCCTAAATTTATAAAAAATTCATTATTTTAATCCTGACCATTAGTTAACCGTTAGTCAAATTGACGATGAGAATATTAAAATGGTAATCTTGCATTAAAATTTCTCAAGGTAACACGTGTGTAGTCTAGAAAAATTAAGATATTTGAGAAGAATATTAAAGGTAAAAAATTAGAGTCATATTTGAATTTTTTGTACCATTATGAGTTGATGATATTTGAGAAAAATATTAGAGGTAAAAAATTGGAGCACAAAAATTGGAAGATCAAAAAATGGACAAACAAATTGAAGAAGAAAATTAGAATATTTGGATAACAAAATTATAGCTACCAACAAGCAACAACACCTCATTTTAAACTCATTTTCTTGTTACCGTTTTTACCATAAAAAATTAATATTAAATTGTTATTATTTTGGTTTTATGTGTTAAGGGCAAAAGTGTATTTTCTTTACCCATCAAAACCTATCAAATCCGATGCAATAAACAATTCATTCACTCAACATGTGACATCAAAAAAGAATTAATAAAAAATTATAAGAGTATTTTGGTTTTTTCAATTCTAATTTATTTTTATATGGAATGGTATAATGGTTTTTTCAAATATCTTACATTTTAATGCGTTAGGGGTAAAAAGGTACTTTCAATAAAGTAGGGATAGTTTGGTCTTTTTGGATTTTCTGTTAACGTTAATTGTTAAAAAACTAGTCAACAGGACTAAAATAATAAATTTTTAACAAATTTAGGGATGTTTATATTAAAGATATTTAAACAATTATAAATTTTTAAAAAATTAGAGACCAAAATGAAATTTTTTCGAAATTTTAATACAAGATTATAATTTTAACCTTTTTATCGCTAATTTGACCAACGGTTGACTAACGGTAGGGATTAAAATGATGAATTTTTTATAAATTTAGGGATGTTTGATATATTATCTTAAAGATATTTAAAAAATTATCAATTTCTAAAAAATCAAGGACCAATATGAATTTTTCCTTTTCTTTTATATTTTCTGTAACTCTGTAAATAGAGATATAAATTAAAGTTGAGAGCAATCAAGTTATAAATCAAAAATCCAATTTGTAAATTTCAATTTGAAGTTATTTATCTTTCTAAAGATCTCTAGAACCATATCTAACTCATTGCCAAATAATTTTCAGAGCAAATTTACCTTGCTTGGAAACTATCCTGCATCATTTGGTATCAGAGTAGTTTCGATTCCGAATTGGTTCACCATTAACCAAAGCTCACTTTAATACCGAGCATCAAGTCTTCTTATCTATTTTACTATCCAAACCCAAACACAACTCTTTCCACTCACCAAAGTCAACCCAGGACCTACCTTAAAAAAAAAAAATCCTTCATAACCACCACTCCACCATTTTACCACACAAACCTTCCATCATCCAAGCCTTTTCCACTATCACCTTCAAAATAATAAATAAAATAAATAAATAAATAAAACCAACAACGGCAGAAGATCTAGCCACTCCACCACCCAAATCCACTATAGACACACATCTTCTATTACCCAAACTCATCTCCATCACCAACTAAACCAAAAAATAAAAAAAAAATTCACCAAAACTGGTCACCATCACTTACGTCCACCAGAATTCGACTCCGTTTGGCCAATCTCTACCCTCTTATCTTCCACTTTGTCTCTCTCTCTCTCTCTCTCACTCTTTGTCTCTCTTCCAAACCCATATATTTCTCTCTTTCTCTCTCTATTCTCTCTCTCTTCAATTCTTTTTTATTTTCTTTTTTCGATTTGTTTGAACAGTGTAAGTGAGAAGAGAATAATTTATATCCCTAGTTTGACGAAACTGTCCATCACTATTTCATTTTATTTCAAGAAAATCAATAGATTTTTTTATAAAATTTTCATAAAATTATGATTTAGTCCCTACTATGGCTTTTAACAATTTAGTCCAACTAAAAAATTACAATTAAGTCCTTTTATTTTTGATTTTATAGTTCATACCCAAAAATAAAAGAAAACAAAAAAAAAAGTTAAAAAAAAAAAGAAAGCTTCTAGTTCAAACATTATGGAGCAAATCAAGGCTAAATTCGTTACCAAGGATAACTTGATTGAATTGACCTAACAAATCACAAAGCTACAAGTTTTTTATCAAGAATTTGTGGTACAACCAAAGCTCTTCACAATGTACTAACCTTGAAGATACTAGACTAAGACTTGTTCCCTAAAATGCTACTCCAAATAATGATTCAACCGATGAAGAGATAGAAGATTTGATCTTACAAAATTAGCAACGAGAACTCTAACACCAAGGAAATGAATACTGGATGAAGTTGAATCTCCCTACATTCAATGGATATTTAAAAATAGAAGTTTTTTTTAACTGAATATCAGAGATTAAACATTTCTTTGAGTAGGTGCCTTAGCTTGGTAGGAGCAATTACAGCTTACTCAATCTTGTTAAGGAAAATGTCCAATTAGAACTTGACATCAAATAAAGCAATTGTTGAAAGCAAGATTTTTGCTTGCTAACTATGACTAGATTCTATTCCATAGTATCAAAATTACAAGCAAGGATCTTGATCTATTTCAAAATATATGACAGAATTCCAATGCTTGTTAGCTCAAAATGATCTAATGGAGATAAAAGGTAAGATAGCGGCTACATTCGAGAATGGCTTACAACCCAATATTTAAGAACAGGTAGCTTTGCAAACCACTTTTACATTACAGGATACTATACAATTGGCTACTTGTGTTGAGTCATAGCTTAATAGGCAAAACTACAGGAGTGTGTCAATAATTCAGCTCTCCAACCAGTTGAATGATAATAGCGGAAGGACTTTATTAAGACAATCTCCAATCAGACCCAACCAAGGACAATCAACTCCTCCAATTTGAACTCCATCAAATGCACGACAGACTGAAAATAAAACTAGTGAAAGACCTGCCACCAACAATCTTTATGTTACTCCCTAAGGCAACAAATATTTAAGTGTGAACAAATAAGATATTATTTTAATCAATATCCTTAAAGACAGCCAATTCACATGGCTGTACCAAAAGATAAGGAAGAAGCATTCGATCTAGAATAAGAGGGGGTATGAGAAGATGAAAACTCAAAAGTATAGACATATAAAAATGAATGAGTATCTTTGGTCATCTAACGACTTACATACATGCCAAAGAAGGAGATCGATCCTCAGAGACACAATATTTTCAGAACCTGATGTACAGTCCACCAAAAGGTTTGCGACTTGATCATCAACGAAGGAAGCGATAAGAACATTGTATCCAAAATGATGGTTGACAAATTACAGTTGTGGACATAGAAACATCCTAAACTATACCGCATAGATTGGATCAAAGATGTAAGAGAAATCACAATAACGGAAAAATGTTGAGCACTTTTGTCCATCGAAAAATACTACAAAGATAAGATACTATGTGATGTTGTTGATATGAATGTTATTTATTGCTCTGCAAACCATGGCAGTTTGTTTTAAACACTATCGATAATGGTAAAGATAACACATATACCTTTCATAAAGACAATGTGAAGATCATCCTTGATCCTATGAGATAAGAGGTCGTACCAGCAAGTTCAACCTACAAGGAAAGTTCATTGTTGATCGTACTAAGGGGGAAGAAAGCAATAGTAACCACCTAAAAAGGATCTCTAAGAAAGCATATAATTTGAGAACTACACAAGGAATGATTAACTGAACATATGAGGAGAGATAAAAGCATATGTCTTCTAGAGCTCGCTATTATTGGCCACACCTCAAAAGCAGTGTTAGAAAGATTTGTGAAGCGATGCTCAATTGTCAAACAACAAAGGTCAAGCACAAAGCAAGGGCTTGCACATACATCTCCCTATACTGAAAGCTCATTAGGAAGAATTATCTAAACTCTAGGATGAGTTCTTTTTAAGAGGGGATCTAATGTAGGAATAGCAAACTCCTAACCATCTAGAACAGCCAACTCTTAATCACCCAGAACAACCAACCTTCAACCACCCAGAAGAACCAACCTCCAACCACCCAAATAGCTAATAAATTCTTGTAATTTTTTATATTTTCTGTAATCTATAAATAGAGATGTAAATTATAGTTGAAAACAATCAAGTTATCAATCAAAAATCTAGTTTGTAAACTTCAACTTGAAGTTGTTTATCTTTCTAGAGATCCCTAGAATTATATCTAGTCCATTGTCAGATAATTTTTAAAGCAAATCTACCTTGCTTGGAAATTATCCCGCATTATTTTCTCTCTTATTTTCTTATTTATTTATTTTTCCTATGTTTACATTGGTTTTATTATTGTTTTGTTTTTGATAAACTTTATTTTAATCCCTAACTTTTAAATATTCTAATTTTTTAAGCTTATTTACATTAATAACTCTCAAGGCCCCTAAAATTTTGAAAACCTCTAAATTTGGGTCCTTATCATTAGTCAAATGTTAGTCAAACTAAGGAGAGTTATTTCATTGTTTTGATACCTTATTTTTATTTTAATCAAAAAATTAAAAAGATAAAAATCGAAAAAAATGAGATGAATCTCCACCATTCATCTTAAAGATGGACGATAAAGATAAAAAAAAATAAATTTAAATTGGTTAAAAAAAATTTTTTAAAAAATGAAGAAGATAATCTCCATCGTAGATTAAAGTTTACTATAAAATGTAAGAAAAATTTTAAAAAATGTTAAAAAAAAAAAAAAATTGAAGAAAAGGAAAAATTAGTGGACATCCAGAGCGGATCTCCACCATTGATGGTTATCACTAGCCATGGAGATTTCTTGCTTTCCAAATGGTGAGGATCTAGATTGGATATTCACTAATTTTTCATTCAAAAAATAAATTAACATTTCTAATTTCATTTGATTTTAAACTTTTGTTTATTTATTATAATATATATTTTTAAAGTTTTAAAATGCTATACATGATTAACTTCAAAATTAAAATTTTTAATTGCCCTCTATGAGGTCGAGATTCGATGATGAATTTGATGGTGGAGAACATGATGTTGATGATGGTAGTGGAGATAAGAACAAGATAAAGAAAATGGTATATTAGTAATTTATGGGATGTGATTACTAATTTTAATATTAAAAAAAAAAATTAATGGGATGAACCGATGAACTTACAAAAAGGGTATACATACATTGTATTAGAGGTGCAAATATTGTTACTCCTTATTTTATCTTAGATTTGCAGTGCTTCAAATCTTGTAAGATTCCCCACCAAAAATAAACATTTTTTGCTTCTTGATGCAACTGAAATATAACTATATTCCCCTAAACTTTGACAAGATGATAGAAATTTGATTTTGAGTCCTTTTGGAATTCTAGCAATAAAAGGAACGTTAAAATACGAGTTTCCTCATGTGAGAATAGAAATATTACTTCAATAGAGGCTACCAAGTACCGGCATAATTAACACAATTTGGATTTAGGTTTTTAATTTATGGATCATGTTAAGATGTATACTAAGAACACAAGATAACAACAATAAATTGATTACAACTAACATATTATGGAACTTATTATTGTCAATTCCAATATTGTGAGCTATTATATGCATTAACTTTTTCATATTACTATCTCCTTGTATCCAATCGATGACTAACATTATTGAAACTGACAATAATAATACTAGTTCGAATTGAGGAGGTAATAAAAATATATATTTATATTTATATCTGTAGTTATATTCATATTTATATTTATATATTCTTTATTGTATACTCCCTTACATAAGAGTTATATTCAATGCCTCTTTTTTTTTAATGAAATATTATGTATTTTTATGAGATTTTTTGTAGGAAAACTAAAAACAAGAAATACACTTATTGATAAAATTTTATAGTCTTTCAAGTTTGGGAGTCATTTTTTCAAAATTTAATTTTGTTTTCCTATTTTAAAATGTTTTTTAAATTTAAATTTTTCAAAAAAAAAAAAAAAAAACTCAGCCTGAAAAAATATAAATTTTTGTCCATAAGTATATTTCATGTTTTTTAACATTAATATAAAAAAAATCTTATAAAAATACATTGCATTTCATTAAAAAATGGAGGGTTTGAATATAATTATGTGAATATGTATTAAAGAAATCCTGATGTGTGTATGTTTATACACACACACACACAAAAACTTTACCGTATTTATTTCATTCCCTTAAAAAAAAAAAAAAATCGGATTTCATTTCGTTTTTGTTAAAATTTGTTACTATACAAATTGCGTGTTTCATACTGTTGAATCATGAGAAAAACAAAGTGCACTGACTTAGAAACTAACAAATTGTGATGTTATAATAATATAAAGCATTCGCTGTATGAAATGGAGATTATCGATAAGGTTGGTCTTCAAACCTTGAATTAAATCGCAGACAACCAATGAATGATATTCAAACTGCAACTTTTGAGTTCTTTGTCACTCATTAAAACTCTGTCACCAACTCTTTTTTAATAACTTGCTGTAAAGTTGTTTACTTGTTAACTCTTATCATAATATATAATATGGAATATCGTTTCAGGTCATAGGCATTCGTTGACAACAGAACAGACCTAAAACGCTAAAGAATCTCTTTTTAAGGGGACGATTGGGGTTAATTTGGTCTAGATCGGCAAGCGATGCAGCTCTACGGAAGAGAAATACTGCACGCTTTTTCATTAATTAGTTAACATGGAATCTCCTTCGAGGGTTTTCTGCAGCGATGAATTTTTCATTCCCAAATTCCGCAAATAATTTCAAAAGAAGTGCCTGTAGATGTTTTGACATTAGAAATTATTATGAATTGAGCCTATCGAGAAATTGTCAAACTTGTCGTTTGCACATGCTTGATTGATGCACGTTGGAAAGAAAGTGCAGCAAACTAGCCAAGGCTTCGTTAGAAGCTAGCTAACAAAGTAGCGATGTTATATAATACAAAGCATTCGCTGTATGAAACGGAGTCTTCAATTATTTTTCAAATCTTGGAGGGATATTACAGACAACTAATCAATGATATTCAAACTACAACTTTTTAGTTTTTTGTCTCCTATATTAACTCGTTATTAACTCTCTTTCAGCAACTTGCGGGGCAGTTGTATGTCTTGTCATAATAAAATGGAATACCTATAAAGTTACAATAGAACAGACATGGACCGTGGTTACGTTAGGTGAAAGAATCTCCTCTTGAAGTAAATATTTGGAGTTCATTTGATGGGGATCCCATGTAGCTCCATCAAATTAAAAATATATGCAGCACGCCTTTCTATTAATTAATTAAGGAAAAATATTAAACTCCCGCTCGTTTTAGGAAATAATGCCAAAATATCCCCAATTTTAAACTATTGTCTGAAAACCCCCATCTAGCGCCTCCATGGCTTCATGTGAGCAGTGTTTAAACTCAAAAATTGAAAAGTCAAATCTACCCTTTAAAAATATATAAAATGCCTATTGTATCCTTAACAAATTTCGGATCTAATAAAAAATATAAATTAAAACAAATTGAAAGTTTAATTATAAAAAGGCTAATATACCTATCTCAATTTCTCTCCAGAGTCTCTCTTCCCTTAGCATTCTTATTCTCTCTACTCTCTCTCATTCGCCAGTCTGCTCTCTTCTCTAATCATCTTCTTCAACGTCCATCTCTCCACTACTATCTCTTCCCTTTTTCTCCTCTTCTTAACTAATTCCTAATTTTTAGATAATTTAAACTTTAAAATACAAACAAGTTTATAATATATTCAGATATTAAAAAAAAGAAACAAATATATTATTTAGATTTTAAATTTAAATACTATTTGGTTTTTAATAAATTTCAGTATTTTTTAATCTTTAGACAAAATAACAAACAACCACCTATAAGAAATAGAGTCATGATAATTTTTTTAAAAAAAAAAAGAAAGAAAAGGATTCATATTCGTACATGAGGAATTAAGAAAGTAAATATATTAGTGAACTAATTGCCAACTACTTAGAATTGTAATTTATTAAAAATATGATTGGAATTACTTTTATTTATGAAATAATCACTTATAATTTAACTTAAAAAATAATTCACTTAAAAGATAAGTAGACAGGTGCTGAATAATTTAATTTAAATCTACTTTGCTTTTGGAATGGAAAGAAAATATATTTGGTAAAATGATGAAAGTTGACATATGTATTTTGTATAACTACCAATAATTCAAAATATTTTTAAAATAAAAATAAATCAAGTATTTATTAATTATAATTGAAATTTTTAAATTTAAAAAATAAAACAAAAATGAAAAAATGAAAACAAAATTATCCAAGTAAGTGCTGGAAAACTCAAAGTTGTGTACGCTTATCATCTCAAACAGTGGAGCTCTCTCTTTTTTTGGTTTTTTTTTTTTTTTTGAAACCAACAGTGGAGCTTTCCTTTCCTTTCCGTCTGTGTATGAGAAAATGGCCCGTCATGGGGACTTTTCATTGCTCAGGTTTTGACTTTCAAGTGCCATTGTAATATATATGTATTTCAAGGATCATTAAGATGTAAAGTGTAAACTTCTTCAATATATATATGTGTGTGTGTGTGTGTAAAGTGTAAACGGAAACTTATGACATTGAACGGTTTTTGCATTATGTAGTGTATCCAAATCAAATGCATTACTAACAAAATACGTAAAAAGGTTGCGACTATAGAAAAGATAAGAGGAAGTCAGCCATCTCTCAATTAAAAATACTAGAACAAGATCGATATAAAAGACTCTTGCTAACAGTTGTATATAAACAACTTTCAAATGCATTTTCTCATCTCAATGTTATTTCTCCATTGTCCATTGTGCAAAACCTACACGTAACTACTACTGAGAAGTAGCCCAAATGGCAAATACCAATCGCCTATTCCTCCGATATCTGTCATCCCATCATTTCTATAAACAAAAATAGTTGATGGTGGATGACAAACTTTGCTGTTCAGATAACTGCAGGAAAATGATATGATCCAGGAATGCAATATATTCAAGCAATTTCGGCACTCAGAATACAAAGCTATCCTACGGTAACAGAGAGATTCACAAATTGACGTGCATAAAAGAAAGATAAGGGACCAGTGCATGATCAGCAAATATTATGGCCCTGTTTGGGATCCATCAGGAAGAGCTTATTTTGGCTTATTGAAGCCAGAAGCCATTTTGCTACCCGTTTGGCTGAATTCAATAAAAGAGCTTCCTGTCTTAGGAAGCTCTTCTACTCAAAGCTACTCTACCCAGCTTCTTTTGGAAGCTCTTCCTGGAAAACACGGGAAGTCAAAATTTGATTTAATGAAGCAATTTAAACATTTTAGCCCTCAATTCTCTTCTGCTTCTCTTCTTCTACTGTCAAAAGCCAGAAGCAAAAGCTATCCCAAACGAGCCCTATGACAATTAGAAAGGTGACAACAGTGATTGGAGCAAGCCGTAAGTCTTGTTTGCCCCCATTTCAGTTACAGGTCTACAGTTAAACCTTGAAAGTCAGTGGGTGCCAAAGTAGTTACTTTATCATCAAACAATCATATTATCAGAATCTTCAACTCCTTCAATGATAATATCATTTCCAACAATTCATTTCTTAAATCTTCAGTACTAAATATTTCAGCCTTTAACAGTTAACTTGTAAGATTTATGAAATAGAAACTGAGACGGAGTTGCCATAAAGGGACAAAGACCAATCAGATATAGAGAAAAGATTGATGCAGGAGCACAAGTTGTACCCTCTGTGCAACTTGCACATCACTTCAATAGCACTCCGGGTTCAACTTGTATGGCGCATCAACAAAATCTCGAGAAAATCTTAGAGATCCGACGCTTTAAACTTTCTCTAGGTCCTGCTGCTACTACTGGAAAGATACTTATCTCTTGTGAGACTCTACTATACATTACCTATTTTTAACATCAGATGGTCTAAGTAGGTTGTTTTTTGACAATATTACTAACGACTTGTATGGTACGTATATATTTCATTACACTCCATATGTATTCATTTAAATAATTTCCAAGCTCCCTTATTATTTTTAAAATATTAAATTTTTTTTCTTAAATTACCTTATTTTCTATCCAAAACTTCCCTTCTTACATATTCTATTTATTTAATAACAAAATCAGTTAAAACAAGTGTGGTATGTGACACATTCCCTTTTTTTAATTGGACCTGAAATGAGGGGATCAATGATATTTGTCGTTTTATTTTTCTGTCTTCCTATGTTGCTAGGAAAATGTTAGTATTTTAAAATGGTTATTTAGGATTGCTCTTTTGTAATTTCTTATTGATACAATCGTTTAAAGATGTTTGGTGTTCGCACACATACATTTCTGTGTATTTTGCTTTGAATTAATACATGAGTATATTGTGCAGATTTGGCATTGGAATTACTAGGGAAAAAAAAAAAAAAAAACACCGGAGCTGGCTTTGACCCGTCAGGATAAAATGGATGACAAATATAAAGTCTCCGCTTTGCATTTGCTGGCCTTAGTCACATCCATCTTCAGTTTGTGATATATATATATAAAATAATTTTACCATCAATATTTATTAACTTTAAAAAGTTAAAATAAACTAATCAAATTCATTCATTACATTCTTTTTTTTAAAACAAATTCTTTTTCCTATTTAATTCAAATGTATTTAGTAAATTTGATTGGTTCATTTTAAACTTTTAAAGTAAAAAAGCACTAATGATAAAATTATTTATACATATATATATGTATTCAGTTAGTGTACATATATATACTTTTAATATCACCTCATGTGGAAAGTATGTTTTATTTATCATAAATTTCTCTTAGTAGTCTTTTTGAATGTTTAATCTCTAATTGCTTGAAAAAGAGCTAACCTTAATTGGAGGAAATTTTTAATGAATTTTGTCAAGTTAAAGGAAGTTTTTAATATTATTTTTAAACTATTCAAATCTTTCTTTAGTTAATCTTATCATTGCTAAACATATAATAATTTAAATAATAATTAAAAAAAAAAAACTATTAGACGTGATAAGAAATTTGTAGTAACAATATCATTCTCATCATTAGTATTATAGTTCCAAATCATTTAGCAAATGATCATAATTAAATATTTATTATAAATATTGTGACGGATTTTTCTATATATAGCATTAAAGAATCGAAAACTTGTTCACTAGTATCAAATAACTAAAATGAGTTTTAATAGCATCATTTCACTATAATGATAAAATTACTCTTATTTTAAAAGTTTGAAAAACCATTAAAACAACCACAACCAAAGAACCGGGAAACAAAATTACCCTTATTTTTTTCATCTATTTTCATCCTTTTTCATCAATTCACAATCTCTCTCGTCTTCAACTTGATTTAAGAGCATATTCATTTCTCACTCATTATAAAATACATACACTATTTCCCTAAAAACATAGATTTGATTTGTACATATTAAAAACAAAGTCCATGATATACAAATCATTGTTCGAACTAGAAAAACAAAGCCACTAACTTTTGTTTTGCTCTGTTTTTAAAAACGGAGCAAAACAAAATTTAGTTCTATCTTTAGAGAAATAATTTTGTTCGCAAACACGATTTGCGAACTCAATTTTGTTTGCGAACCCTCTGAAACTGCAAGTCAATACATTCAGTTCGCGAAGTGCATTTCAAATTTAGTTCGCGAAGCTTCGAAATTAAGTTCATAAGTCGTGTTGTTAGAGATTGTTTTTCTTCGAAATTAGTTCGCAAAGCTTTCAAAATTAGTTCGCGAATCATGTTTTCAAAACAGAGTTGATAATCGCGAACTACCGACGATTTCGCGAACTGTCTCGAACTATCAACCGTTGTGCTGATTTTCGATCTCTTCCCTGTCCCTTAAGGTGGATCAAAGAAAGATAGCAGGTGCCCATTTGGTGGAGCAAGGCAGTATCTGTTTTGTGGAGCAAAATCAGGGGAAGACAATTCGCGATTAGTTCACGAAAACCGTTTGCTTTTGCTTTCTTGAACTATCTAGGTTGGGGTTCCTACCTAAGTCAGACGAGTAGATGCTTGAAACTCAAAGTTGTCTACTCTTGTTCCTCATGGGTAAATTTCATTGCTTAGGTTGTCTTCCAAGTACCAGTGTTGCTAGATGTGTTTCAAGGCTCGTTCAGACGTACGTGTATGTAATGAATGAACTGGAAGTTAAAAATATTGAAACCTAGACTTTGGAAGTACTGGTTTTCGCTTTATGTCATGTATCCGAATACAATAGATCACTGATAATGTAGATAAAAAGATGACAAAAGAGGAGAGGGGATTAGAGGTCTCTTATTAAATATACTAGAAGGATAAGAGAGGAACTTTGAACCAATGTTGGAAAACAAGTGGGAAAAAATTAACTTAAATCTGTTATCCTATCATCTCCAACACGACAAAACAATTGATAATTAGATAATAATGAACATCCTATATAGATAGCCACAGAAAGTCAATACAATTCAGTAATGCAATTCAAGCAGTTTCAACAATTAGGAGTGGAAAATGTCCGGGAAGACGAGAGATTAATAAATTGGCCATGCATGAAAGAAAGATAAGGGATGAGTTACAACCAGTGCATAATCAGTGAATATAAGAGCAAATAGAAAGAAAACTCTGATCGGAGGAGGCTGTGAGTCTAGTTTGCCACAAGGCATCTCTTCCCGTGTCAGTTGTAGGTCTACAGTTAAACCTTGAAATCAATAAGCAACAAAAGGAAGTGATACCAGTAATTTTAAAAAAAAAAAGAGAGATCATTCATATTCCAGTTGCAACATTATCAAATATTTGAATTATTTGATTCTTCAACTTCGTCAATGATAATATCATTTCCAGCAACGCAGTCCTTAAATCTTCAGCACAAAATCTTTCAGTCTTCAACAGTAAATTTTAACATTCTGCAACAAAAGCTCAGACAAAGTTGCCATTAAGGGATAAAGTCGAATCACATATAGAGAAGAGATATTCATTGAGATAACCTATCCTATATGATGCAAATGTGGAATTTAGAGACCAATAAAAGCAGAAACTCTAAGGTTTAACTAGCACACGAATGGTTCATAATACTTTGACGACATTGTCCATGCTCAACTTTGCAGTTATCATCCTGCGTAGACTCTATGCATCCTCAAAATAATATGGGGCAAATGAAATAAACTATAACTTATAGCCTCTAAACTAAGGAACCAAGCATGCAAACATGAAGAGTGGATGCAAGAATACAGAAACCAAATTCTACTCAACTTATTCCAGTCAGCGAAGTTTATGTTCCAACATCCAAAATAGCCGAAGATTAAACAAAATCCTCCTTTCAAGTTTACAAAACATGACACAAGGAATCAGAGACATCGGTCATCTCTCTGATAGCTTGGCTTTGTGCACAACTGAGCAACCCTTTTCTTGAGTCATTTTACTTTTTCAAAATCTACAGTTTCAACACCTGCCTGACTTATCAAGAAAAAATATTAAACGAAAACAACGTAAATCATATTCGTGCAGAAGAAAGGGCAAGTTACACCAAGCAAATTGACTAGGTAGACGTGGTTCATTGAGAAGCAAATGACTTGAAGAAATTCCATCCAGGAAACTATGTTTTCATCTCACTACAGAATTACTAATAGTGGCAGACCCACAAATCTATATGAGGAAAAATATTTTTATATAATAATTATAATATCAAAATACTAAGCTATATAAAAAAAAATTTATAATGTTAGCTTCAATTGCTAGAAAGACGTCATATGAAATAAAAATAGTTAAAATGCATAACTATTAGGGGATATATAGTTCCATCTCTTACAAGATTATAAATAAAATTTCTTAAAATAACATTCTTAAGACAAGTATAAAAGCAAAAAGAGCAAATTACTGACAACCCTCTGAACATATCCCTTGTTACAATCGGAAATCACTTTTGCATTTTATAATAATGACCTCCCCTATACTAACGGTTTAACCATATTGACCGTTAGAAATAACTGAAAAATGACAAAATAGAGCAAAAAAACGAGAATACCCCTGATTAATTAATTTGTGGTCGTACTTTTATGAGAAAAAAAATTAAACTTTTAAAAAATCTCAACTGTCTATCTCAAAAATAAATGGAGAGATTGGATCTTCATTTATAAAATCCAACAAGCTCCCTCTCTCTCTCAGTCTCTCTCTCTCTCCTCCTTCTTCTCTTTTTTTTTCTTCATCTTCTTCATCAGTCGACATCCCTCTCTCTCTCTTTTCTCCTTCTTCTTTTCTTTTTCTTCATCTTTATCTTCTCATTCTCTTGCCTTGATACCCAGATCAACGTCTGGGTTTCGATCGAAACCCAGACCGACGTCTAGGTTTAGATCTAAAAACCTAAATGCCTCCTAAGTACCTGGCGTCTCAGGAAGCGTTTGGGTTTCCAAGTGGAAACTCGGACATCAATCTGGGTTTTCAATCCAGACCGTCGCCCGCCCATCGTCCATTAAAACCCTCCTCCTTGCTTAGTTCAACGATGATGAACCCTCACATAGAGACCCAATTGGTCTCCATTGGGGAGATCTAGACCCATTCGGGTTTGCAGAACGAGTCTCCATCATGGTGACCCAGTTTCGAGTTTCCACCCTTGGGAGACCACCCAGTATTTTTGTTAATGAATTTTTTAATTTCTGATAGATTTGTTTTTGTGATGGATTGGGTAAGGTTGATTGATGATAAAGAATGGTGAGGTTGATGAAAAAGATGATGGATTGGGTAAAGTTGATGAAGAAGGGTGAAGACTGATTTTTTTTTTTTTTTTAATAATTTTTTGAAGATTGTAAACCCTGATCTTCAACTTCACTGCAACCTATGTTTTCTGTTTTTAATTTTTTTTTCAATGGTTCAATTGTTTTTTAGAACCCAAGGAAAGGTTGATCTTCAATTGTTTTCTTGAACCTGGGTAAGGTTGATGAAGAAGGGTGATGGATTGTCGAATGCCTCATTTGATGACGATGATGGATGGTGTGAGGAAGATGAACTAGATCTACTTAAACAAAACAAAAAAAGAAAATTATTTTTTATAGTTAATTATTTTTAAGTTTTAAATTTATTTAATTTTTAAATCATTTTTTAGTTTTTAAAATTTTAAATGATTTTAAATGCAAATAAACTATTAATTAATATAATTTTTAAAAGAAAATAAAAATCAAATAAATTGACCAAAACGTTCTTACTACAGTTAACTCTAACAGTCAACTATAGTCAAACCGTTAGTATAGGGGAGGTCATTGTTACAAAAAACAAAAATGATTTCCGATTGTAATAAAGCATATATCTTGAGGCTTTCTAGTAATTTTCTCAAAACAAAAATATATCAAATATAAGTTGATTGTGCACTAGTTAGCTCTCTTTTTCTTAAAGAAAAAAGTCCACATTTCATATTATTAAAAAATAAATAAATAAAAATTTAATTTAGGGATATATCTCCTTTATAATGAGAGTTGTTATTCAAATTGTAAATAAATATATGTAATCAAACTATATGTATATATATTTATTATTAAAGTTACTAATCAAACTACATTTGGAGTCTTTTACCTAATAAATGTATGTGATTTATAACAAAGTAAAATAAAATAAAAATAAAAGATAAAAAGAAATTATAATTCATGTGAGTTTTTTATTTATTTATGAATTTTATCATATAAAATAGTTTATGTAAAAGAAAATAATTCAGACTAAGAATCATGAGTAAATCAAAACCTATAAAGATTAAATAATATTGTATATTTTATTCTCTAGTTCGTGCAAACATGATAAATATGCGATAAAAAAAATAATTTGAAATGAATATAATAATTTGTAAAATCAAAATGTTTCAAATTTGAAAATCAGTTTTAAATAATGAAAAAAAAAAAAAAACATATTTTGATTGGGAAACAAATTGAGACATAATGGAAAAGAATTAAGAAAAAGTAACATGTTTTGATAAGAAAAATGATTTAACCATGGTGGATAGAAGGAAAAAAAATTATGCTATTATGGGTATATTTGGGATTACATAGGTGGGTTGGTAAAAGCTCAAAAACTAATCCAATGAATTGACTCAATAGACAAAAGCTCAGTTCGCCAACACCTAGTTTACAAAAACAAGCTCTTAGATCGCTATTACAATTGTCAAGTCACTGATCAACCATGATCAAGGTTGTCTTATGCTTAGCTCTAAGTCGCTCAGAGGGAGGTCCAACTTATAGCTTGAAGTGCTCATTAAAGTAATTTTTCCAGAAAGGCAATAACCTAAATTGAGAAAAAGTCAACTACTAGAATTGAAAGTAAAATCAAACTCCTATGTCGATGGAATCTATTTCTAAAATGGTGGACACCGGTTTTTGAAGTGTAATTAATGTAGAATTCTTTTCTATTCTATTTGCACTCAAATTGTAACACTTCACACTATAAATAGGGGTTGAAAATTCATTGTATCATCGATCAACAATATATAATATATTGTGATTATACCAAAATAACAAGAGAAACAGGTGTGGACGTAGGTATCTTTTTTAACCAAACCACGTAAAAATCACTTTGTATTCATTGTTCTTCCTCTTTTATTTCTTTTGTTTTTTGTCTTTGTTTTGCTTTATTTGAAGTATTGGGTCAAGAATTTGGGTCGACTAAATTCAAACGTTGACACATGCCATAAAAAAAATAAATAAATAAATAACACACACACACACACACACACATATTTATTAGACAAAGCAATAATTATGAGTGAATAAAAGAAGAAAAGAAAAAATCATTTATGAGAAAAAGGGATTGAACTAGAGATCATGGTAGAAAGGTAGACATACAGTACCATCAAAGCCCATCTCTTTTTGTGCTTCTATTTGACATTTTTTAAAATAATATATTAAACGACTAAGGAAGAAAAAAGAAAAATCTTTTGGTTGGTGCTCGGGATCGAACCGTGGTGGCAACGAGAGAGAAACGCACGCCTCAACTATCAGCACTATTCTACGCTAGTGTAATACTATAGCATTATATTTATATATTTATATATCTAATAACTAATATAGTAAACTTAATTAATTTTTTAAAAATTTCAAGACACATATACCCCCGACCCAATGATGGGCCCACCCCTGATCACTAACTCATCGTTTATAAAGCATGAACCTCAATATAAGTCCAGTCCAGCCCTCTTTAAAAGACATCCTGTTGACTACGCAGTCTCCATCATTGCTTGATTAACTTGTTAGTAACATTAACTACTAATACACATAATTTTCTCACGTACAATAAATCATCCATATATAAGACCATAACTTTAAAGTAAGCATATGAAAACGAGGACATTTAACTACACTAGAAGCAAAAAGATATTGCAAAACATCCTTTGAATAAAAGATAATGTTAGAAAACGTAAACAAAAATTGTTTATATTCCTGTTCCAGATGAAGGAACTACATCACCCAAAAAATTAATGAAAAAGTTCGAAAACTAATGCAAGCCCCAAAGCTTACAGTGTTTGAAGAGTTATCAAAAGAAGCCATTAACTAAAGCCATAAATTATCTATCTTGAAGCCATAGATCAAACTCCTAAATTCCATTGGCAACTCTAAACATCTAATCTACATCAAAACTACTAAAAATACAACTTTGAAACAAATTAAACCGATGTTGCTACTTCAAGACCATCTTCGCAAGGAACACGCAGAAAACCACAAGTCTGTAGCAACAATGCATAATGAAAGTCATTATCGTAAACCATTCATAGACAATCATCAACTAAAGTCAGAAACAGAACTATATGACTTCTATAATGTTCTAAGCCATCTGCATTAATTCATATTTCTAACATTGAGGTATAGAACAAATAACTAATTGAAAACAAAATTAAACAAAAACTACATTGTTAAAATAAACAAAAAAAAAGTACTTTAAAAAAAAAAAAAAAAAGAAGTGCTACCTTTAACAACAAAAAATCAAAATCAAAACTTTGAAAGCAATAATATGTCTCACAGATTGGCAGTCCTAGCTATATCCACACAAGGAGATTTGCATTGAGAGGTTGCATGTTAGCCTCGGTTGTATCTTTAGTGATTCTCAGTAATAAAGTCCCATTTAGCTTGTTCTCTTAAAAATTAAAAAAAAAATTAAATTAAAAAATTAAAAAATAAAAAATAAATAAATATAAAAATAAAAATAAAAGGAGGAGGGAGGCAAGTAGGTGATCACAATCCTGGATCCAAACAAAGACATCATTTTCGTTGACCTCATCTGTTACCTTTGTCAAGTTCTCTGTCTTTTTTTATTTTACAACAACCCTTCTCTTGTCCTCTTCAAGCTCGCCATTTCCTTCTTGTCCTCTTCTTAAATTTGTTACCAACTCTTCTCTTGTCCTCTTCTTAAATTTGTTACCAATTCAAATATTCAGTCTTAAATATTTATAAGAAATTAAATTTCTAAAGTTAGTGATATATATTTTCAATGTTCTGATTTATTCATTTTTTGGAACTCTGTCCCTCCAGTTGATATGTATATATACATACATGCATACATACATATATATATATATATATTCTTTTAAACACCTCTAATTTCTATTTAGAATTATATTTAGCATATCTACCTTCAAGGTCTCTCAATGAACATGTTGACGTTGATTTCTGATCGACTACAGTTCAAAGCCCAATACATGCAATCAATGTAAAACAAAGCAAGAAAACAAGAGAAAAGTAAAAGGCAAAGAGGAAGAACAACACACAAAGAAAGTTTTACGTGGTTCAACAAGTGTGCCTACGTCTATAGTTGCTCCTCTGATAATTTTTGCAGAGAAATAGTATACTATTACTTATGTGTATGTCTGTTACAATGAGTTTTAGCCTCTATTTATAGGGAGAGGCGTTACAATTTGAGTTGAAATAAAATAGAAAAAAACTGTTTATTAATTACATTCCAAATCAGTTGGCACCAAATCAAGAATCGGTTATGCTAAATTAGGGATCAGATTTATCGATGCTTGAATTTGAATTTATTTTCAATTCTGATAAAAGAATCACGATTAATTTGGATCACTGCATTTCTAGAAGATTTCTTTATCGAGCTGTTCATTGTATGAGCTAGAGACTGCATTGGACGATCTTGAACTAGACCTCGCTTCTAAGTAACGAGTTGTGTATAGTGCGAGCTAAATAATACTAGCAACGACTTGTGAATAACAATTGTGATGTGAGCTCGCTTGGGCTGGATGTTGATAAACCGGGCCTTGTTTGCTAGACCACTTCATTGGGTCGATTTGTTAGGTTTCTACCAGACTTTTACCAGCCCATTTATTGAATCCGAAATATACTCATAACATCAATCCCCCAGCTCTCAGTGCGTTTTACGAACTGGGAGCTCAAGTTCACTAGTAAAAGTAAACTCATCTCACTCTTGTTTCGCGCCTTTTCAAATTCTATCCCATTGGTTTTGACACGTGATGACAATTCAGACGATAGCTGAACTAGCACAAGCACATCTCGTGCCATGTGCATTTAATGCACACATCTTTCAACTGACGGCCCATGATTATAAAAGCCATAATTTGTGCTGCACCGTTAGATTCAAGGCGGTTACACAACTTCCAGATCGAACGATCAGGGTGCGAGCTCGATCACCCATATAAATAGGTGGAGCTCTTTCATTTCCTTTTCATTATGTCATTTTCTTCTCTAGCCACTGAGTTTCTTTTTGCTTCCTTCTATTTCGTTACGTCGATTCTTCTCAAATTCTTCATTTTCAGCCACCAAATTTCCTATTTCTTGACAAGGATTCATAGTAAGTTCCATTTCCGACTTCAAGCTCTCGATTTTTTGGTCTGTTTTTGTTGCGTTTGAATTGCATTATGATTCCTGGATTTGCTATCGTTTTAAATACTTTGTATTTTCGATGTTAAGTCTTTGCGATTTTACGTTTTTTGTTGATCACGACTCTTCATTTTTCGTTGGTTTGATCTTGTTGCTTATTTATTTGCGATCTGTTTACTATTTGTGGTTTATTATGCATGCAAACTGTAGGATAAGGTAACTGTAGGTCACTAGCTCATAGGTCACTCTCATAGGTTAAGCCTCTCATTATATTAGTGATATATGTGGCATTTGCGATTTGTAAAGTAGGGAATTTCCTTGGTAGGAAACTTTAGTCGTTTAGGCATAGTTTGCTTGTTGCGACCTAATTGTTCCCTTTCATGTATAGATGGCTTCAGGTCATGACCGCCGAACACACAGAGTATGAGATAATGAATCATCTAGCTCGGAAGAGCTTGCTTCGGGTGAAGTACGCAATGTTGGTGAGGCAACTTCTCAAAGCGGGGAGGTTGTAGAGCAATTCACATCTCGAGCTGATCCATCAACAGCTCGTCGACTCGCTTAGGAGTGGCAAGTTCGCGAGGAGAGGCGAGCTCATGAGGTATTCATACATCATTCCTCCAAGATAGATTATATCGAGATAGGGGGAATCGCTTTACAATACCACATTCCCAAGGGTTGCCGCGTGATATCTCTTGCTGCTGACGACCACATGTGCTATCCTCCCAAGGGATACATTGCTATCGGTACTCAACATCTGAAGCACAAACTCAGGTTTCTAGTCCTTGTTTACCTAATCAAGCTCCTAAACAGACTCAAACTTTCACTATCCCAATTGACCCTGAATTCGTATTCAGTTGAGATCACTGGCCTTGGTCTTTCTCAAAAATGGCCTTCCTCCCCTAATTCCAAAAGTCTTAAGCCACCTCTTCAGTATCAAAGGCGTCGGTGGCATAAAAGATGGAATGCGACAGGGAATCTACTACCTCACAACCCGTCAATCAGACTATAAGACTCTTCTGCCCTGCGGTGATGTAAAGGGCAAGTCCAACGTAGAGGACCATAAGACTAGCTGGTTTTTCATTTCCTGCCCTTCCCTCAGGCATCTTGACAACTTCTCTTTTATTCTAATTCCAAGTAGATAGAATGAGAAAAACCTGCAAGCTGACTACTTCACTTGTTTTTTTTTTTCTTTTGCACGCTAACATTCTTTTTTTTTGCAAACGTAAAAGGGAATAAGCTCATCCTCAACAACAAGGAGGAAGAAGTCTTCAGGGTGCTTGCAGACTTAAATGAAGCAATTCTTAGCAAGCGCTCGATAACAACCTTCTTCGGACTTACGGGCTAGCTTCTCCTCGTGATAGTGAGTTAATAAATAGCAAGAAAGACATAAGAAGTAGGGGAGAGTTCGAGCTCCCTTCCATGTTTGAAATTAATAATGAGGAAAAGGCTGCTCCTGCTCCACTGGCAGATCAGGCTCCTGCTCTTACTCCCTAAGCAATTCCAACTTCTGCTCCTGCTCAAGCAGATCTAACTCCAGTTCCTGCCCAAGCAACTCTAGCTTCTGCTTTTGCTCAAGCAGCTCCTGCTCTAGCTCCCTTCTCGCACACAGATCCGGTTCCTCAACTAGTTACTGCTTCTCGTCCAGCTCCAGCTCATGCTCCTCAACGAGCTCCAAAGATGGGGAAGCTCTCCCTTTTAAAAGCTCCTCTGAAGCGACCTGTTGATCCTACAGCCCCTCCAGCTACTTCTTCTAAGCGTCCTACCAAGACCAAAGTCCTTCAATCATTACTCCCAGTAACGTGCCACCTTCGGCATCAGTAGCAGATTCTCCATAAGTCCCAGCCCCTAGCTCGTAACCTGAGATAGGGAAAGTTCAATCTAAGACCCCATCTCGTGAAACCCAAATTGGTTCCAACAGGGGTGCAACGAGAAAATCAGTGCCCGGTCCTATCTCGATCAAGCAACGTCGAGTAGACAAAGGTAAAGAGTCTAAAGTTGCACAGGTCGCGGAGATGACTGTTCCACCGACTAAGCCTCGATCTGAAAGTGGACCAGGGGGAAATTACTTGAAATCCTTCATTGACAACTGGTATGTCATCATGTAGACTCATACCTGAGCTTTGGAGAATAACGTCCTTAGCAGCTTGAACTTAGCTAAATATTTAGGTCGTCATGCGATACTGATAACTGACTTCCCTTTTCATATCTCACCTTCTTATTTTGTTGGATACTAACTCATTACATTTTAGACCGCACTGAGGGCAATAAAGCAAAGGCAAGAAACTAGAACCTTTGAAGACCGAATAATGAAATTAGAAGGTGAGCTGGAGAAGGCGAATGAGGAGCTCACGTTCTTGACTGAAGAAGCTGATAATGCCATAAGGTGTCAGCAAGCTTATAAGGATAAGCTAATGGATGCTATCGTGGCAATGAAGGAGGGGAGGCTGAGGAGGTCTTGATTCGCATAGAAAATGGTCATGAAGTTTCGAGGTCGCATTTCAATGCCATGCTCCACAACAGTGAAAAGGAATTGAGCAAGGCAAAGGATGAACTGAAGGGGTCTGAATAACGAGCAGAAACCGTAGAAAGATAAGTTGAGGCAGTCAAACAGCAAGCAAAAATTCCAAGAAAACGAGCTGGGGCAACTGAACAGTAAGTAAAGGCTACGTTATGACGAGCTAAGACTGTTAAGCGCCATGCAGAAGCTGCTTATTTAGAGGTTGCTATCTTGAAAGAGAAAATTACCAAAGTCAAGGAAGAGGCGGAAGCTCAGATTTGCTAGAGCTAGAGAGGAGGCTAAAACATAAACAGGTACTGATTTCCTTTTTACCCTGTGGAAGGCTCATCCCGAGCTAGATTTCTCCATCTTTGGTGAGGTGGAACTCCAAGAGGTGGAAAGATTCAAAACAGAAGTTGCCTCATCTCCAGTCGTATCAGATGCCCTTCCCTTGGCTATGAAATTGCCTGATGCGACCTCCCATACCTAGCCAACTCAGGTCATCGAGCTTTCTAGTGATGAATTTCTTTCAGGATCAGCTCCTCATAACCAAGGCAATTAGTAGCTCACTATATTTCTCGCCTTTTGAATTCTTTTTTAGTTTTTATAGTTAAGCTTTGTACTCCATTTATTTTGACCTTCGAGGTTGTTTGCAATGAACTTTATGAATTCAATGAAATTTATTTGTTATAACTTGTATGTTGAATATGCTTGAGTTACTTTATTAGCTATTACATATATTTTTTACATTTTCATTTTACAAGTTATGAAACTTCCCAACGAGCCGAAAAGTAGGCCACTTAAACAAATGGTAATAAAACCTGGCCCAAGATCGTGAAGCTATTCATTTTAATAAGCTGAAACTTGAAAATTGTCATTAATAATTTCTTGAAAGATAAGTCAATAGAATATAATAGAGTTATCTCGAGCTGGATAGTGGGTCGCAACCTCAACTACCATATTGAAATGTTGACGAGCTATGTAGGGGGTCGTAACCTCGCCTGCCATAGCAATAATTTGCAAGCTGTGGGTGTGACAACGAGTTAATAGGATAGAACCTGCTAACTTAATAACTTATAAAATTTGGAGAACATGTAAATAAATTAACAAAGCAATCACTTAATAGTGCAAATAATGTGAAGAACTTGGAACTTTTATTAACTTTGATAAAATTGGATTACAAATTAAACATATGTGCTTGAAGGGTTATTGATAGTATGGACAAAGATATTCAGCGTTCCAAGCTCGAGGGACTTCAGCTCTATTCATATTTGCTAGACGGTAGGCTCTATTTCTCAAGCTTTCTTTGATAACATAAAGGCCTTCCCAATTTGGGCCTAAGGACTCATCGCTGGTTTTGTAAGCTCCAAGCAAAATAAGACGAAGTATTATATCACCCACGTTGAAACTTCGAACTCAAGCTTTTCTGTTGTAGTACCTCGTAATCCTTTGCTAATAGATTGCTACCTTCAACCGTGCTACTTCTCTTACCTCTTCAAGCAGATCAAGATTTGTGACAAATAGTTGGTCATTGTCTTCTGGATTAAAGGTTGCTCTACATTGTGAGGTCATTTCCAGTTCTGCTGGGATCATGGCTTTATATCCGTACACCATTGAAAAGGGCGTTTTGCCTGTGGTGCTACAAGTTATGGTTCTGTAAGCCCATAACACCTTTTGTAGCTTATCCACCCACGTTCCTTTCTTCGCTTCCAGCTTTGTCTTCAAGGTCTACTTTATTATTTTATTCACAGCTTTAACCTAGCCATTGGCTTGTGGATGGGCTACTATGCGAAATTTTTGACGATCTTTAGGTCATCGTAGAACTTGATAAACTGGTCGCTGCTGAACTGGGTCCCATTATCTATCACGATCTGTTAAGGAATCCCAAACCTGCAAATAATATTATTCTACACAAATTTTTCTATCTTCGTTTCAGAGATCTCTGCCAACTCTTTAGTTTCTGCCCACTTAGTGAAATAGTCCACAACGACCACAGTATGCTCGCATCTTCCACGAGCTGTTAGTAGAGGCCCATTCAAATCCATTCCCCAGATCACAAAGGGCCACGAGCTCACTATTTGTTGGAGATAAGCTGGAGAAGCTCGTGGAACTTGAGCAAACCTTTGGCACTTGTCACACTTCTTAACCAAGTTGATGGCATCTTGTTTCATAGTAGGCTAATAGAATCCCTGTCGTAGTGCCTTTTGAGCTAGAGATAGCCCCCCAGCATGATTTCCACAATGACCCTTATATATCTGCTTCATCACGGTTTCAGAATCTTAGCCATCAATGCATCTCAAAAGTGAAACTGAAAACCCTTTCTTGTACAACACGTCATCATATATGCAGTATCAGGTTGTCCTAACTCGCAAGTGCCATGCTTCCAATCTGTCACTTGGTAACTTCCCATCCTACAAATAATTCAAAATCGGTCTCATCCAAGAATTAGGCTGTACAGTTATAGCCATCATTAAATCTCTCTCTTTCGTGCTCTGAACTGATAGGAACTCTATTGGGATTGCCTCTAGAAAATCTACGTCTCGGGAAATTACCAGGTGAGCTAGTGCATCTGCATGCGAGTTCTGAGCTCATGGGATCTGCTTAACCTTATACTTCTGAAAAGTACTTAACATCTCTCAGACTCTTTAGAGGTATACAACCATTTTATGTAAACCCCTAGTCTCAATCTATAATCTCCTAATATTAAAAGAAAGATTAGAGAGTTAAAATCAATCTCGACACTAAATTAATTGAGTTTCATGGCATTAGAGATTTACTAATTAAAGAGTTATGATGAAATTCGTCAACCATAAAGAGAAGTAGCATTTTAATAAGGATCCAAGCTGGGAAATTAAAAATTTAGTAAATGATAAAATCGAATTTAAATTTAATTAAAAAGAGAGAGTCAAGTGGTCGATAGGAGAAGCTTGACGATTAAAATAAATTCTAACGAGACGAACGATTAAATCGAATAGAAACAATATAGACACGGAAAAACCAAGAGGGGTATTGCCGTGAGAGAACACCAAGAAAAGGAGTTTGAAATGAAATTAAAAAGAGATAGGGCTTGAATGAAATTAAGAGAAGTTAATTAGTACAAATATAATACTTGGCTGAAAATTTTTTCAGTAAATACAAAGAAATCATTCACCAGCCGAGAAAAAGAAAAAATATTCGAGAGAGAGAGAGAGCAGCAAGCAGTCCAGCCGTGACCGTGAGAGAAGAGACCGAAATGAAGGGATAGAAGAAGAGAAGAAGAGATCATAAGAAGAAGAAACAACTAGCAGCAGCAGCTGGAGCAGAACCGAAGCTGACTTCAGCTTGAAGAATAGGTTTCGGCGCGCCAAACAAGAGCAGAACCGTTCGCGCGAGAGCTGGTCGCGAATAGGGAGCTGCTGGCCGTGAACTGCAGCAGCTGGGCAGCAAAGGAAGAAGAAGGAGCACCAGCAGCTGCTGGTCATGGGAGACACGAACAGAAACAGAACCAAACGAGCAGCATTAGACCTGGGCGACGGGACTATAGGGGCTGGTCGCCCAGGAAAGAAAAGAGAAGAAAGCCCATCCAATGTTGCCTTCCAAGCTATCAATCCTCCTTTTGAGACCTCTCTCAACTCTCTAAACTAAGAGCTAAGTAAGAACCATCTCATCCTTTCTTTTTGCTTGCTGAAACTGAAGTGGAAATAAAGTTATGACAGCTTTGTGTTGGATGAGTTGTGATTGGTCAATTGCTTTTAAACTTTGATAGAACTTTATGTGAGTAAAATGGACATTTGAATGATGATTTGTTGTGTGTAAATGATGCTTGAGAAGTGTAAATATGGGCTGTTATACCCATAAACAAAATAGAAACAGAAACTTTGTTAGCATACACTCTAAGTGGATGATACAAAGCTTGAGTGAGCTTTGAGTGTTTAATTGATGAAGTTGAGTGTGAGTGTGTGTTATGGCTGCAATGGACAGCAAATAGACTCTAAAACTAAGTAGTTTTGAACCTAAGTTTGAGCATAAAAAGAGTTAGAAAAATTAAAAAATGTTTAGAGTTGCAAAAGGGGTAGTTATAAGCAAATATGTGATTTCCGAGCTCAAATTTTGAGCTCTAGAAAACTTGACTATATTTGACCTATATGGGGGTGTTCTACATCTCAAATGATGCCTAGGAGCTATAGAAAACCATAGGTTTTGGAATGGGTCGAATCCAATAAAAATTGCGCAAGTTATGTGCAAAATAGTACCGTTAGAGCTCTGATAAGTGAAACGGCTATCCTAATGTAATTTTTATTGCATGAAATGAGTTTGGTTGATCATTATTAGTTAAATGAGGCTTAGCTATGGAAGAAAAACTAGCGTCGCTAATCCAAAACGGAAAGTATACAAAATGCGCACTAAAAGTATTCGAAAATACCCGAAAAAGGGGTGTTTTCTTTAGATTTGACCTAGCAAACGATAATATTTTTCAACAAAATTTGACGTGTGACTAGAATGTGAGATAAGTGAACTGTAGGAAAAAGAACGAAGGAAAACAGAGCCCCGGGCAGCGCATCGCAATACGTTTTGTTAAGGGCTGTCAATGTTGCTTAAAAATGTGATTTTTCGTTTCGAGCCTCTAACAAGTAAACGGACCGCGTGGGGGTGTCCCTAGGGGTTCAAAACTGAAACTTTTGCATAAAAATCGGAATTAGAGAGTCTCAGTTGAATTAGAAACAAGTTAGGAGATTATAGAGAAAAAGAGGCTTTAGTTGAGATTATTGATCTAAAGTTGAGAATGTGGAATTGTCACTAGTAATGATGAGAAATTGTCATGTAGGTGACGAGTGTGTGAGCGACGTCCAGGAGCCTCGTCGAGACGCTTGACGCGGAGTGGCGCGGCTTCGAGGTGAGTAGTTCACCACTTAAGATCTTTTCCAATTGCTATGTCAATTCTTGATTGTTGAAATGAATGTTGTAGTTAAGTAATAATTGAGATTGAAAATGATGTTTAATGTTAAGGTTAAAGTTTAAGCGTATAGATTTCTATGGAATCTATATGGTACTAGAGATTAATACAAAATCGCTTTAGTAAAAGTGAAATGAGAGAGTTTAGTAGTTTTAAAAACAAGAGAGTTTTGTGCTTATTGCACTTGAAAAGGTTGATTATGAAAACTCATGTGTATGCCTTAAAAAGTTGTGAGATTTAACGTTACGTGACAACGCAGAGAATTTCGTCCGTAATCGCTCAGATTATAGAAAAGTATAGTGCTACGTTGCGATGCAGACCATTCCGCGCATAGTTGGTTAGTTGATAATTAGCGCTATGAAGCGATGCAGTACATTCCGCTCGTAGTCGCCTAGAGTTTTAGCGCTATACTTGCGATACAGAAAATCCCGCATTGTAGTTGCTCAGTGATAAGATTTAGCACCCTACGTACGATGCAGTAAATTCCGTAACGTAGTGGTTGAGATACCTCAGTAAGCTTCACGTTGACGTCAGTATAATCGCCCGTGATGGTTAGAATGTGTTAAGGATATACGTGGGGATTTCGAAAGAAATCATAAAACTTGAAAAAATGATAAATTGCTATGTTAGTGTATGTGATATTATATATCTTTGTTGCGCTAACTTGTTTGTTTATTTTGTAGCTCATTACTTCTATTACGTGCCCTATTGGATGAGACTACGATCTTTTGTTTTACATATACATTTATAGGTGGGCGCATTATGCTAGACATCTATGTACAATTGTGTATATGTATTGAATATATTATATTTCGAAACTCATCGATGTTCGAGATTGTAAATTTGTAAATAGTTTGATAACTGGTTATATTTTCATATTGATATGTAGTTATGCATTACATTATAAATTGCTTGTACTTGTGGAAATTGTGATGATAATCAGTATTTGTGAATAAAGAAGTTGGGAGGATATTGAGATATAGTCGAAGTGTTTGTTTAATAGCAGGTAAATTTTGGTTTTATCAAAAATGCAGTCATTGTGCTGTCAAAAATTTTATAAAAGTATTTGAAATAGAATCAAGAAAAATTTTATCACTCCCAACCAGTTAAAGAAAAATCAAAGCAGTAAGTTTTTAACAAGTAAACCAGTGTAACAAAGTTAGGGTTCGCTTCTCAGATTTCTTCAATCCGACGAGTCGGGTACGATGAGTCCGTAGAAGTACCCGACAGGATCCTCCAGACAAGAGTCCAGATAAGGTCTGGGAAGGGTCCTGTCATTTTAAATCCCCTGGTCTGATACTCACCCAGTATATGGCAGACCATGAGCTGAGAGTCGCTGAAAATACTTAATTGTTCAGCTCGTATCTCCTTAGCCAGGCGTAGACCTGCGAGCAGTGCCTCATACTCAATTTCATTATTAGTTGTCTGAAAGCCAAATCTTAAGGCGCAAAGGATCTTTGTGGCCTTCGGGACTGATTAACAAAATTCCAGCTCCGGTCTTCTGCTCGCTAGACGACCCATTAATGTATAACTCCCAGGTTGAGCCTTCAAAGGATTCGACCTCTTCATCTGCGGACCCTGTAAATTCTGTAATGAAATCTGCTAGAGCTTGGGCTTTGATTGTCGTTCTTAGCTTAAATTGAATATCAAAATGCACCAACTCTACTGCCCATTTGAGTAAGTAACCTGAGGTACCTGATTTCTGGAGAACCTGCTTCAACGGATATTGGGTGAGAACTTTAATTCTATGGGCTTGAAACTAAGGGTGCAGCTTTCTTGATGTAACTACCAAGCAATAGACGAGCTTCTCCATCTGTGAGTACCTAGTTTCAGCATCAAGCAGCCTCTTACTTACATAATATACAGGAAGCTGCATCTTCTCTTCTTCTCTCACCAAAGTAACACTCAAAGTCTGCTAAGATACTCCCAAGTATAAAATGAGTGTCTCTCTTTCCTTAGGTTTAGAAATGAGTGGAGCTCGACCCATGTATTCCTTTAATTGCTAAAAAGTCACCTCGCATTGTTCAGTCCATTCGAAGTTCTTTGCCTTTTTCAACACATCAAAGAAAGGGATGCACTTGTTTGTTGCCTTCGAGCACTTGTTTGTTGCCTTCGAGATGAACCTACTAAGCGCTGCGACCTGGCCATTGAGGCTTTGCACGTCTTTAACCCTAGTGGAAGACCTCATGTCAATCAATGCCCCTAATCTTCTTTGGATTGGCTTCAATGCCTCTATTATTCACCATGAAGCCAAAGAATTTCCTAAAGGCTATCCTGAATGCGCACTTATGCAAGTTCAACTTTATTTGATAGCTTCTCAGAATTTGGAACATTTCCTCCAGGTCGCGCACATAGTCATCCGCTTGTTTGGACTTAACCAACATATCATCCATGTACACCTCTATGGTCTTCCCAATCTGCTCTTCGAACATCATATTCATCAGGCACTAATAGGTCGCTCATACGTTCTTTAGCCCAAAAGGCATCACCTTGTAGCAATATAGGTCGCGATCGGTTACAAACCAAGTGTGCTCTTCATCGTCGGGATTCATTGGAATCTTATTATAGCCCGAGTATGCATCTATAAGGCTCAGGAACTGATGATCAACTGTTGCATCCACAAGCTGGTCTATTCTGGGCAAGGGGAAGCTATCCTTTGAACATGCCTTGTTTAAATCTGTAAAGTCAATATATGTTCCCCACTTCCCATTCTTCTTTTTTACCAACATGAGATTGGTGACCTAAGTTGGGTAGTAAGCTTCGCGGATAAACTTATTTGCTAATAGCTTATCAACTTCTTCCTTCAATGCCAAATAGCGTTCCCCTATATAGGTCTCCTCTTCTAACGAACTAGCTTGTGGTGGAGTTCGATGTTTAATCTGTGAGACAAGACCTTAGGGTCTATCCCCACCATATCTTCATAATTCCAAGTAAAAACATCTAAGTTCGCCTTAAGAAAGCTAGTGAGCTAGGCTCTCACTTCTGAGGTTAAACCTCTTCCCAACTTTAGGCACCTTTCAAGGCCTATTTCACTGACTCGAACATCCTCCAACTCCTCGATTGGCCTAATGGCTCGGTCCGTATCCACCTCGTGAGGGTCGAGATCGTGACTTACCCTCTTTTCATTCATAGCTCGTGGCTCACCCTTCGAAACCACGTTCACCTTCTATCTTCTAACGTCTATCTTCACAGCATCTTCATAGCAACGTCTAGTCAAATACTGCTCTCCCCGAACACATCCTATGTCATTGGGGATTGGAAACTTGATTGTGAGGGTCCTGATAGAGGTAACTACATTCAGGTCGTTCATTGCAGGTCTTCTCAGGACCACATTATAAGTTGATGAGCAGTCAATGATCAAAAAATCTGCTAGCACAGTAGCTTGATGACTTGATTCCCCGAGTGTGAGTGGCAGCTTGATCTGGCTCACTGATGTAATGGCATCTCTAGTGAAGCCATAAAAAGGCTTTGAGGAAGACTTCAACTATTCTACTTCCAACCCCATCTGATCGAAGCAGTCTTTATACATGACATTAATCGAGCTCTCTGTGTCAATCATAATTTGTTACACCTCCATATTACTAATCTTGGCTTGGATGACAAGCGCATCATTATGAGACCAGCACATGCCTCTAGCATCTTCCTTAGTGAACACAATGTCATCCGAGGTCGTCTTCACCTTCTTCGCAGGTCCTTCCAACCCACTGTGACTTATGAGCAAAGCATGGTTTGCTTCCCATACATATCGTTCATGCGACCTATTTGATGTACCTGTGATATGGGGACCACCATGAATAGTGAAAATTGTTCTTACCGCAGGTTCATGCTCTTGCTTGGGAGCTCGCTAAGGCTACTACTATGCTGGCTGTTATTGCTGCTGAGATCGTTGTTGTGGAGGTCGCGAGTCTACTGGTCTCACCACGTAATCTTTCAAGCGATCTCTCTTAATCAATCTTTCAATAGCATCTTTCAACGCCCAACAATCCAAAGTAATGTGCTCGATCTCGTTGTAATAAGCACAAAATTTGTTTCTATCTTTGTTGTAAGCCCTTTTTCGTAATTTAGCATTTCTTAGAAGTAGTAATTAACTTATAGGGTGAGAATGCTAAATTTTATAAATATTACCCTTATAAGTGATATTAAAATGTTAGCAAAGATTTTAGAAATTAGTTAAACCAAATAGCAAGTTAAATATTAATAAAGGGCAAAACGGTCATTCTTCCATATAAGAGCCCTATATATGTGTGTGTTGAGCTCTCAACATTTAGAAAAATTTTGAAAGAAAAAGAGAGATGGAGAGACTAAGGGACGACAACAAAAAGGGGAAGAAGAACCAAATTTTTTCAAGTCCAATTGAAAATTCAAACAAGAATTTAGTCTTATTCAAGCTAGAAAATCAAAGTTTGAGCAAGATCAAAGTAAGTTATCCTCACTTTTAGTAAGTTGATGATAGTTAAGCTTATATGATGTATTGATGGTTGAGTTTGTTGTTTGTTGTGAATTTGATGGGGATTTTGATAGGAATCAAATTTAAGACCATAATAAATAAAAAGGGAGACTTGATATAAGAACCCACTTAAGAAATGAAAGTTAGGGTTTATGTAGGAGAAACCCTAGAACTTGATTTAAGCTTGGGTTAAGGGAATTGAGTGTAGATAAGGTGTTTGATGAAATGTCTAAAAGAATAACAATGTAAAAATCTTGAAAGTTGAAAGAAGTAATGTATTATGTGTGAGTGTGTAGCTCATAGCCACCAAGAGGGATATATGATTCCAATAAGTTTTGATGAAATTGAGTTTGAATTTATGTATGTGAGAAGCTAGAGTATCACATAGAAGTGTTAGAATTGAAAAAAGAAATGAAATGAGACAATGTGTTGTTTTAGCTAGATGAAGGGCATTAATGGTCACCATGCAATGCCACTTCTTCTTTGTATTTTTATGAGTCTAAGAACCCTAATGGAAAGAGAATTGAGTTGAGGAAGTAAAAAGGGTAAATTTTGACATGAAAAAGTAGTGAAAAATAAAGGGTTTTTGGCTAGGAACCTCCACCCGATGGCCATTTCTTTTCGAATTCGCTTCGGGGCTGACCTAAATAAGAGATAGAGAGATGAGTGGAGTGAAAACGGAAGAAAGAAAAGCTAGGGATTGCTCCTTACACTAGGTTCAACCAAAAGGGGTCTAAAACGGGATTTTTCATTTTAAGCTTTAGAAAATTATTCCGAGTGTGTGGGGGTGTTCCTAGGTGATAATAATTAAGGTTCATGGAAAGAAATTATAATTTTAAAGCTTAGTTAAGTTAGAACCTAGATTGGAAAGTTGTAGTCTAAAGAGTTTTTAATAGAGTTAGTTATGTTGAAAGCTTTAATTGTAGCTTTGAGTAGTTCATTTTAGTGTATTTTGATTGAGGATATATGTGTAGGTGAAGCATAAGCAAGTGGAACGAGAGAGACCCATTAGAGCCCCCTGGCAAGATTGGATTCAAGGTAAGTGTCATTAACTCACACTTTGAGTATTTGTGTTGCACATGTAATTTTATTGGTTATTAAAAAGTTTATGAATGATTTTAATATGAGTTTAAAGTAATTTCGAAAGTAAAGTAACTTTTGTGAGAGTTGAGCTTAAAAGCTCTAGCCTAAAATTTTCAAAAGAAAAACTAATTTGTGTTATAACACTTAGTAGAAAAGAGTTTTCAAAGGCCATGCGTATATCCTTATAATCAGAGATTTTCTTGGATTACAATATGCGATGCATAAAATTCCGTAATGTAGTTTCCAAGATTATATATAGTATCTCGCGCTACAATTTGCGATGCAAAAAATTTCGCACATAGTCGCTAAGACTTATAGATAATCTCGCACTATAATTTGTAATACAGAAAATTCCACATGTACTTGTCAATGAGTCTCAGTAGCGTCACGGTTGGTGTCAGTTGAAAATCACCATGTTATATAGTAATTAGGGGTACGCATGGTGTTTTTAGAAAGAAATGAGTCATGTGGTATTTCATGCATAACTAAATAAGTTTATAATTGTTTAATTAACAATCGCTAAATTTCTTTAATTGCTTTGAGATTTCATTCTTTCTGTGTTGTATTGTATAAACCATCTTCAGGTATTCGCACGGGCGACTAAAGCAAACAAATTTCTTCGTCAAAATAGGTGGGCGTATACTTGAATAATGCATTACATAGTTTGCATTTTATTTTGTTCACACATCATTTTGGATCTTGAAATACCCATGTGGAAACTTGTAGTAATATGTTTTGTAATGTAAATCGCTTGTAAATATTTCTATGATTTGAAAGTTTTGGTTATCACTTATGGTTTTTTGAAAATGATGGAATGATTATTAAGATACATGTTTGTGAAAGAAGTTAGGTTGTGGTTGAAAAGTTTTGGGAGTGTAATTTCTTTACAGAAAAATTTGATAACCTTATAATTGCAGCCATTATGTTGGTTTTCCGTTAAAATGCTTTTAGATTTTGAAAATAAAATGATCACTTTTATGGGTTGACTTCGATTTCCAAATCAACAAATTGAATCTAAAATATAATCAACCTAAGTAATTTCCAAACAATGAGATTAAATGAGATCCGAAACAAAGTTTAAACAGGCAAGTTCAGGGTTCGCTTTGCGGATTTCTTTTAGCCACCTAGGAGGGTTTAAAAGAGGTTTGTTGGGGTGCCAGGCGAGGCCTACCAGATACTAGCCTAAAGGGAATCTGGTTTGGGTCGCATCATCTGTGCTCAACAGAGGCTCTCAAAGGATGTGGCTTTCCGAAATCCTCCCTATTCCTTTCTACTGCGAAAATCCTGTCCTGTGAATCTAACAAGATACTATAATTGCCATAGCAACCTTGATGTTGAGGTGGCTTATTCCTGGGCTCTCTTCTGCCCTTTTTTGCTATCTGATTGTTGGAGCCACTGCCTTGACTTTCACATTCATTCCTGCCATTACTCCTCTTTTTTGACTGGCTAGAACTGCCGGCTTCATTCTTCTGATTGGACTTTTTAGGGCCGAAGGTCTCATCCAATCTGATTTCCTTTGCAGCTCGCTCATAAAATTCTCTTAGGTCTTTTACTGGAAACTTATAAATACTTTCATACAATTTCCCATCTTTGCGAAGCCCGGTTGAAATTGCAATTAAAACACTTTCGTTTGATGGGTTCTCCATATTAGTGACCTTGCGTCTGAACCTAGTGATATAATCCTTCAATGATTCATTCTGACGTTGGAAGATAGTGGCCAAATGGCAGGATGGTGCGAGCTACCTCCTCAAAGCCCTGTATTGGCTGACAAACTTCTGCTGGCAATCTTTCCAACTTTCTATGCTACAAGCTATGAGATTCTTAAACCAAGTATGCAGAATATCCCCTAGGGTGGTTGGGAAGACGCGCACTTCACCAACGGATTATTCGTCTAAAGGTCCACTTGGACATTAAATGCCTCAAGGTGGTCGTAGGGATCGTTTTCTCCATTGTACTACGGGATGCTAGGAACCTTGAATCTATGGGGAAGAGGCTGCATCTCGAACTCCTTGGTAAATGGAGTTCTTTCTCCGTAATGATCACATTGGTCCGGGGCACTAGGTCACGCTTCGAGCTGTTGGACCCTCTGAATGAGCTCTTCTATTTATGGATCCTGAGGTCTCAGTCCCTTTCTATGCTTACGACCTATGAAGTGGCAATCTGGCGCATATCTCTGGGTTTCTCTAAATAAGTCGTCAGCTCGATACGACCTTACATGTCGCTAATTATCTACCTCATCCTCTTCATACCAAGATGTAGCCTAGGCTTGATCACGGCTAGCTTCCACATGCCAGCTTCCATCCTGACTCACCCTTATTACCAAGCTTGTATGACGTGTAACTTCTCTTTCTTCACGAGCTTGGCGACCTCAAGCTCTAGAGCGCAAATTAGAAGAGCGAGCTAAACCGTTAAGTCACGGCACCTCTCTCTATGGCCTTTTCGACGTCGGCACTCCTTCATGTTGTAGATATGCTTGCTTGGAACAGCAGTCTCAATCCTGGGCACATTCTGCGTTGGGTCTATACCAATGCATTTTACTACATCCGCAAGTTGTCGAATCGTAACCTTCAACGCTTCCTACCTTTGACGCCACCCTTGTAACCCCTCAACTGGGGCAATTGGTACTGGTTAGAAAAAGGGCATGGGAGGCATGCCTACTATAGCACCAACTGCCTGACTATGAGACGTGTCTGCTACGGGCATAGGTGCATCTTCCATTAGTTGCGTATTATGTTGGTGGTGACTTGTCTGACTTTATACTTGGTCAGCCTTCGAGCCTACGTATCTGGTTGTTCTTGTTTTCGTCATTTCTTTCGAAAACTCTTAATAAAGTTGCCATCAAACAGATTGTAATCTAGGCCCTTCCTCCAATGCCAAAATGTCGACATTGGTTTCTGGTCAACTACGATTCAAAATCTAATACCTGCAATCAATGTAAAACAAAGCAAGAAAACAAGAGAAAAGTAAAAGGCAGAGAGAAAGAACAACGCACAAAGAAAGTTTTGTGTGGTTCAGCAAGTGTGTCTACGTCAACAGTTGCTCCTCTGATAATTTTTGCAAAGAAACAATATACTATTACTTCTGTGTATGTCTGTTATAATGAATTTCAGCCTCTATTTATAAGAAGAGACGTTACAATTTGAGTTGAAATAAAATAGAAAAAAATTGTATATTAATTACATTCCAAATCAGTTGGCACCGAATCAGGAATCGATTTCGCTAAATCAAGGATCAGATTTATTGACGCTTGAATTTGAATTTATTTTCAATTCTGGTAAAAGAATCACGATTAATTTGGGTTACTGCCTCTCTGGAAGATTTTCTTATCGAGTTGTTTATTGTGCGAGCTAAAGATTGCATTGGATGATCTCGAGCTAGACCTTGCTCTGAATAATGAGCTATACATAGTGCGAGCTGAATAATACTAGCAGTGACCTATGAATAATAGCTGTGATACGAGCTCGTGCGTGCGAGCTGAATAATACTAGCAGTGACCTATGAATAATAGCTGTGATACGAGCTCGTGCGTGCGAGCTGAAGAGTTCGCTTGGGCTGGGTGTTGATAAACCGGACCTTATTTGTTGGGCCACTTCATTGGGTCGACTTGTTGGGTTTCTACGAGACTTTTACCAGTCCATTTATTGAATCTGAAATATACCTATAACAAAACAAATCTCAATATCTCATTTATGGGACTTGACATTATGCTAACAATCGCCAAGTTGTTGTTCACATATTGCGCCAGTGGCGATTATTGAATTTTCATTTTGAAAGGTAAAAATTAAAATATATATATATATATATATATAAGGGATCATTATAATTTCCCTTATATAATTTTACATAATAGCTAAAAAACCCCAATGTTTTGAAACTTCACTAAGGACCCCATTATTAATTTATAAAATTGATGAATACGCCTATAGCATATGAAAATAATTTTTTTTTTTTAAAAAAACACCTACCGTTAAAGTTGACATTAAACCATCAAAGTAATATAAAATATAAAATAATAATAATAATTAATAAAAGAAAATTTTAATATTTTAAAAAAATTTTGAGAAGAAAATCTATACCAGCCATCTCTAATTTAGACAATGGAGATCAAAATTAAAATTTAATAAATCTTAATAAAAATAAATTTAAAAATTAATTAAAAATAAAGAAAAATATTAATAACTTTTTTTATAAAAATTATTGTGAAATCTCTACTTTCCATCATGTTGATGGACGATAGACATCAATTTTTAAAAAAAATTGAAAAATTAAAAAAAAAAATCTTTTAAGTGGATGGAGATCCAATCATCATCCATCCATCAAACCAAACTAAACCAGACTTTCTCTCTTCTCTCTTTTTGAAAAACCAAACCCATTATTATCATCATCCACCGCTGTCCTTCTCTCTCTTCTCCATCTATCTCTTAACACATCTTTTTCTCTCTTGTCTCTCTTCTCTCTCTAAAAGACACCTCAATTTGTTCGACTTTGAACGACTCAGCTCAACCTAGGCTTGTTCATCATCAAACAACCCATGCGACTTGGGTTCGTTCGAAGATCGTTCATCTTTGAATGAACCCATGTCAGCTAGGTTTATTCTATAGGTTTAGAAACCCAAAAGTCGATAATTTAGGATCTAGATCATTGACAATCTTCATCTTCATCTAGTTAAAGATAAAGATCTTCATCTTTTGTATGGTTGCAGGAGAGAAATGGAAGAAGAAGAATTTGTCTTTTTCTTTTTTTTTTTAGTTTGATCTTTGTATGGTTGTGGGAGTGAAATGGAAGAAGAAGAGTCTTTATTTTATTTTATTTTTTTATTTTTTTATTTCAGAGCTTAATTTTTGTATGGTTGAGTTTCTGATTGGTGATGGTTTTGATTTGGTGATTCATTTTTTATGATGGTTTCAAGATAAAGATCCACCTAGATCTTCAAAGTTTAAATGTATGAGTTCAATCTAGATCTTGATTCTTTTTTATCTTTCCTTTTTTATTATTTTAAATTATTTGAAATTAATCTCTACCATCCATTATAGAGATGGATAGCAGAGATTTTTCTATTTTTTCTTTTGATTTTTTGATTTTATCATTTTTAATAATTTTTTATATTGTTATATTAAATTTCTTGAGGGTAAATTGGTCTTTTTGTCATCTGCTAACATTTTTCAGTCAAAACTAACGGAAAGAGGTATTTTAGATTTATGATAAATGGGCAGGGGTAATTAACAATTACGTCAAATAATAGGAGGAAAATTAAAAATATCTCTAATTATAAAGGCGCATACAATTTTTTCAAGAAGCTTGTGAGGTTTCGTAGGCTCTTGGAAGATACTGTTGTTAAGACTTGGGTCTGGTTTACTATTGCTTCTCATAAAAAACCATCTAATAAAAAAGACAAGTTGGTGATCAAGGTGGCGTCACGCTCCCAAAATCGGAATTGTTCAGCTGGGACGATCCCTCTATCAAACATGAATCTCTGATACATATTGTCTCTTTGCTCTTTATTGTGGTTCTCAAATTTTATTTTATTTATTTTATTGTTTAATTTACGCAGGTGATAACAGGGAGCTATACCAGTCAAAGTTTGACCTTTATAATGCTACAGTAAATGGTGACTATAAAAAGGCTTTACTTTTGACAATGGCAGATCCTCAATTGGCAAGAACAGTCATCAGGGAGGTGAGTGAAACTGCTCTTCACGTCGCAATTGGAGCAAGACAAGTCGATTTTGTGGAGAGGCTAATAGACTTCATGCCACCAATTTTGGCACTGAAAGATCGAAATGGAAACACCCCATTTTGTATCGCTGCTGCGGCTGGATGTATAGAAATTGCTGAGATCATGCTGATGAGGAATCCAAATTTGCTGGAAATCAGAGGTCCTCAGGATTTGACACCGCTCAACATCGCTGTTTTGCTAGGAAAAAGGGAAATGGCAATGTTTTTATATGATCGTGATACATCTTATTTGACATCAGCTGATTTAAGAAGGTTGTTTTTGACAGTATAACTAACGCCTTGTATGAGACGTATATATTTCATTGCACTCCACGTGTAGTCATTTAAAGAGTGGTGCTAATAATTTTAAAGCTCCCTTATTATTATTAAAAACATTAAACATTTTTTCTTAAATTACCTTATTTTCTATCCAAAACTTCCCTTCTTACATATTCTGGTTATTTATTTATTTTTATAGTGGGGGAGAGGATTAAATCACTTTGTATTTTAGAATAAGATGAGACTTGAACCCTTAACTATTTAGAATAAAGGAAAGTGTTAAGTCACTCCTACTAACAAAATCCTTCAAAAAAGTGTGGTATGTGACACATTCCCTTTTTTAATTGGACCTAAAATGAGGGGATCAATTATATTTGTCGTTTTATTTTTCTTTCTTCCTATGTATTTAGGAAAGTGTTAGAATTTTATAATGGTTATATAGTATTGCTCTGTTGTAATTTGTTATTGATACAATCGTTTAAAGATGTTTGGTGTTTGCACGTATACATTACTGTTCATTTTGTTTTGAACTTAGTATGAGTATAATGTGCAGATTTTGCATTGAAATTACTAGAAAGAACACCGGAGCCGGTCACACTGCCCGTCAGGATAACATGGATCACACGTATAAAGTCTCCTTGCATGTGATGGCTCGAAGGCCCACATCCATATTCAGTTAGTGTTTATATATGCATAAATTCAGTTAGTATACATATATTTTTTTAATATCACTTCATGTGGAAATGATTTGAATCTAAAATATTATTAAATTTAATGAGAACTCTCTCCCTACTATTTAATTAGATTAAATAAAGATGAACTTGTTCTGATATAAATTTTTATTATAAACTTCTCCATTTAACCAATTCTTCATTTAAAAATATTATCAAGTTAAAGGAAGTTTTTTATATTATTTTTAAACTGTTCAAATCTTTCTTTAGCTAATCTTGTCATTGCTAAACATAAAAATAAAAATAAACTATTAGACGTGATAAGAAATTTTTGGTAACTAGAGAAAGTTATCATCAATAATATTATGGTTCCAAATCATTTAGCACATGATTTGAAATTAAATATTTATTATAAATATTGTGATATATAGTATTACTCTTGCAACAGAGATGAAAGACCGTGCGAAAGTTTAGTGTATATTTATTAATAGTTGTGTTGTGGTTTGTTCTAATTTTTGTGGCTTATTGAATTATAATTTCCTTCTAGTTAATTCTCAAACCAAAAAAAGTAAAATTCACTCGCAATCAGTGTTTGGAAATTGACAAAATAAAAGTGGTGTTAATTCCACATTGGAAACAAACAAAAGAGGATAGATTTTTGAAGATTATAAAGAGAGTCGAAAGTTTTGGTTTCAAATTGTCTCGGTCAAAGACATTTTAAGCATTATATTTTACTCTAATTAAAATTCTTTTCTTATTTTTTTTTATTTTAGAGTGTAAAAAGGTGTGAGTCTATATATGGTTTAGAAAGTGTGAGTGTATTGAGGTTGTGGGTTGTGAAAAAATAATCTGTGTGATTGTAACAATTTTTCACATAGTAAATTTCTCTCTGAGAGTTGTGGTTTTTCTCCTATTTTAGAGTTTTTGTAAACCCCTAGTCTCAACTTATAAATTCCTAGTGTTAGAAGTTAAATTAGGGAAATAATATAAATTCCTACATTTAATAAATTGAGAGTCATGGCCTCGGAGAGTTATTCAAGTAAGAGTACGATAAAATTTATCAACTATAAAAGCAGCCAAGAGTAAAATTATATGTTTACAAATAAGAGATATAGATAATTGATAATATGGACAAATCCGAGAGTTAGAACTTTATTACATAATTATCCATAAGTGGTAAAGTATTAGTAAGTGATTAAATAAATGTTAGTAATAGTTTAACCAATCAATTAGAAACAAGATTATCAAAGGAAATAAAAGAGGAAGGGTGTAATGGAGAATGAAGAAAATAAGAGAGGGAGTTTTGTGAAATGGGAAGAGATGGATGCAAGAAATACAATTCTTGAAAGATGGAATCTATAAATACCACCCTTAGCTGATATTTTTCAGCAAACAAGAGCTCCTTCAGTCGAGGAAACCAGAAGGTTCGCGTGAAAGCAGACCACGCATGAAAGAAGAAGGAAGCAACTGCTGGTTGTGAGAGAGAACAGCGATACACCAGCCGTGAGCAACAGAACCAGACGCAGAACGGATCAGACATGCAAGAAGGAGTAGCGTGAGGGTCTGGTCGCGAAACAAGAAGCAATTTCAGCCGTGCAACAAGCGAGACAGCCGTGAGAGACAAAACAGAACAGCTCACGTGTTTGCTGGTCGTGAATCAGACCAGAACCGAAGGAGAAGAGGAAGGCACGAAATGAAGGAAGCATTCAACAGTAGAAGAAGACAAGAAGCAGGTCTGGTCGTCCAAAACAAACACCAAACAGCAGCCGAAAACAGAAGCAAACGCGAGCAGAATCAGACCTGGGCGAGGACAGCAGCGAGTTGGACTACCAGCAGAAGAAAGGGGAGAAGACAGCCCCTTTTCAACCCATTCAAGCCTCAAATCTCTCTTCTAAGACCTCTCCCAAGTCTCTCTCAACTCTCTAAACTAAGATCAAGTGAGATATCTCCTTACTTTTCTTGTTAACTTGCTGAAATTTGAAGAAGTGCACTGCTGAAATTTTCAGTGCAGAATTTTTGTGATTTTGTTGGATGATTTCTTTTGAAACTTTGATAGAATGTTATGTGATTGATGTAAGGACTTAAATGATGATTTGTTGGGTGTAAATGATGCCATAGAAGTGTACATATGGGCTGCTATACATTAATCAAAGCTGAAATAGAAAATTATGTTTTATGCACACCAAGTAGAGGATATAAAGTTTGAGTGAACTTTGAGTATTTGAATGACTAAGCTATGTTTATGTATGTGTTAAAGACTTGAAGAGCAGTAGATAAGCTTTGAGATTTGATGATTTAGAGCCCAAGTTTGAGCATAAAAAGAGCTAGGAAAGCTTAGGAAATGGGTAAAGTTGCAAAGAGATAGTTTAAGCAATTTTGGGCAACCCGAGTGGAATTTTTGAGCTAGAGGAGACCTGACCAAAACTGATCTATATGGGGGTGTTCTACACCTCAAATGATGCCTAGGAGTCATAGAAAACCATAGGTTTTAAAACAGATCGAACCCGATAAAAATTGTGCAAGTTATGCACAAAATAGTGTCGTTAGAGCTCTGAGAAGTGAAACGGCTATGTAAATGCAATTTTTATTGCATGAAATGAGTTTAGTTGGTCATAATAAGTTAAATGAAGCTTAGATATGAAAGAAAAACTAACGTCGCTAATCTGAAACGAAAAAGTGCACAAAAGGCGCACTAAAAGTGCCCGAAAGTGTCCGAAAAAGGGCGTTTTCCGTAGATTTGACCTAGCAAACGATAATATTTTTCAATGAAATTTGACGTGTGACTAGAATGTGAGATAAGTGAACCGTAGGAAAAAGAATGAATGAAAACGGAGCCCCGAGCAGTGCGTTCTGTTATGGGCTGCCATTTTTGCCTAAAAATGTAATTTTTCGTTTTAGGTCTCTAACAAGTATGCGGACCGCGTGGGGGTATCCCTAGGGGTCCAAAACTAAAACTTTTGCATAAAAATCAGAGTTAGAGAGTCTCAGTTGAGTTAAAAACAAGTTAGGAGATTATAGAAAAAAAGAGGCTTTAGTTGAGATTATTGCTTTAAGGTTGAGAATTGAGTTTTGTTACTAATAATGATGAGAAAATGTTGTGTAGGTGAAGAGCGAGACATCAAGGCCCCCGAGATTCATCGAGGCACATGACACGGCTTCGAGGTAAGTGGTTCGCTACTTAAGATCTTTTCTAATTGCATGTCAATTCTTGATTTTGGTAATAAATATGATAGTTAAGTAATAAAAGAGAATGAAAATGATCTTCAACATCAAGTTAAAGTTTGAGTGTATAGGTTCCTATGGAACCTATATAGAAATAGAAATTGATACTAAGTTGTATTTAAAAAGAATGAAATGAGAAAAGTGTTTAGAGGTTTTAAAACTAAAGAGTTTTGTGTTTTGGCACCAAATAAGTTAGTAGAAAAACTCATGTATATGCCTTAAAGAAGTTTAGCACTACGTGACGACGCAAAGAATTTCGTCCGTAGTCGCTCAGATTATAGAAAAGTAGAGCGCTACGTTGCGATGTAGACAATTTCGTATGTAGTTGGTTAGTTGATAGTTAGCGCTACGAAGCGATGCAGTAAATTCCGCTCGTAGTCGCCTAGAGTTTTAGCACTACACTTGCGATGCAGAAAATTTCACATTGTAGTTGCTCAGTGATAAAATTTAGCGCCCTACGTACGATGCAGTAAATTCCGTAACGTAGTAGTTGAGATACATTAGTAAGCTTCACGTTGGCGTTAGCTATAATCGCTCATGATGGTTAGAATGAGACAAGGATATACATGGGGGTTTTGAAAGAAATCTTAAAACTTGAATAATTGGTGCATTGTTATATTAGCATATGTGATATTACATTTCTCCGTTGCACTAACATGTTTGTTAATTATGTAGCCTATTTGCATTTTGTTGAAGAATTACCGCAGGCGATACAACGATCTTTTGTTTTGCATATATACATATAGGTGGGCGCATTGTGCGAGACATTGGTGTATATTTGTATATATGTATTTAATGTATTACATTTTGAAACATACTAATATTGGAGATTATAAAGTTGTAATTATTCATGCATTTTATATCTATGGTGCATATATGCATATTTTGAATTTGAGTTCATGTTCAATTGTGATGATAATGCTTGGTTGTGAATAAAGAAGTTGGGAGGAATTGAGATCATAGTTGAAGTGTGATTTTCTTTACAGGAAAATTTTGGTTTTATCAAAATGCAGTCTTTATGTTGCCAAAATTTTTATAAAAGTATTTGAAATAGAATCACGAAAAAAAAAAATTTATCACTCACAACCAGTTAAAAAAACCAAATCACTAAGCTGTAAACAAGTAAACCAGTGTAACAAAGTTAGGGTTTGTTTCTCGAATGTCTTCGATTCGACAAGTCAGGTTCGATGAGTCCGTTGAAGTGCCCGGCAGGATCTAGATAAGATCTGGGAAGGGTCCTGTCAGTTTTCCACGTAAATTCTTATGTTGTTGTGATTGTTATTGCTTTATATTTTATTTCTCTATTATTTTCGATATTGTTACAAAAGACAAGTTTTTAAGAGAGGTATTAGGAGGTGACTTTTTTTCCAACAAGCGGTATCAGAGCCCGATTACCTAGTTGGTAAAATGTCAAATGTTTTAGAAATTCTTAGTATGCTCTGTGGTTGCAACATTGTCTGATATTCCACATCATAAAAAAATTGTTCTTGATTACTGACAATAAATGTGATAGTGTGGAAGTGCATGTCTAAGAAAGGTTTTAGATAAAAAAGACATGATATTTAACTGTATCTATTATGACTAACTTTTCTTTCCTGAAAACTTACCTATTATACTATTCATGGACTATGGGTTTGCTATTCCAATATACGGTTAAGTTTTCAAGCCCTGTGAGATTTGATATGGAGACATTTGATAGAAAGATCAATTTTGACTTGTGGCAATTGCAAGTTAAAGATGTGCTTATACAATCCAGGTTACACAAGGTATTGGAGAAGAAATCAAGCCCTCTTCTTAACGAAGATTCCAACAAAGACTAAGATTCTCTGGTAAGTCTAGTATGAGTGATAAAGATTGGGATGTACAAAAATATCAGATTATCTGATTGTTCTCAATGATATCGTTTCTAAAATGGAGGCTACTAAAGTTAGGAGAAGAACTCCGAGAAAAATATAATTTGTTGGGGGTGTGGACAATTTGGGCACGTCAAAAAAAATTTTCAAGATGGAGTAGGTCTTGCTCTAAGGTAGAAGCTAGTAGTGTCTCTCTCATGGGAGAAGATGATTTCCTTTGAGAAGTAAGAGGTGCATCCTCATGGCATGTCTACATTGCCATGGAAGAGGATGTGATGTTGTTAGCAGATCCATAATTGCACACGAGCATTGGTTTGACATTGATGCAAGGTATGTGATAGAATGTATGTTGATGGCCGATGAACTTCCGATAAAGTTAAACATAGAAGTTACACCATAAATTTTTAGCAGGTTTTTCGACATGTGTCGAAGTAAAATTTTTAGAATATGGTGATTCTAAGTCAATGTACTATAACACCCTGAATCCGAATTGATCTAATAGTTATTATATATATATATATATACACATATAACTCTTAATAAAGCTTAAGTGGGGTTCAAACAAAAATCACAAGGGGTTCAATTAGAAATTATATTAAAGAGCCCAAAAAGAAAATAATTCAAGTGACTCCAATTAAAAGTTATACTAGTATGACCCAATTTCTTTTCTAAACACATCCAATTATTTTTCTAAATATATAGTCATCTAAGGATAAACATGTTAAAAGGAGGATATGAGAAGAGTAAAATTGTAAGGGAGTATGTAAGAAGGGTAAATTGTCCACCACACAAGATGAAGAATTATGAAATTTTTGAAGTGCAATTGATAGTAAAGAAATAAATCTCTAGAAAGCACAGGAATGCAATTGAAATATTATAGAAAGGGCAAGATTGAAAAGGCAAGATGACACTTGATTAGATTTTTATTTGATGAAAAAATAAGTGGTGGAAAATGTGGCTCAGTGTATGGATTTTTGGCCATGCATAAGAATGTATATATATGTGTAATTTTTGTGATCAAAAGACAACTCCACCCATATTTTCACCCCTTGGCCAAACTCTATCCAAAAGAAGAGAGAAAAATCAATGGAAAGAGAGAAGAAAGAAGGAAGGTGAAATAAGAAGAGGTGAAGGAAATCAAGGAGGTTTGGAGAAGGAATTATGGTGAGAAATTAGTTCCAAGTTGAAAGCAATTTTTTTAAGTCTAATTCTTGTAGATCTTAAATAAGTTTTTGATGTTGTTTTAGGTGAAAAGGGTTTCAAAAGGAAGACAAGTGCAAGAGGATTTCCATAGAGCTTGGGAGTAACCTAGTGAGTGGATACTTTCTCTTGTCTTGATTTATGAAAATGTTTTTTTTTTTTTTTTTTGTTATGTTTCAACTTTTATTAGTTTTGAGATTTAAATATGTTTTGTGATTTATGAATTTTGATGTATGTTCTAAGGTTTTAAGCATAATTTAAGATTTTGAATTATGTTTCATGATTTGAGAAAAGTGGATTATGTTTAGTATGCATATTTTATGAGATATGGATTGTATAATATGTTTTAAGATTTTTAAAGCATACTTAGAATACATAAATTTTAGATTATGTTTTATAAATTTTAAGATGTGACTTGTGAATTATGAAGTATGGATTTTATTTTGAAATATTAAGATATACTTTGTGATTTATAGTAATTAGATTATATCTCATGATTTTAAAGTATACTTTATGGTTTATAAATTAGAAACTATACTTTTGGGTGATTCTAAAATATATTTTGATGACTTATGAATTTTATATTTTGTGTTAAGTTTCTAAAGTTGGTCTTATGATGTAACAAAATTATGTTTTATGGTTTATGAGTTAAATTATTTGATTTTGAAATCTTAAAGTATATTTTGAAATCTATGGATTTAAGATTATATTTTGTGATTTTAAAAGTATACCTTATGAATTGTGAAAATTAGAAGTTATTCCTTTTAGTAAATTTAAAGTATGTTTGATGATTTGTGAATCTTATAATTTATATTGAGTTTCCAAAGTGTGCTTTATAAATTAATAAAGTAAATTGTGTTTTATGGTTTATGAATAAACTAATTGATTTATAAAAGTTTATAGTATGTTTTATAAATTGTATGAAAAACTATGATTTTGATAAATACATACATGGATAAGATTTTGTTGGAAACTAAATTTTTAGTATGGAAAATTTTACAAAAAGCACTCGGAATTATTCTTGCAAAAATGTTTTAGAAAAGATTTGAGAAAGGAAAGAGAAAAAATATATATATTTTTTTAAAACACCAAAGTGTACCATCTCTTCTAACGATCAAAAGGGCATCACGTAAGTAAGACCTAAAGAATCGCCTAAAACATGCCAATGCAAAGGTCAAAGAAATGAGTTTTTGGAATTTTAGAGAGAGAGAGTCATTAAGTCGTCTAGCATGTGGATGGCAGAGGTCATCCATTGCCTTCTGTGATAGGACCCTTCCCAGACCTTATCTAGGCTCTTGTCTAAAGGATCCTGCCGGACACTTCAACAGACTCATCGAACCCGACTTGTCGCATTGAAGACATCCGGGAAGCGAACCCTAACTTTGTTACACCGGTTTACTCGTTTTGAACTTATTACTTTGGTTTTTCTTTAATTGGTTGGGAGTGATAAACTTTTTCTGTGATTCTATTTCAAATACATTTATAAAATTTTCGGCAGCATAACGACTACATTTTTAATAAAACCAAAATTTACCTGTAATGAAAATTTACACTTCGACTATATCTCAATTTCCTTCCAACTTCTTTATCCACAAACCACAATCATCATCACATTTTTATCACAAATAGGCATAGACAATTTATAATGCAATATGTAATTACATATCCATATGCAAACATGACAAATCATCAAATATTTACAACATACAATTCTTAATACAAATGTATTCCAAAAAGGTGATATATTTAATCAATATACACAACATTCACAAATAGCTTGCACCACGCGCCCACCTATATATATATATATATATATGCAATCAAGAGGTCGTCGTCTCATCCAACGATGACACTCAATGGAAACAATTAGGCTACAAAATAAACAAATATGTTAGCGCATCAATGATATATATAATATCACATATTCTAATATAACAATGCACCAATTATTCAAGTTTTAAGATTTCTTTTAAAACCCCCATGTATATCCTTGACTCATTTTAACCATCACGGGCGATTATAACTAACGCCAACATGAAGCTTACTAATATATCTCAACCACTATGTTACGGGATTTACTGTATCGTACGTAGGGCGCTAAATCTTATCACTGAGCAACTACAATGCGGGATTTTCTGCATCGCAAGTGCAGTGCTAAAACTCTAGGCAACTACAAGCGGAATTTACTGCATCCCTTCGTAGCGCTAACTCTAAACTAACCAACTACGTGCGGAATTATCTGCATCGCAACGTAGCGCTATACTTTTCTAAAATCTGAGCGATTACGGACGGAATTCTCTGCATCGTCACGTAACGCTAAATCTTATGACTTTTAAGGCATACACATGAGTTTTCATAATCAATTTCTTCAAGTGCAAAAGCACAAAACTCACTAGTTTTACATCTTCTAAAAACTTTCTCATTTTACTCTTTCTATGGCGACTTAGTATTAGTTTCTAGTACAATATAGATTCCATAAGAATCTATATGCTTAACTTGAACATTAACATTGAAAATCCTTTCATTTTCATTTATTACTTAGTTACAATATCCATTACGAATAATCATGAATTGATATAGAATTTAAGCACTCATAAGTGGCGAACCACTTACCTCGAGGCCGCGTCACTCCGCGTCAAGCGTCTCGACGAGGCTTGTGGACGTCGCTCACGCGCTCGTCACCTACAATATATTTTCTCATCATTACTAGTAACAAAAATCTCAATTCTCAACTTTAACTCAAGTATCTCAACCATGACGTCTTTTTCTCTATAATCTCCTAACTTATTTATAATTCAATCGAGACTCTCTAATCCCGATTTTTATGTAAAAGTTTTAGTTTTAGACCCCTAGGGATCACCCCACGCGGTCCGTTTAGTTGTTGGAGGTTCGAAACGAAAAATTACATTTTTTAAATTCAACTTACAGTCCATAACCGAACAGGTGACAGCACACTGCTCGGGGCTCCGTTTCCCTTCGTTCTTTTTCCTACGGTTCACTTATCTTACGTTCTAGTCACACATCAAATTTTGTTGAAAAATATTATCGTTTCCTAGGTCAAATCTAAGGAAAACGTCCTTTTTCGGACACTTTCGAGCACTTTTAGTGTGTTTTTTGTGCACTTTTTCATTTCAGATTAGCGACGTTAGTTTTTCTTTCATATCTAAGCTTCATTTAACTTATTATGACCAAATAAACTCATTTCATTAAATAAAAATTACATTTACATAGCCGTTTCACTTCTCAGAGCTCTAACAACACTATTTTGTGCATAACTTGCATAATTTTTATCGGATTCGATCCGTTCCAAAACCTATGGTTTTCTATAACTCCTAGGCATCATTTAAGGTGTAGAACACCCCCATATAGGTCAGTTTTGGTCAGGTCTCCTCTAGCTCAAAAATTCCACTCGGGTTGCCCAAAATTGCTTAAACTATCTCTTTGCAACTCTACCCATTTCCTAAGCTTTCCTAGCTCTTTTTATGCTCAAACTTGGGCTCTAAATCATCAAATCTCAAAGCTTATCTACTGCTCTTCAAGCCCTTAACATACACACAAAATAACTTGATCATTTAAATATTCAAAATTCACTTAAAACTTTCATCAACTAGTTGGTGTGTGAGAAAAATAATTTTCGTTTCTATGGTTCTCAAGCCTATAACAGCCCATATATAAAGCCCTAAGTCATCATTTACACCCAACAACACATCCTCTAAGGTTCTATATCAATTACTTAGGTTTTAACATCAATTTCAAGTGTCAAACCTTCAACAAAATACCAAAAATTCAGCAGTTCACTACTGCAGGTTTCAACAAACCAAAGAAAGAATGAGTTGATTTTCTTACTTAGATCTGGGTTTAGGGAGTTGAGAGGACTTAGGAGAGGTCTTAGAGAAGTGTATTTGAGGTTGGGAAGGGCTGGAATGATTGCTTCTTCTTCCACTTTTCTGGTTTGGCGTCCAACACCTCTGCACTTCCTTCACGTTTCTGCTTCTGTTCTGTTTTGTGTTGCTGCTAGTTGCTTTTGTTATGCACGACCAGCAGCTGATTTTCTTCTTCTTTTCACGCCTTCTTCTTCTCTTCTCCTTGCCTTACACTTCGGGTCTTGATCCTCTTCGGTTCGGCTTTGATTTACAGCTGAAATTTCTGCTTCACGCGTGATCTGCTCTTTCGATCTTGACTCTCTTGAATCTTCTTGTTTCACTCGACTAAATGGTTTCTTTGTTTGCTGAGATTTTCAGCTAAGGGTCACTTATATACTAATAACACTTCTCCTAATTGCATTCAAGTCCCATCATATTTTAATTTCACTTCCATCTCCTCTCATTTCCTTGTTTTTCATGTTTGTCCATCCATATTTATTTCCAATTTAACTTTCATCATTTGATTTAATTATTCGTCTTGTTAGAATTCGCTTTCGATCGTCAAGCTTGTCTTATTGACCACTTGACTCTCTCTTTTTAATTAAATTTCAATTCAACTTATCATTGTCCAAACTTTTAAATTTCCTAACTCGGATTTTTATTGAAATGTTATTTAACTCTTTATGGTCGACGGATTTCGTCGTACTCTTAATTTAATAACTTTCTGAGGCCACGAAGTTCAATTAATTAATTGTAGGGATTTATATTATCTCCCTAATCTAGTTTCTAACACTAGAAATTCATAAGTCGAGACTAGGGGTTTACATTCTGTGTGTGTACCGAGCATCTCCACGACATATGACAAAGTTCTCTAGGTACTAATTTGGTATAGAGTACAAATCTAAAATCATTTTATAGGAAAAGTTTTATAGATTATGAATTTTCATATTTTACATGTAAAAAACGAAAATTTTCATAATATCAGATTTTCGGAAAGAGATTTTCAGAAAAGTTTCACAAATTATAGACTTATTTATTTAATATTATTAAAGTTATAAAAATAATTTACACAGAAATTCACAGTTTACTTTAATATAAGAATTATTTTCAGTTTTATTTCCAGATAAAATTGTCCGTGAATCATTAAAATTGTTTCTTTTTACTAATGATAATTTTTACGTGTTATTTAGAAATATTAAAGAAAATTTATGTAAGAGTTTATCGTTTTACTACGAGATTATATTCGAATGTAGTTTTATTATTTTAGATGCGAATATATATGATTCATGGAGATGTAATTTTTGTTACCAGAAACGTGTTATATTACGTTTTATTTAGAAATGTTTTTGAAAAATTATATTCACTCACTAGGTATTAGGCTCACTCTTTTATAAAACCATTTTTCAAGTATTCGTCGTAGGTTCGTATAAATTATTGTATATCGCAAAAAGGGCCACATAATGATAGACAAATTTTGTATCAGTGTATATTATTTTTAATTAATTAGATTTCAATAAGTATATTTTCATAATATTTTTACAATTGAAATAGTTTTCTTCAATTGATTTTAGATTATTTAATTTGCATTTCAATCAAAGTGATTATCAGAATTAGGATGACTGTTTGAAAAAAATTTCAATAAACCAAGATTTTAAATCTAGAAGACCTCAATTTTTCAGGATTCTCCCGAACACAGGATAGGAGTCGGGTCGAGTCGGGTCCTGTCATATACTCTTTTATAATGTAGTATGATAGTTATCTAAATTGAGAATTATAATTGTCAGCATAGATAATATTGTAATGGATGTTTCTTTTATTTTGCCTATTAGGAAATTAACAAAATAAAAGTGATATCAATCCCATATTGGAAACAAATAAAGGAAGATGGATTTTGAATTCTATAAAAAGAGTCTAAAGTTTTGGTTTCAAATTATCTCAGTCAAAGATACTTTAAGCATTGTATTTAACTCTAATTAAAATTTCTTTCTTGTTCTTCTTATTTTAGAATATAAAATGGTGTGAGTCTGTGTATGTTTTGAAAAGTGTGAGTGTATAGAGATCGTGGGTTACAAGAAAATAGTCTGTGTGATTGTAACAATTTTTTACATCGTGAATTTCTCTCTGAAAGCCATGGTTTTTTTTCCTTTTCGGAGTTTTTTATGTAAATTCTTGTATTGATGTGATTGTTATTGTTTTATATTTTATTTCTATGTTATTTATGATATTTTTACAGGAGACAAGCTTTTAGAGGAGGTCTTAGGAGGCAAATTTTTCCCAACAATCAGGAGTCAACATAATCTCCGGTTCTTCGACTTCTTAATTGTATTTGGGATGTAGCAAAAGTAGATCCGAATATTAGAACTCTAATTAGAGAACCTTCAAATTTATTGTTCGATGCAGCTAGATCAGGGAACTCCCTCTTCTTGTCTGAGCTCACTCGTTCATATCCTTTTCTAGTTTATGAATTAGATGTGAAGAAAGACGAACCATTTTTCATGTTGCAATTTTGCACCATCATTTTAGTGTATTCAACCTTATTAATAAGATAGGCTTCAATAACGAGATAAAAGCAACATATGTGGATGATAAGGGGAATTCCATGTTGCATCTAGCTGCATTAATGTTTGATCGATCTCCAGAGAGTGCCTTGTCAAGTGTGGCTCTGGAAATGCAACAAGAGTTAATAATATTTCAGGTACTATTTTACCGTTCTTCAACGCTCATGCATTTTCGTTTACACACACACACAGATACATATATTTCTCTCTCTCTTAAACTCGATAAAATTTTATTATTGTTGGTTGTAATATGGCGCTGGGAGGTTGAAATGCTCATGCAATCTGCCTTAAGAGAAGCGAAAAATGCGTATGTTCTAACAGTTCATAAGCTGTTCGATAGACAGCACGCAGAGTTGCGGCAACGTGGACCAGATTGGATGAACAAAACGGCTAACTCATGTTCGCTTGTTGCCACTCTCATTACTACTGTAGGCTTTGCAGCAGCCTTTACTGTTCCAGGTGGTACTGATGATAAAACTGGAACACCCCTTCTTCTGAAAAAAATTTTGTTCGGTGTGTTTGCTATATCAAATGCAATTTCATTGTCCTCTTCTTCATTCTCTATTCTGATGTTTCTGTCTATCCTTACATCAGGTTATACACAATCCCAATTTCTTAGATCTTTACCTCTAAAGTCGATGTTTGGTCTCTTAGCTGTCTTCATATCTATAATATTCATGATGAACACTTTCAGTTCGGCATACTTCTTACTTTATCATGACGGATCATATACTATCCCCATGCTTACTGCTGTATTGGTATCCTTACCTATCACTCTATTTGTGCTGCTGCAATATCCTCTTGTAAGAGACATATTTCGTTTGACGCAACGTTCTGGAATTCTATCTAGGTCGGGGTTTCTATCTAAGTCAGACAAGTAGATGCTTGAGACTCAAAGTTGTCTACTCTTGTCCCTCATGGGTACTTTTCATTGCTCAGGTTGTCTTTCAAGTACTAGTGTTGCTAGATGTTTTCAAAGATTATTCAGATTTATAATTCAGATGTATAGTGAATGAACTGGAAGTTAAAAAATATAAAAACCTAGACTTCGTAAGTGCTTGTTTCCGCTTTAAGTCATGTATTCGAATAAAATACATCGGGACATATACATATATATATTTATATATATACTCTCTAATTGGATGTTTTTAAATTTTTATTTCATAATCACAAATTATAATCACTCGTATCCAATCAGGATATTCTTAAATTTTTATTTCACGAACATAAATTATTATCATTCATTTTCAATTGACCCTATCATAGTGATGAGATCCACTGAAAAAATATGATTTATCATAAAATGATTATATCTATATAGATAGATAGATATATATATTTTCCAATCAAAAGGTTTTTAAGCATATATATATATATAGAGGAAATGTCAGCAGATGGCACTTTCAATTATTGAATTGACAATTTTATCTCATTTTAATAAAGTTAACAATTGAGTCTCCAGTCTTATTTTTTTGGACACAAATATCCTTTCTAAAAGTTAAAACCGGTGACTTTGTTATTTGATATTTTCTCTCTTCTGCTGCTCCTCTTACTCTTTCATTCTCGTATTCTTCACAGCCACCATCCACCATCGATCTTCATTCTCGTCTGCACTACGAATTTCAGCCACCATCCAAGTTCATTTTCTTCTTCACAACCACCATCCAGCTTCTTTTTTTCTTTTCACAGCCACCATCCAACTTCATTTTCTTCTTCATAGCCACCATCCAGCTTCATTTTCTTCTTCACAGCCACCATCCGTCATCTATCGTCATTCTCTTCTACACAACGAATTCCATCTACCATCCACCAGCAACCATTCTTTCCATCCACCATCCATAATCTTCTTCTACGCTACGGGTAATGTATCCTAACTTTTGAACACTTATTTTTCAGTTGTTAGTAGTTATTGTGGTTAGCTATGCTGATATTGAGCTGTAGAAATTGGCTTTAGGGTTTACGAACTTAGTATTTCTATATATGTTGATGCAAACGACACACATGTACGACGTTATTAATGCAAGTTATCTTGGTTTGATTAGTGATGACAAGACTTAGTTAAAAAACCAAAGACGAAAACAGTAGTCATGCCAAGATAACTTGCATTATTAATACAAGTTAACTTAGTGTGACTAGTGGTAACATGGGTTTATGGAAAAAAAAATAGTAGGCAAAACACTAGTCACACCAAGGTGACGAGTATTAATAATGCTAGTTACCTTGGTGTGAGTAATGGTGTCATGACTTGATGGAAAAAACCAATAGCTAAAACTCTAGTCATATCAAGGTGACGAGTGTGAATAACGCTTGTTACCTAGTGTGACTAGTGGTGTCATAAGTTTATGGAAAAAAAAAAAAAACTAGTAGCCAAAACACTAGTCAGACCGAGGTAACTAGCATTATTAATGCATATCACCTTGGCGTCACTATTAGTGTCATATTATGAGCATTTATTTAGTAGTTTAATTACTTAATTGTATCAAAGTATGAGTAATGATATATTGCTAGTCTTGATTTAGAGCTTAATTAATAAATTCGATCATTTATTTGTGTACAGTGATATAGACGAAACTAGAATTATAGTCACCCATGGTGGACAATGGATTGGTTATAAGTATGAGGGTGGTGAATCAGAAATAGCATTTATTTCGACAAATGCAACGCTTGATGACTTAAAGAAGACCGTTGAGAATATTGTTGGAGTTGATATAACAAAGAGTACATTTGACTTACACATATTGGTGAAGACTTCTGATAGGTCTGCCATTCCAAAATTAACAACTGATAAAGTTGTGTCTTTCTGGTTACATGAGAAAAATCCTAAAGTTTACGTAATTGTTGTTCCAAACAAAATAAATGACTGTCTGAGAGATAAAGGAAATGTTCAATTACTAATCCAACAACAAATTCAACCACCAATCTTCATACAGCTACCAATCCAACCACAAATCCAATTATCAAGCCAATCACAAATCCAATTAATAAACTAGCCACAACACCAAAGCTTTATTCAATTAGTTTCTCAATTCAAGTTTGTTTCGTCAAGCAACGAAGTTCCAGTCCATGAGGACCGTAATATTGAAGATGAATGTGAAGACATAGATGAAGAAAAAGATGAAGATGATCATGATGATCATGATAATGATGATGATGATGACAATGATGATGATGATGAAGAAAAAGAAGATAATGTTGACTCACACGGTGAGTATAGCTTAAATGACAGTGAGTATAATCCTTCTACAAAACATTGGTTGGATGACATTGATTCAGACGAGTTTTCTAACTACTATCGTCCAGCTAAAAGTATTCCTATAGCCACTAATATTTTCAAAGGAGATGGAGGAAGTCGACATGCAGTTATGATAGAAGATTTAGGTGGTGATACTGACAGTGGTGGTGGATTTAATCATAATGAGGATTGTGATATAGATAATGATAATATTCGCGATGTTAAGGATGATGGTGGTGGGTGTTCTCGTCAAGCCAATGATGATAATAACACGCAACAAAGAGTAACTAGTGAATGGCGCATCCCTGGAATAGATCTTTCTGCATTTCATACAGTTGCCACTGAAGTGTCAGAAAGAGAAGACTATCATTTCTTTAGAGGGAAAATATTTCCTTCAAAGCGTGATATGAGTAAAGCTGTAGAGATGTATGCATTGAAGAAGGTTTTCATAAAAAAGTCAAGAAATTGAACAACATCCGTTATGACGTTAGGTGCAAGGATGAGAACTGTAAATTTCAGCTTGTAGCCATCAAAACCAAGATTGGAGACCAATGGGAGGTGCGAAAATTCCAAAAACAATATTGTTGTTCGCTTGATAGTGTACATCGACGGTGCAGGAAAGTGAGTGCAAAATTAATCGGAGATCTTATCACTTTGAAATTGCAAGTTAGTAGTCAAAGCATGAAACCCAAAGAAATCCAGGCAGAAATTCAAGTTAATTATGGAGTTAATTTGCCATATAATCAATGTCGGAGAGCCAAAGATCATGTTAAAGAAAGCGTTTTTGAGTCTACGGAGTTGTCATTTGAATAGTTGCCTGCGTATTGTTATCAGTTGGAGTTAGCTAACCTAGGTACAGTCACAAGCATTGAGACAAATGGCAGCAACCAATTTCTGTACATGTTTATTGCTTATGGTGTTAGTATATCTGGGTTTCATCAAGTGATTAGACCAGTTATTACCATTGATGGAACACATTTGAAAGGGAAATTTGGTGGGATTATGTTCATTGCAGCATATAAAGATACAAACCAGCAAGTGTGTCCCTTAGCATTTGGGTTTGGAGATGTTGAAGATGAGAAATCATGGTCATGGTTTTTGACAAAGTTAAGAAATGTAATTGGTTGTCTAGAAAATTGCATGTTCATATCCGACCGGCATCTTGGAATTAAAGTAGCCATGGAAAAAGTGTACCCCGATGCACATCATGGCCTTTACATGTATCACATGACACAAAATATGAAAAATTTATACAAAAATAAGACTATCACCGAATTATTCTATCGGGGCATCAAGATGTTATCGTCAATCCAAGTTTTGGGGCATGATGGAAGACGTTAGCAAAATACACCCACCGACGCATAGAGACTAAATCGAACTTGGACCACATAGATGGGCATTGGCAATGACTCCAGTAAGTCACTACTGGATTTTAACTTCCAACATTGCTGAATGCATGAACTCATGTTTGGTTAAAGCTCACCAATATCCAATAACGACTTTGGTTAAGTATATAAGGGATCTGATGCAAAGATGGTTTTATGACCGCCGGAAGAATGTAGAAAAAATATCAGCAGAGATAACACAATGGGCAGAGAAGAAAATTATAGAGTATACTAGAGACTCACAAACTTACACGGTCACACCAATCGATGATACCAAGTATGCAGTAAAGGCTGAGAGTAGGAAGACCATTGTTAATCTAACTGAAAAGATGTATACTTGCGGTGTTAAAGTAAGACCACAAGTATACGTCTTGTGGTGTTACCATGTTCGCATGCATCTGCGGTGTTAAAGTAAGACCACAATATTTGTGAGGTTTTGCTCTAACTGTAGAATAAAAGTTTAATATTGTTTTCGGTGGTACAGGTATTGTAATTGGTCATTCATCCCTTATATATCCGACTGTTACAAAACACCCAATCTATTGGTTGCATATGCTGGTGCTATCTTCCCGGTTCCTGACCCGGATGAATGGACAGCTCCAGAAGACATCCGAAACATGATTTTTCTACCATCACCATGGCGTCCGTAGGCTGGCAGGCCTAGAAACAAAAGGATTCCATCTACTGGCGAGAATAGTGGAAGGGTTTTGAAATGCTCCCATTGTGGGGAAAAAGGCCACTATCGACAAAACTGGCGTAATCCACATCCATCTCAACGACCCCATATAAACAATAGTGAAGGCTCCGTTACCCAAGTAAGAAGACGACGAAAGTGTCGGACCTGCCACCAAGTAGGACACAATAGCAAGACTTGTAACAATGCTCCCTAACCCACTGTACCAGAACAATCTCAAGCATAACCTTGTATTTTGTTTATTGAAATATTGTTGCTTTGATTTGTAACAAATGCAAAACTATTTTCATTTATTATAATAAACTTGTTTGTGTCTGTGTTCGGTGGTCTTTTTATTAAAAAGAGTCACATTCTTAAGGCTTTGTATCAAAACAACCACTCAACCACTAGTCAACTTACACAATGAGGAGTATTAGTAATACTAGTGACTGAGGTGTGACTAGTGTCGTGATATGTTGATGGGAAAAAACCAGTAGCAAAAATACTAGTCACACCAAGTATTGCGAGTGTTAGTAATACCAATGGTCTCAGTGTGACTAGTGGTGCCATGGGTTAATGGGAAAAACCAGTAGCGAAAACATTAGTCACACCAAGATAAGGAGTGTGAGTAATACTAGTGGCCTCGGTGTGACTAGTGATGTCATGGGTTGATGAAAAAAGCACCAGTAGTGAAAACACTAGTCACACCAAGGTGAGGAGTGTAAGTAATATCAGTGGCCTCGGTGTGACTAATGGTGCCATGGGTTGATGAAAAAAAACCAGTAGCGAAAACACTAGTCACACTAAAGTGACGAGTGTTAGTAATACTAGTTATCTTGGTGTGACTAGTGTTTTTGCTACTGGTTTTTTCCATTAACCCACGGCACCACTAGTCACACCGAGGCTACTGGTATTACTCACACTCCTCACCTTGGTATGACTAGTGTTTTCGCTACTGATTTTTTTCTACTGGTATTACTCACACTCCTCACCTTGGTATGACTAGTGTTTTCGCTACTGATTTTTTTTTTTCATCAACCCACGACACCACTAGTCACACTGAGGCCACTGGTATTACTCACACTCCTCACCTTGGTATGACTAGTGTTTTCGCTACTAGTTTTTTTTCATCAACCCATGGCACCACTAGTCGTACCGAGGCCATTAGTATTACTAACACTTCTCACATTGGTATGACTAGTGTTTTCGCTACTGATTTTTTCCCATCAACACATCACGGCACTAGTCACACCTCGATCACTAGTATTACTAACACTCCTTACCTTGGTGTGACTAGTGTTTACACTATTGGTTTTCAAGATTATAAAACATAGCACAGCTTTAACATAACACCTCAAAATAACACAAAATATTTAGGCAAAAAACACAAAGGTAACTTACTTTATATATATATATATATACATGTTGATATATAAATGTGCTAATGTAAACCCCAATTACATGTCATTTCCCTCAATAGCATTACAAAATATGGCGAAGGCATATTCCTTCTCATTTTGTGAACTTCTGGTTGCCCCTAATTCCATGGTACACATTTCCTAATGATACAGTCGACATACTTACATATAAATCCACCACAACTACTGTTATCCTTTTGAGTTAATATGCTTGTACGGTTCAAGGTTTGTATAGTAAAGCAGTCCCCTCTCCTCTCCATGTGTTTTTCCTCAAAATAACCTGACTTTGCCAACACATAAGGCAATAAGTACCACAAAGGTGCCACCTGGTTCTCTCTATATATCGAATCAACTGGGATCTTATGTGACAACGAATCATATATAATAATACTCCACTGTGATAAATCTATCTTACATTAGATCCAATGACCATCAGGAGATCTAACCACACATGGAATTAACAACTGCATAACAAACAACAAAAAATTACAAGAAACCACGATGACACAACATTGTCAAATATCATTAAGTCATACTTACTGTGTTTACAAGTGTCCATCTCTTCTCCCATGCTGGCTTTTCTCCTATACCATATAGTATCCAATCATCAGGGGCTTTGAACGATAATGGATCAAATTGACCAGTAAATGGTTCTTGCACATGTGGATGAATTTCCTTCCAAGCCTCTGACAATTTTGACTGCAAATTATACGATAACATATGACAAAAAATTAGATTGTATAGCAATGTTGTAATAAATTCTAATTAAATGTAATAAGACCCTAAACTTACAAAGAAATCCACGCATAACACTGCAATATCATCATGAAATAGACTGGGGTACTCGTTTCTCGCTTGCCAAAAAGTGCTAGAATCCCATCAATGTGCTGTATTCAAATGAAAACAATTCCATACAAATTAACAGAAGCAAACTTATACATAGAAGTTGGTAACTTTGTTCAAATATAAAGCCAATGCTGACATATTCAATGAGTTACTCACTTCATTTGACATCCAAACTGAAGTCTTCTCCAACTCGATAAAGAACTTCCAATCCGCAAACAACTCGGTGCCAATATTTAGTCTAAAATGAATAGAAATCATTAATAAACAAACCTTCAAATTGACTTGTATTTAACAGAAATCATAAAGGTAACTCACAGGGTTGCACTATTTTTGGCTTTCTTGAATGCTCTATATTCCTTTTTCTTCTTCGAGAGTATTGTAGACTCTGTTGCCCAATGATTGATGTATGGAGAAGCATAATATTTTGATACAATCTTTATTTTAACTGTTCGATCAACATGGGTCTCCGGATGGGGAGCATCCCCAAATATGACATTGACATCATCATCATTACCCACTTGGACATCCTCAGCCATTATATTAATAGCACTGTTAAGATCAAACCCTTCACCATACAATTCCTCCAACTGAGAAGCCAACAACCCCTACCTATCCTTCCTTGTCCTTGCTTTTCCTTTTTTCTAATAAACATACAGCCCCTCCTTATTTCAGACCTGTGGTAGCCCTCCTGATTGTGCCTCCTCAGTAGAACCACATACGTCATGTGATTGTCTAAATCGACTTGGTCTATGTGTCACAACAGTAGGTGGAGGAGTCACCGCTACATTCATAGGAACTGATTGTGCAACAAAGGACGTCCTGTGGGCAGGTTGGAGATCATCTTCCATCCCATGTGTAGTGAATGTATAATTATGATACCCCTAATTCAACGAAATTTGGTTACATTCGACAAACATGCAAGCATTACAAAATTGAAGCTTCTACAATATTGTGCACATACCTGATCAGCTGAATATTGCTGACGACTTTCAAATGCTTTATCAATACGATCATTTAATCGACCCTCTAATGCCTCCAGCTTTTTATCGATATAGTCCTTCATACGTCGCGAGATTTCCTCCATCGCATTTTTCACTAACTCCATTAATTTCTCCAATCACTACATAGAGGAACAATGGTATTCAAAGGATAAAAAAAAAAAGCTGAGGTTTGTGGTTGAGAGGCTGTTGAAAACAAATATTGACTGATGGGCTCGGCAGCCTCTCCACCCACGTTCAGACCACTCAATGGTCTGTGTTGCGCGGCTTTCTCTCTCCTCTGTCTCTGTGTTAAGGGCTGCTCGATTTGGTTGTGTTTCGTGGTCTGCGCCAGCCTCTTCGTATATGTGTTAAAAGACATCTTTTATAGGGTCCAAGCAGGGCTTCAAAAAAGTCCACGTACGGTCCTCATTCAAGCTCGAAATCATCTCCAAAAATCTACCGTATCGCAAGATTTCCGACTCTAGATATCACTCCATATTACCATATTTTTTTCCTGCAATTTGGTTGCTTTGCGAGATCTTCTGGTGACTGAGACTTACGAATTGCGAACCATTGCCGCGAGTCACTCTCACTCGTTGCTACATGTGCTCTTGACACATAGTTTGAGCTGCATGTGGATGTTTTGCTTAACTTGTTATGCTGTACTTCTCACACAAGTGCCACATGATTTTTGTCTTATTATTTTTCCACTTACTTGTCATTATCATTACCACCTTTTCTTGTTTTCTTGTGCTTGACTGCTAGACAAAATGGTCTACTCACACATGTCCAATTTTATTCAAGTTGTCTGCATATGCTTGCAACATGGACTGGACGTAATTTCTTCGAACTGGTTTGGCCCATGTAATACTTGGCTTCTTGAAATTAATTCACCCCATGCATTACATGGTTTTGTTTGAAAAATACCATGAATTATTCATTAACCACCTACATGACTCACATAAATAAAACAAATAAAATTACATAAAAAATAGCCGAAATTACTCAAGTATTTATTTCAGAGGTAAGATTTAAAAGCATGAAATCATGATATATTTTATTGTGATCAATCCTACCCTTGAGGACAAAGGTAATTTTAAAGAACAGAGAAATGTTGAGAACTTCCGTTGACCGACGAGGAAAAGGTGGAGAAGAAAGAACAGTTGCAGTCCAACAGAGTTAGAGTTGCAATTAACTTAGGCTTTTTTTTTTAAGGATTAAATTTATTTAGGATTGTATTTTATTATAATTATCTTTGTTTAATCATGTGATCATTTAGAATTAGGATTATCTTTAATTAATTTCTAGATAATTGGAATTAGTATTTTCTTTAATTAGTTTTAGATAAATTATAGTAGTTTATCATATTTATCTTTGTTAAATTTATAATGGTGTCAAATAAATTATTTTATTTTATATTATACGATAGATGCAATATTTTCAATCAGTTCCTTCAACTGTTTTTAATTAGTTTTTAATGAACCCCTGTATATGATAGTTTAATTATTAAAGCCGCTTAACTTATAAATTATGATGATTAATAGGAAATTATTGGATATATCTTTTGGCATTATATATTTATTTTTTATATTTAAAGTATGAGACAAAATCTATCCCTTATATTGTGTCCTATTAATGCACATATTACTATTTAGTTTAGACTATATTTTTAGTTTTTGAAGCTACTGCTAGTTATATTTGTTTTGAAAACTTACTTTGCAAATTTATACTTTAATTGTTTGTTAATATAAAGTTGTTTTGAGTTATCATATCTTAGTATGGTTTACTGTAAATATGATAAAAATTAAATTACCAAAATATATGTAAGTGATTAGTAATTAAGATTATATGTTGTAAAAATGGTGTTTACACTTATTCTTCCTATGTTAATGACTACTACTGAAAAATTATTTTTACTTATGTGTATTGTTAAAATTAGACCTTGAATTGTTATTATTAATATCGATAGAACACTTTGAATTTGAAAAAAATAAAATAAAATTCATATTTCACATTAAATCATAAATTACTTTTTTCCTTCGATATATTTAGTTGGCGATATGATGTAGTGGCACCCATCACTTTGGTGTGGCTTCTCTTGAGCCCCTAATTTAGGGTTTAAACTCTAGTAATCCTTTTTCAATTTGAGGGTAATTTTTTCATTTCTTATGGATTGTTTCTAATAAAAAGAGTTTCTTATGGATTGTTTCTAATAAAAAGAGTTTTAATAAGTGATGAAAGAACTTATCTATATAATATATCCAAAAAAAAAAAATTAGTGTTAATATATAATTTTCTTTAAAAAAAAAGAAAAAGAAATGAAAAGGTGCACACCTTTTTTGTGTGGGCTTTGCCTTTTGCATTGATTAGGACCTCGATTGACTTTAAGAACGTGAGAGAGAGAGGTTTGTGCTATGCTATGCCTGTCTAATTAAAAAAAAAAAATGTCGTGCCTCGATTGAAATAATTGCGCGGATGAAAAATTCTTCTTGCCGCTGGCTAGTACCACTATAGCGTGGGCTTTTGCGTTGTCACATTCCCGGTACTTTAATTATTAAGGCCACCTAAATTATAAATTATGACGATTGATAGGAAACAGCTGGATACGTATCTCCTACCATTATGGATTCAATTTTTCATATTTAAAGCAGGAGATAAAGTTGAAAAGGCCGTGGGGCGGAGCAGCGGCGCCACGTGACAAATGAAGTACTTTATTTTATATTATACAATAGATGCAGTATTTTCAAAAGTCCTTTCAAGCTTCAATTGTTTTTTCCCCTTTCTAAAAAGTAAACCTTAATTAGTTTTTCAATTGTGAAAATTATAACGAACATCAATCTAAAAAAGATAAAATTTATTTTTACCCACTATTTTTAAAAAAATTATTTTTAACCCCTCAAATAAATATATTTAATGGTATACTTAAATTATCCAAAATACCCCTGGATATATTTACAAAAAAAACCCTAAACTGTTAAAAATTTAAGAAAAACCGAAACGTAAAATTACGATAAAGCCCCTAGATATATGTTTGAGTGAAAAATCGATGGATCTCACTTCCATCGAGTTTCCACTCAAAACCACACCAGTTTTTGCCAAATCCGATTCCGATCAGGACCCGACGGTGAGATCTCTGTTTTGGGCCATTCGCGCAACGTTGCCGACATTCCCCAAGGAGCTCCTACCTCCGGCGAACCTACAGAAAGTGCGAAGGTTAGATTTTTGAAATGTTTATTGTAGTTTTTTATTGAGATTTGAGATTTTGGGTGGTTTGTTGTGTTATAGATGTTAGGTTATGATTATTAGGTTTAGAATAGGTTGGATTTGATTGTGTTTGGTCGTTTTTGGGTTGAAAATGATCGATTCCGACCAAATAAGAGTCGTCGGAATCGGATCGGTTTTTGAGATCGATTTTCCACGATCGATTTTTCAGGATCGATTTTTCATTTTAGTTTTCCATGATCGATTTTTTATTTCGGTTTTCAAGTTCGGTTTTTCAGGTTACCGAAGTGAAAAACTGATCTTCAAAACAGATAATGGAAAAACCAAGGTTGAAAAACCGATCATGAAAACCGAAGTGAAAAACCGATATGAAAAAAAGATCATGGAAAACCAAAGTTAAAAACCGATCGATTTCATTAATCGATTTTTCATATGCCTTCAAAAACCGATCGATTTCATTAACCGATTTTTCAGATTCCTTAAAAAACCGATTCAGTTTATCCCTACTGATGATTTCTTTGTTATTTTTCTTTCCTACAAATGGATTTCAACTATAAATATAGTTCACAAACAATTTGCACACATACGAGCGGGAACACACATATTGGTCAAAGATTGGTTAACAAGATAATTGGGGTTATTAATGGAAGAAATCTATATGATCAATTCATGGAAGAATGTCTGTTCGGACATATTTTGAAGATAACCAATAATACGGCTGTTGGTTATGTGATTTTGTGGATGCTTGCTAGAGAGTTAAAGGTCACAAATGCACGCCGTGATGAGAGGTGGTTTGAAATTGGAGGGAGAAGATATAGGTTTGGGAAACAGGAATTTCTGTTGGTGACCAGACTTCCTTTTGAGGGCATCGACCGTAAAATCTATCAAACAGTGCCAAATAATGAAAACGGTCTCCTATGGCGAATGTTCAATGGAGTGTCACCAGAGGTGAGAGAGTTGGTCACATTTCTTGAGGCAAGAAGTCATAGTGGGCAGCGAAACCGTGTAGGGTAGGATCCAATAGATGATGAAGATTTGTTGAAGTTGGCGAATGTAGGGATTGCTTTCCATCTCTTTATGGGACTGGATGACAGGGCTAGGATTTATCCATTTATATGGGTCCTAATTGAGAATACAGAGACGTGGAAGACATTCCCTTGGGACAAATTATGCTACAATGTCTTATTGCACTACCTTGATATGCCACTTAATGGAGAGAGAATCAGAAATCCACCCAAGACCATTAATATTTATGGCTATGTGTTGGCGTTTCAGGTATAACTAATACTTTCACTATTTATTGCTTTATTCTATTACGGTTAATAAATAGGGTTATATGTATGTTTTTAGTTTAATCAATTTTGCATTATATGGTCATTACTAACTATATGTATGTTTTTTGTTTAATCATTTTTACATTATAGTGGTGGTTAGTGGAGGTGTTCCCAGTGTTACGGGAGAAGATATCAAAAAAGAACCCAAACCTCCAAAATGATCTATCAAGATGTATGAGACGATCATTGAAAAGAACACCAACAAATACACACAGCCTAGATGATTTTCCCCCCGTAAGTGGCGAATATAACCTAAATTTGTGTCAATTATTTGTTTGTTATAACTATCGTTATTTATATTAAGTATATAATTGTAGTATAATTAAATATATTTATATAATGCAAATAGTTGGCATTGGGCCAACCTTGGAGCCTACTGACGCCGAGAGGGAGATGGCCATGACAATAGTTAAATGTTTATATTATATGTTTCAATAATTAATTAATATTCATATATAATATATTTTACATGTATAATTAACTATTGTGAATATTAGTATCATTATGTTTATATTATTTGAGATTAATATAATGTTATAAATACATGTATATTTAATATAACTAATAATTATAGTATTATGTTTAGTATTACAGTGTTAAATACATGTATATTTAATGGTATAGTATTAATATTTATGTTATAGAATTATGTTATAGTATATTTTAGGTTATACTATAAGATAACACATATTAAGTAAATATTGGTTTTTAGGGGCACATGAAAAACCGATATCGGTTTTTAAAGCCCCATTAAAAACTTATCCACACTTGGTGTGCTAGAAAAATCAAAGGCAAGTGGATCGGTTTTTGAGTAAGCTTGGAAAACCGATACTGGTTTTTCATGCTTATTAAAAAACCGATCTATGTACCTCTACGATAGGGGAAAATCAAAGGCAAGTTGATCGGTTTTTCACCAAGCCTGGAAAATCGATTTTCCAGGCTTCCTTAAAAACCAATTTTTATGGTTCCGAGCTGATATAAAATGATACAAAAACAATAGAAATAGATATATAATTTATACAGTTATATTAGTACATAATTAAGTAATTAACATAAAAACGTTTTACATAAAACATGCATGAACAAAATATCAATCAATTGCTAATCATCATTTTCGTTAGTAGCCACTTCTGGATCGGAAGTAAGAAACCGTAGTAGACATCGACGTTGGTTGTGTCCAGTCTCATGACACAAACGGCATCTTCGAGAGCATGGCTCATTTTCAGTAGCATTTGAACTCGTTCCAACATCCGCACCCACGTCTGCGCTTGTCCCTTCGCTGATAGAAGTTGGGGGGTTAGGGCAACGAAGACGGTTGTGTCCCCTCTGACCACATCTTCCACACTTTTTTCGACGAGGATCTTCCCCAGCTGAAGGAATCCAAACCTCCTTCAGCCTACCTGCTTGTCTTTTACCTTTCGGTGGTAATACAACCATACTTCTAACTTCCGTTGAAACATTCCAACTGGCCAATTTTGGGACGGAATTAATCGAACGTGCATATGCGGCTTTTAGCCACTCCACCCTATAGTACTGACTACAAAGTGTATCACAACTGACGCCCTTAAACCTGACATGTATCAACAATTTAAGTGTCACGCTATGACATGTAATACCGAAAAAAACAATGTATAATTACCATACCTGGTCACAGCACATGCATGAACACAGGCAACTAATCAAGGTTCCACTACTTACACATACATGTGTGCTATTGAATGTCAACCATCGCATCTCCTTTGCTATAATGTATGACACTATAATGATACGGTTCTGTAATGGAATGTACGCTACCTTCTGTGGATAAATCTTTTGCCAACATGATACGATCATATGTAGCGATAGTAACATACGTTATGAGCTTCTCAGCGGCAACACGTCTATTATTAAACCATTTCTACAATACATTTCTTACATATTCATGTGCAGTTGTTATTGACAAACGACGTGCTTGCATCATGCAATTGTTAAGCGACTCTGCAATGTTGGTAGTCATCATTTCATATCTTCTTCTTGGACAATGTGCTCGTGACCACCTACTCACTCCAGCCTTAACCAAAGCTCTATATGTGGTCGGATGTAATGCACATATTTCTTCCAATATTCTGTTGCATTCATCAGGCACATAACAATATGCTACATTGAAAAATGCATTTTCCACATCCGAACGCTTTTTACACTGTTGCTTAAGATTTTGCCACAAGTGGAAAAAGCATACCACATATGAGACTTCAGGAAAAACTGCTTTCATCCCATTCGATATGCTCTTATGACGATCCGATACGATCAGCAAATCGTCTGACACCCCGATTGCTCCTCTCAACTTTTTTAGGAACCAAGTCCATGAATTGTCCGACTCTCCGTCAGCAAATCCAAAGGCGATGGGATAAATCATCTCCGATCCATCTTTGCATGCAGCAAAAAAAATCACCCCTTTGTATTCACATTTTAAATGAGTGGCATCAATAGCAACAACCGATCTCATGTAAGATCGAAAACTCTTAATGGAAGCTTCAAGTGCAATAAAGGAATATAAGAACTGGTTGTTTTCATCTCTCTTAATTGCCGTCATTGTGCTGGGGTTTGAAAGTTTTAACATCTCAAAGTAGGACGGAAGCTGTTGATATAATTCATCTGCTTGCCCATATATTAGTTTCTTTGCATATTGTAAAACATTCCAAGCTTTACTATATAAGATCTTCACTTTATACTGCTCTAGCATTTCTCCAACCAAACGATTAGGTGTATAAAGATCTCTTCCCACCTTTCTTGCATACAATTTTTCGATCACAATAGCCTTCACACTCTTCATGTGTAATTCCATAGTTGTCTGTCGACACGTGTGTTCGGCTACATACTTCAACACAAACCACATTGAACAACCCTTTCTGCATCTTGCATGAACAATAAAACTACAAGTTTTATCTTTACAATCGGCTTCAAATCGCTCCGTGTCCGAACGTCTAACCCGATATTCAAACTTAGCTTTCAAAGCATTTTCGCTAATAGTTATAGTAATTTCTTCTTTACTAGTAAAGAATGCTCATTTATACAACGTACCACGTTGGTAGACGGTTGACGTAGCGCTTGAAGTAGCCTCAATGTCCCTCAATTCTACACCAGGAACAATCCAGTATGGTTGTGAAGGATTGTTCTGAAATTATAAACTTAAAAATCTTAATTCTGGAAACTCTTCTTCTTCAGCGACATCATCAAATCGAGTTTCCTCTTCATCACTATCTTCAGTTTGCTCTTCATCACTATCTCGTATTCTATCACCATTATCATCTGTGTCCCGATCTTCATCATTAGTACCATAATTCATATAGTCATCATTAAAGTCACGAATGGGACTTTCAACCAATGTAAATGGGGTGACAGAAGTATCAACTTGATTGCTCCCAATACCTGAAGTGAGATAAAAATGACTTTCAACCGTATGTGGATTTACAAGTCTATCCATATTTGCCTCGTCATGTCTTATGTCTGGTATTGAATCAATGACAAATGGATGAACGGTACGCCTACTAACCCCAGCTCTAAAATCTCTTGCAATCTTATCGATATAAATCTCTTTAACATCAATATTTTTTATCGTCATCAAACCAACAACACCAAGATCAGACATAATACGTATCTTTTTAACATGACTATTTGTCGTACTTTATAGTAAATAATATATACGGATATCCCACCTTCTTCTATCAATACCAGCCTCTCTATATACAATGTCCACCAATGATGAAAAACTACTATTTTTATGGACCCCACACATGATCGACTCCCCTCCAATGTAATTACATCCATTCCACTCCCCGTCAAAGTTGATTACAATTATCTCTTGAGTCATTCCTGTAACATTCAAATCAAATAATACTATTAAATCTCATTTCAATCGGGACAATATTACAAAATACAATCATATCAAATCATATTCAATACATAGCAACACAAACATATAAAAAAAAAAAAAAAAACCATGAAAAATGTGATAAATTCAATTTTTCAGTGAAGTTATCGGTTTTTCATTCTCTCAAAAATCGAAAAAACCGTAAAAAACCGTTCAATCGGTTTTACAGTGACTAGATCGGTTTTTCAGTGGTTGAAAAATCGGGATCGGTTTTTAGCCACGGACCGATTTTTCAGTGAATGAAAAACCGATCCCGATTTTTCGGGATCAGTTTTTCAGTGGCTGAAAAATCGATCCCACTGAAAAACCGTCACAACTCTTCAATCGGTTTTCCATAGAGTGAAAAATCAATTATCGCTCACAAAAAACCGATTTCATCGTAAATTTTACAGATCCCGTCGCAGATTTCAGAAAAATTTAGATCTCACAACCAAATCATTCTTATAGTCTTTTAGCTAGTAATATGAATAAAACAACCCAAAAACCAATAAAAAAAACTCATACATTATCTTTCAAACTCAAATGGAAGAATAATCTTTAAAACCTTCAATGGTGTAAACTTGAATGGATCCAAAAACTTCAATAGATGAAGAAGCTCGAATGAATAATCCCCTCAATAGATTGTTTTTCAGCTGCAATGGATCTCAAAAATCATTGATAACCATTGATGGAGAAGAGAGAAAATGGAGGATATTGTTAGGATGAAGAAGGTTATTTTCGTAATTTTATATTTGGACAGAAGGTTATTTTCGTAATTTCATATTTAGACATTTTAGTGATTTTAACTTAAGGGTATTTTGGTAATCTTGGGTATACAATAGAAATAGTTTGTTTGAGAGGTCAAAAATAAATTTTTTTAAATTGCTGGATAAAAACAAAAATTTCATTTTCATTTGAGTAAAAAATATAAATTTCCCAATTCAATTCGATACCCATCTTCTACTAATTTCATTTCCCCTTCCCCACCTTTGAAAAAAAAAAAAAAAAAGGCTTAATTATTAAGGCCACTTAAATTCTAAATTACGACAATTGCAGACTACAAGTAAATTTTCCCAAACCTTTCTTCAAAAAAAAAAAAAAAAAAAGCGTAACTTATAAACTCAACCAGCCTCTTTTATATATATATATATATATATATATATATATATTTATATTTATTTAAAGTATGAGACAAAGCCTATCTCTTTGTCATTTGACTGTTGGCACCGGCAACCTCCACACAGTGTGTTGGCGTGGGTTGGACACCCAACCCACCATATCCAAAAAATATATATAATATATAATATATTCATATACTAATAATGTATAATAATATAAATATATTTTATCTCTCATCATTCAGTGTGGGTTGACCCCCCACTTTCATGTGGGTTTCTTTTTCATCCTCGTATGGGTCTCTTCCCCACTTTTGTGTGGATGTATCTCTTCCAATTTAGAGTAGTTCTCCTAGCCACGCCACTAGTGTTCTATCTCGATTGGTCCTGGTTGTTCCCTGGGTCAGTCTCAGATACAATTCTTATATTAAAAAAAAAAAAGCCTATCTCTTTTAATATTTAGTTTCCTATTAATTCATACATTACTATTTAATTTAGGCTATATTTTAATTTTTAAAACTAGTATTAGTTATATACGTATATTTGTTTTGTAAACTTATTTAGTAAATTTATAATTTAATTGTTTATTTATATAAAGTTCTTTTAAGTTATTATATCTTAATACAGTTTCATATAAATACGATAAAAATTAAATTACCAAAATATATGTAAGTAATTAAGATTATATGATGTAAAAATGGTGTTTGCACCTATTCTTCCTATGTTAATAGCCACTACTGAAAGATTATTTTTAATTATGTGTATTGTTAAAATTAGACTTTGAATTTTTATTACTTTATTACTAACATCAATCGAAGACTTGTAGTTTGGAAAAAAAATTTAAAATTTATGTTTCTATATTAAATCATAAATTGTTTTTTTTTTTCCTTTTAATATATGCAATTGGCACTATGATGCACTGACACCCACCCTCTTGGTGTGGCTTCTCTTAAGTCCTTAGTCCAAAATTCGAACTGCAGTAATGCTCTCTTGATTTATGAGTGATTTTTCTATTTATTGTGGGTTATTTTTCTCATTTTCATAAGTCTTAAGTTTCGCACTGTATCTTAATGTCTTTATCAGGAGAGCCCGATAAGTGATGAATATATATATATCCTTGTAATATGTCAAAAAAAAAAAAAAAAGAAGTTAGTGTTAATATATAATTTTCTTTAAAAGGAAAAAAAAAAGTGCACAGTTGTTTGGTGTCCAATAAATTATTTTATTTTATATTATTTCAAAAAAAAAATATTTTATATTCCACGATAGGTGCAATATTTTAAATAAAGTGCCTTCAATTGTTTTTTGCCCTTTTTAAAATTAAACCTTAATTAGTTTTCAATGAACCCCTCTATACGATAGCTTAATTATTACGGTCACTTAAATTATAAATTATGACGATTAACAAGAAATAGCTGGATGCACGTCTTCTATCTTTATTTTATTTTGTTTTATTTTATTTTTTTGAGAACGCATGTCTTCTGTCATTATATATTTATGTTTTTACATATAAAAAGTAAACTATATACTAGGAGACTTGACAGGGGGGAGGATGGGGGAGCGCGGCGCGGGGGTCCCCGTCATGTGTTAAATAAATTATTTTATTTTATATTATACGATAGATGCAATATTTTCAATAAGTCCCTTCAATTGTTTTTTTTTTTTTTTCATATTTTAAAATTAAACCTTAATCAGTCTTTAATGAACCTCTCCGTATGACAGCTTAATTACTAAAGCCACTTAAATTATAAATTATGACGATTAATTGGAAATTGTTGGATACATATCTTTTGCCATTATATATTTATTTTTTTATGTTTAAAGTAGGAGACAAAATCTATTCCTTTTATTATTTAGTTTCCTAATATCGCACATATTACTATTTAGTGTAGACTATATTTTTAATTTTTAAAACTAGTGTTAGTTATATTTGTTTTGAAAACTTATTTTGCAAATTTATAATTTAATTGTTTATTTATATAAAGTTGTTCCGAGTCTTATATCTTAATATAATGTAAATACGATAAAAATTAAATTACCAAAATATATGTAAGTAATTAAGATTATAATTGTAAATATGGTGTTTGCACTTATTCTTCTTGTGTTAACGGCTATTATTGAAAGGTTATTTTTAATTATGTATATTGATAAAATTAGACTTCCTAACAAGATGGAAAACATAACTTCATCATAAATTCTTTGATTGTGTATTTTGAAAGGGAATTACCGAAAAGTTTGGTATATTCTAGTATGGATTTTCTTTGATTGTGTAGTGTTTACTATTGCTTCTCATTATTTGATAATGAGATAGTTGATGTGAAGCTAGCATAAAAGTTCAAGACAGCTATAAAACCATATCCGGGGAAGATCTCCAAAAAAATCATATAATAAAGGAAAAACTTCATATTAGTCTCTAACTTTTAGCATTGTTTCTACTTTTTACATCTATTTGCTTATATGTTGTTTGTAATCTCTAAATTATTAAAAATTCTTTCAATTTAATCCTTAACGTTGATCAACTGTTAATCAACTTAATGTTTCAAGGGTAATTTCATTTTAGACATCTATACGCCATGTTTCAATGCAAAAAATTAAAAAATTAAAAAAATATTATTATTTTATTTTCAATTCGGATTAAAATATCTAATGATAAAAATTTAATCATAACAAGAAATAATATTTTAAAATATAAAAATTAAAAATGAATTAAAAAATTATAGGTTATCATTAAAAAAATATATTCTTGAATAAATAATTAATGATTATATTATATTTATTAATTAGTTTTAAAAATAGAATTTTAATTAAAGAGAAACATTTTCTCTAGAAAACCGAAATGAAATAAAATAAAAAAAAATGCAGTCCAAATTGCAATCTAGAAGCATCTTCGGTCTGCTTTAGATGGAGCACCAGAGCGCCACCTATTACTCCTTGATCTAGTTTTTCAGATCCATGACGGATCATGCTATTGACCACTACAACATACGAACAAGATTTCTTTTTGTGATAATCCTAATTTATCGTTAATTACTTCCTATAGTTTGTAAAAATCTCATTTTACCCATTTTGTTAACTCTGTTAGTGGAAAAAAAATTCTAACCATGACAATACACGAAAAGACCAGTCTGTCCCACAATTTAAAAAATAAAAAAATTAATATTTTTTTATGAATTAAAAAAAAAAATGTGGAGGAGATTGGATCTCCAATATATCATATCTTGTTCTTCTTCAATGAAGAACATCCAAACATTAAAAAAAAAATCAAATCAAATCAACACAACGCACGCACAAATCCATATTCACAAAGTTTTGGCTTCCTTTTTCACACACACAATGCACGAATTTAGGGGAAAAAAATCAACAGAAGCACTATCACCACCAAACCTCAACATTGCAACATCAAACATTATTTAAAAAAAAAAAAAAAAACCTCCAACACAAATTTCTTTCTATTGTCTAGCTTGTTCTTCTTCAATAAGAAACATCCAACAACAACAATCACCACATCAATGAACAATCTTCTTCTTCTTCTTCTTCTTCATTTTTCATCAACAACAACAAACAACCATATTGCATTTGAAAACTAAAATTGAAAAAAAAAAAAAAAAACCACCCAAATTCATTATTCTCATCCTTAAAAAAATTGAGAAGAAAATAAAAAGAAAAAAGTTTAAAAAAATGGAGACATTGGGTCTTATTCGCCAGAGACTAAAGGGTCTTTAACGAAAGAGACCCATCATGAGACTAGTTCTAGTCTCTATCTTTTGGAGACTAATTCTGATCTCCACTTGATGGAGGTCATTAGATCTCTTTCGCTAAAGACCCCTTAGTCTCTAGAAAAGGAGACCCTATGTTCTCTATGCCAACGTCGCTCTTGAAAATGGAAGAAAAAGAAGATGCCTTCTATGTTGACCTCTGGTTTTCGACAAAGAAGATGGAAGAGGAAGAAAAAGAATATGGAAAAAGCAAATGGATACAGTCAAATAGAAGAAAAAGATAAAGAAAGAATTTTTTTTTCATTTAAATAAATAAATTAATGTTATTAATTAATTAATTGTTTTCAAAAAATTTATTTTAATTTAATTAATTAATATTATTATAAATTTTATTTTGCTTTGACAGTGTCACCTTTCCATATTAACTGTATAATATTAATTTTAAATGTTCAAGTTGACGATAAGGGTTTATTGGACATTTCAATCAACTACCTAGGGTTTTTTGGACATATCAACAAACTACAAGAGATATTAGTCATTTCTCAAAACAAAAGGGAATTTTAGCTATTTCATCAAACTACAGGGAGGAAATTAAAATTATCCCTTTCTTTTTCTCCTTAATTAAACCCAAATCTACATTCCCTTCATCCTTCAACCAAAATCCAGATCCACATTCTCTACAACCAAACCTAGGTCTATTGCGATAAAAATCATTGAACAAATAATTCTTTTTCTCCAATTAAGCATTATCTTTCTTCAATTGGATTTCAAGAAATGTAGACAAAAATAAATCTTCATTAGGGCTCCATTAATAGAGACCAACTTCATGAGGGATGAACTACTACTCCATGTTCATTGAAGATCATCTCCATCGCTTGACTACCTCGATCTCCATCATTAACAACCGATGTAATTGATGCAGATGATGGTCAAAGTGATAGAGACAAGTGATAGCTGGAGTGACAAAGAAAGACGATGGCCATAACAATGAATGGGGGAGATGGTTGGGACGACACAACAACTATGGTTGAGGCAATGATGTTGGTGATAGGTGTAAGGTTTGTGATGAAAAGTGTGAGAATATTTTATTTTGATTTAGAAAGAGAATATACCAAAATGAAGGTAAAAGATTGAGAAGGAAAGAAGGTTTTTATTTCACATACCGGAATGAAGGTAGAAGATTTTTTAATAATTAAAATTCTAATTTTGATGGAAGTGATGTTCAATTTCACATTGATTTTTATGGAAGTGTTGTTCCATTTCACATGCATGACAAATTTAGGTTAATTTTCTGGTTAGTTAAAGATAGAGATTGAAGTGGAAGTGGGTTGAAGATGAAGATTGAAGTGGAAGTGGGGTTGAAGATAAAGATTGGAGTGAAAGGTAGTTGAGGATGAAGATCGAAGCGGAAGTTATTAGGTGAAGTTAAAGATAGAAATGCAATTGAAAGGTGTTTTGTGTTTTTAAAATAAATTTTTTATTTAAAAGGGAATTTTTTTTTTTTTTTTTTTTTTTTTTTTTTTTTCAATTTTTAAATAAATTATTTTTAGAGTTTTCCAGAAAATTATTATTTATTTTTGTAGTAATTAAATATTTTAATTCCAAAATGGTGATATATGTTGGATTTTAATTGGTTGTAAATGATCCATCTTTATAATTTAAAATTTATATAACATGTGTCAAATATTTATTGGATTATGGTGATTGATAACTTCATACATTTTAAATGATTTGGGGATTATTTCAAAAAAAAAATGATTTGGGGGTGAAATGGTAATTTAATATTTTAAATAATAGAACGAGTAAAACTACAATGAGGCAAAATTGTAGTTATTTACTTTCAATAAGGGTAAAATTGTCCTCTTAACTTGCAAACAAATTGTTAAGGGTAATAGTATCCTTTTGCTAAGAGAAAGGCCTTGACCGAAGTAAGTCCCTAAGAGAGGGTAGTAAGAGTCAACTATCATAACTTCTTTGTTTCTGTAACAGCCCGAAATTTATTTTCATCTGATTAATATCCTTGAATTAAAGATTTGAATGCGAAAAGTTGGATTAAATTAGAATTTTAGGCATTTAGTGCGATCTTAATTGATTTCTTTATTTATTTAGGAAATTTAATTTTTTCGAAGACATTTTCCCTAGTAACGAATTAAATTAAAAATTAGATGAGAGAAATTGATGGATGAAAACATATGATTGGTCAAGGAAGGAAAGCAAATAAAATGCATCACATGGAATTAGTTCTTGAACCAATAGGAATTTGCCAACATAAAAGTCAAAAGTTATGGAAACAAATTGCATTTTTACAAGTGTGTGGTTAGATAAGTTGGTGGAATCATGAGTTGGCATGAATAACCAATGAGAAATTAGCATGTGTGGCAAGGGACATGGAGGGCATTAATGGCATTGTTGGGGGTAAAATTTGAAAACAAAAAGGAGTGGTATATAAAGTGAAACCATGGCTTGAAAAAAATTATTTCTTCTTCCTCCTCCATTATCGTCCCCTTCAAGCTCCCTTCTTCTCATTTCTTTTTCCATTTTCAACCCTCAAATCACTCATTTATCTTGATTATTACCTCGTATACCCATTTAAGACCTCAAATTCATCAAAACCCATCAAAAATTTAAGTTGGATTTTCTCTAGTAAGGGTGCAAATTCAAGGTAAGTGATGTGGGTCTTGGTTTGAGGGTTATAGGGAGGCTAGTAAGCATGTAGATGCATTCCTAAGTATGTTTAGCTAGCCATGTTTGCATTTAAGTTAGTTGATTGCTTTTAATGTCAATAAATGCATTCTTTTGAAACCCTAGGTGGAGATTTAACCAAGGGAAGCCAAGAAAGGGATAAAGAGAAATTGTAGGCTTCAATTGAAGGTGTGGAGAAGCTAGAGATCAAGTCCAAAAGGTTGGTGTACACTTACTTTGTAAATTCACTTTTATTAGTAAAGTTTAGTGTTTCAAAATTTTTGAATTCCATGAATTTGATACAAGTGACTTGTTAATTATATTTGGATGTTGTTTATATGTTATTTGGGTGTGTTTTGAATGATGTATGGATTAGAAAATAATTTGAAATAAAATTTTGGAAAATGAAAGGGTTTTTTCGAATGCACACTAGAGAGAAACCAAGGGGTATTTTTGTCATTTCACGCTTATTTGTGTGTTAATCAAATGATATTTTAATAGTTTATGTGATGAATTAGTACATGAAAAAGAAAGTTTTCAAAATCCCCTTCATTGACCGAATGTATGCTAGCTTTGTATCCAAGGGTAGTTTGGTTATTTCATACTTAATCATGTGTTGATTACGTGGAGTTTGAATGAATTATGCATTGAAATAGTGATTTGAAAGGAAAATTTACAAATTATACCCCTTGACCGAATTTGTGCAAGAAAAGAAAAGGGTTGGTTTTGTTAAATTTTGATGCTAAAACTAGGGGTAAAATGATAATTTGAAATGACCAAAAGTGACGCGTTGAAAGATTTTGAAAAATAGATACAAAAATGTGACTAAATATTTACGCGATTAAAATTATATTTGAATTGATAATTTTGTAATTATTGAAAAATATCAAGGGCCCCCGTAAACCTAGACACTAGTAGGTAGGGATTGGTAATTGGCATGTCAATAGAGTAATTGTTAGCAATACTGTACCATTATGATTGCATATTGATTTTGAAATACGGACCTTAAGAGGCACTGAGTATCTGGTCCTGAAATTGTAAATGGTTGTGAAATGTGATCCGGTGGGTAGGCACCAAGTGTCCGATGCCGAGAAAACCTGTTATCGATCCAAGATATCGTATCAGAATTTACAAAGGGCTCTAAATATTTATAGGAGTAACAACGTAAAAATGTTTAATATTTGGTTTCAGAAAGACAAATTGTAAAATTTTTAACTTGTTTGGTTCATTGTGTGTTTAACATGAAAATTCGATATTGTGCATTTTATTATATTATAATGTTGTATTTTCGAAAATAATTATGATTTCAATATAGTATGTGTACACCCACTAAGTAGAACTACTTAGCGTGTTGGATTTACTAGGCGCAGGTTGTAGATTGGGCTCTGTAGATAAAGACTGAAGACGAAATATTTCTGCAGCTTATCCAGCAAGTCACGTCCTTACTTTGGGTAGACATCACTTTTATTTCCATATATGTATGCATTGAGTTTTATAACTAATGAAGTTTGTGTATAAGTATGTAATATTTGTACAAAATGAAATTTTAGTATTGCATAAACTAGTGTGTAAATTATCATCTCTGCTTACGTTTTGTTTTGATATTAAACCTCAAAGAACTAATGAAGTTTGTGTATAAGTATGTAATATTTGTACAAAATGAAATTTTGGTATTGCATAAACTAGTGTGTAAATTATCATCTTTGCTTACGTTTTGTTTTGATATTAAACCTTAAAGAATATGGTTTCTTATACAAAAAGTATTAATGATCATTATATATATTTGTGTCGTGAAGTGATTTGGAAACGGACGGAAGGTTAGAAATAGAAGTTGAGAAAAGAAAATTTTATAAGTGTTATGCTTTTCTTGCAGGTGTTAAATTTTAGGTTTTCAGAAAAATAGAGGAAACTCTGTCGGATTTTTTAAAAAGAAAAATTTATATTACACACATATGTAAAATAATAACGAATAAACCGATTAAGATAGTATCATTCGACTCGAGTTCCCATCTGAATGAGAATCAGATAAAAGGTGTTACAGTTTCAGTCCCGGTTACCAGTGTAGAGACAAGATGAAAAGACCTAACCCGGATTTCCCCTTTAGGGACTCGAGAGGAGCCCTTCCGACACCCTAACTGAAGTCCTTAAGTCTTTATACCGGTGACTCTAAAGGACTCCGTGGAGCGAACCCATGATACATATTCATTTCAAAATCATTTAGAAATTAGGAAAAAAAATTTCGACAGCATAATGACTATTTTTTGACATTACTGAACTTTTCAAATCACTTGAAAAATCAACTTATAAACACTTCAAAAATCATACATTTTTCTCCACTTTCAATTTGGACCTCAGGTCCATTTTACAATCAAAGTTTAACCACCATAAAAATATTTTAACCAAAAGTCATTTCAAATTTTAAAAACATTTTTATCATGCATATGATCACAAGTATTTACATATCATCAAAAGTATTTACATTATGCATATTTACAAAATATCAAAAAATGTACATTAATTTCACAACTGCAATCGTCAACAATGCCCACATAACTTTACATTAGAGATCGCTCGATCTGAGCACCTGTCTCTGCAATTAGAGAGGTTTTTCATGAAACAAATAAAAAAAAGTGAGCTAAAGGAGCTCAATGAGTGTTATAAAAAAACATTTTTCTTATTAAGATTCCTCCCAAAAATATTCAGAAATCTTAGATTCTAAATGATTTACTAATTTATAAATCTCACAGTTTTGCATATACATTGATTTAAATCTCCTTGAAAATATAAATGCATACATCATTAAAATCCAACTAAAACATGAACATAGGTATATAAAGAATAGCATCATTCATAGAACATGTATCCAACGGAACCTAGGAAAATCATATCTTACCGATCAATCTTAGATCACCGGTGGTAAGAATGATCCATATCTGACATAAATCACTACACTGCGGAATGTTACATCGCCTTACATAGGGTATCAGTCATAGTAACTTAAAAACACACAGAGGGCAACACGACAAACTCAATTCCCCTACAATTAGTGACACGCCCCTCCTTGACATACCATGCATGCATAAGGTACTTTGGCCGGTTCTCAGTCTTATTGTGGGATTAGGGTAACCATTGGTCTTGAAAACTTTCTTTGATTATTCTTTAAAAAATTTAGTTCTTATACTAAAAATAATCAAACATAAATGCATATTTATTCAATTTTGTTGCTAAAAACATAAAAATATAATGCTTCAATCATTTATGCCATAAACATTTTCATTATAAGAATATGTAAAGATATTTATAAATTAGCATCTTTAATAAAACTCATTTTAATTTCAATATACTTTAACATTCATTAACAAAACAAAAAAAAAAACACTTTGTAGCATGCTAAAAATGCATTTAGTATTTATAAAATACTTTTACACTCACTTTGCCTCCAATTGACTAGAATGACCTTTAATAATTCTCCCTTGATTCCTTTGCTTCCTTCTCATCTATAAGGCACATTCTAATTTAGAATCCATCATCCTAATTATATGAAATTAATGCCAATTACCCTTATTCACCAATACACTTCCATTTACATGCATCAAGCTATTAAAACTCAAATTATAACATAAACCATAACCACCCACCTTGGCCGAATGAAATGGATATATATATATATATTAATATATATATATACATATGACTTTCCTTTTTCATTATTCTTGATTCCAATCAACTTAAGCACATATAAATAAGCATGAAACCTTATTAAAATCATCAAACATAATTTAAACCAAAGAGTATACAAATGGCTAAAAATTTACTTGGTGGGATATCATCATTTTTCTTTCATATTCTTGACATATAATTGTCTAGATTCATGCTAGATATTTCCTTAACACTTTAACATGACTCAAATCCAAGTTTAAGCATGGGATTAGTGTGCTCACCTTGACACAAGCCACTTGAATAATCCAAGTTTTGAACTCCCTAATTCCCAAGTCCAATTATGGTGCAAATAGTCTTACAAGCATGCCAAAATTTCAATTAACAACTTAAACTAAAAAACCAAGTAAAAACTCATGAAAACCCATAAAACTTAACCTAAAAACTTACTTATTTCTTCACTTTTTCTTGCTCAAATTCATTCTTTCACACTCTTGAACACTTTTAATGAAGACAAGGGGAAGAGATGATGAAAAATCATACCTAGATCACATGGAATGACTCATGGCAGCTTACTTTCTTCTTCTTCTTCTTCCTTGATTTGCTGAACTGCATAAAACAGGGGTTGAAAACCGGTTCATTTCCATTAGAACAACCTATTTAGATCTCCTTTGATAGTACTAAAAGACCTAAATGCCTATTGACCCTCATTTGATACAAAAATCAACTTTTACATGTGTTACACATTGATTTGCTCTCTTTTATGACTCATCAATCCACTCACCATTAATATAATCAAACTTAACCTTTACAAAAACATATGATCAGTCCTTAATATGAGTCATACTTCCACTAATTAATATTTTTATGCCAAAAAGTCTATTTTGCCCTTTAATGCATTAAATTCACATTTCAACCTAAATAATTTTCAAAAATATTATATGATCATCAAATCTTCAAATTGATCATGTAATACTCTAATTGAGAATTTTGTCTCTCAATTTTATACTAAAAGAAAAAAAAAAGTCAAATGGGTGCAAAATCGTCAATACCCATTATTCTCTGAAAAAGGTATTTTCGTCCAAAAAATCTTCAAAGTTCGTAAAATCTACTCAAACAAATTCATTTTTTATCCGTTTCAGTTTCTTTAGACTCTACTACCTATCCTAGAAATTTTTTATTTTCGAGGTCCATTTCCCAAAAATCACTATCCACCCAGTCATTATTCAGTCGGAAACACTATTCATCAAAAACAATTTTATTTCTCCTAGAAAAGTGAAAATTTTGGGCTTTACACTAAATCCCCCATTTGGTATTAGAGCGTAATGATTATTTTATACAATTTATATTCTCACAGTTAAAGAAGAAGATCTTCAAACATGGCATCTTCATCCTCTCTAAATATTACTGCTCCTGTATCTACTCCTTACTCTCGTTCATCTTCCAAAATAGATAATCTCTATGAAATCTCTTATATCTCTGATGACCAAAAAATTCAAGATACAGTTCCCCCTCTCATAAACCCTTATGTTGCTTATACAAAACCTACTTCCTCATTCTTCATATCCATTAAAACTCTTGTCAAGCCATCTAGAAAAATCATCACAAAATATATCCATTCTAGTAAGTTTGATAATTGTGAATTACCTGCTACTCCTCAAGAACAGTATATCACTCTAGAAATCCCTCAGACTTCTATTAATCAATGGAAATAGAAAGGATATCAATGGAAATAGGAAGGATATTCTCATGTCCACTTTGGTGCTATTGGATTAGCAGTCATACACCATGGTCGAAAAAGTCTCCCTGCGTCAGTCTGTGAAACTTGAAATTTTCTCTATTTAGAAAAAATAAAAAAAAATTTCAATTAATAGTAATTTTTATGAATAGTGTTTTTGACAAATAGTACTTTGGAGTGAATAGTGATTTTTGGAATCGTAAAATCTAGAATTTCCTCTCTATCGGAGAAATAAAATTTTTTTCGATGAATAGTATTTTCATGTTAATAGTATCCTCATGAATAATGATATTCGAAAAGTGGACCATACGAATCAAAAGTTCTGAAATTAGTACTAGTGTTAATCGAAACTGAGACGGATTAAAGATAAGTCCATTTGAAGAGATTTTACGTGATTCGAAGTTTATAGGACGAAAGCATTCTATCCGATTCTAGTGTCGTATACAGTATTTATGGAGTAATAAATACTTTTAAGTATCGAATGTATAATTAAATTATAGTAGAATTCCCAAACAGATCCAGATGAATAAATTGAGTTCCGATAAAATCTTCGGATAGTCCGGTAATGATTAATATAATTCTCGAGAGAATCTGAAAGGGTAAGTTAAGCTCTGATAAATTCCCAGGTGAACCATATATGGTTCGAATGATTAAATGAATTTTAGCATATTTCTCGAAAAGTCCAGGGATGACTTTTATTTCCAAGACAATAAAATAATTTAAATCAGTTGGACTCGGATAGATAATCAAATTCTAATAAAATTTTCATATGTGAAATTGCGTTATAATAGAATTTTCAGATGGACCCGAAATAATTTCGAATACAAAAATCAAAAAGCAAATGAATGCATGGAAGTGGAATTACATGTGTCAAGAAATAAGAGAATGAATTATTACATGAGAGACAAGTGTTCACATGAGAAATGAGATGGTGACAAGTGTATGGCTAGTAAGGAGAGGTAGTGACAAGTATAAGGCTCACATGAGATATATATATGTGAAGACAACAAACACATGAAAACCGAGAGACACACTCGGTCAAAAACAAACACAACAAAAAAGATAGTGAGTGCAACTTGATTGAGAGGAAAAAAGGGTGATTTTATCGAGAGAAACACTAAGAGAGTGAGAGAGGAAGTTCTCGATTTGGAGACCAGAAAAGAAAGGTGTAGGCCGAGAGAAGGAGATCGAAAATGCAGCAGTTTGGATGATTTTAGGAAGCTATTTTTTAACAAACTTCACACATGCAAATGATGTTCTATAGGGGAAAGTTGTTCTGCCTTGAGGAAGAAGACCGAGATAGTTTGTTGCAATGGTGAGTTAGAAGCTGTTTTTGAGTGATTTTAGTACATGCAAGAAGCTATTTGGCAAGAGAAGGAAGAGAACCATTCTACCCAGTGAGGAAGAGATGCATACTATCGTCAGAAGACAAAAGGGACAGCAGCTAGTTGGACTATTTTGAAGCTATCTTTTTTAAGGTATTTCACACATGCATGAAGGATACATCAACCTAGAAGGGAAATCTAGCTATTTGAGGTTAGTTTGAACGATAAAAGTTGAGTTTTTTATGGGTTGTTTGTGTAAACTTTGGATTTATGGTTTTGGATGATTATATGATGATATAATGTTTGGGTTTGATGTGTTGTAATTTTAAAGGAATGGAAATGGATTTGCATATAGCTTTAGTATGAAAACTTGAAGAAAAATTTGTGATGGATGCATATGTAGGTCATGGCCAAGTGATGAAAAATAATATAAATGTGGTTTGTGTGTGATATTATTAATTTTGGTGTGGTATTGGTGTGTAAAACCTTGATGGAAAAGTTGGAAAGTGAGTTGGTATGCATTCGGTCAAGGTAGGATGTTCTAGACCAAAAATTGAGTTGAATTATTTTGAGTAATTTTTCATATTAGTTATGTGTTAAAAGGTTGGATTTCAGTGTTGAAATTAGAAGCAAAACTTTGGTATATAAGTTGCCATGTTGATGTTTAGGTGATGGAAAATTGTTTTGGGATGTGTTGGATGATTTTGTAGTTGGTTTTGATGATGAAAATGGCTTGGTTATTCAAAGGAATGCATTCGATTGTAAATGGGAATTTTGTGATAAAATTTTGCATAATTACAAAAGTAAGATGAATTATGAATTGAGCTTGCGATTACACCCCTAACCATATGTTTAAATGTGATTTCGATGAATAAGAAATTGAATGAAAATTTTGGTGTAGGTTCGGCCAATATGGGCCAAAATAATCTAAAAATGTATTCTATGTGTGGATATAGAATTTAGACATAAAATGCGGTGTTTCCAAATTCATAAATAGTGAAGCGTTGTGTGAATTGATATTTAATATGTGATAATAGAATGTGAAATATATAGGTAACGAGGAGGCGAAAGAATTTGAAGCTGCAATTTCTCACAAACTAGGAAATCGTGAATATTCCGTGAGCTAGGAAACGATGAGTGTAAAATTATTTTACGAAATCATAAATGCATTTTTTTTAATATGCTTAATGTGAGCATAAATTAATTTATGAAATGTCAAATGCATGTTTTAAATTGTTTTATGAATATCAAGCATCTTAAAACGTAAATGAGCTTATAGAAGTTGTTAGTTTACGAAATATCTTTATGAAATTATCTAAGAAATACCTTTATGAATGATGAAGCAACATGAAATTTAAATAAGGTTTTATGAAAGAAATGTTTATAGCATGAAGTTATTGAAGAAATATATTTTTATGCTTTTAGCTACAAATTGAAAACAATATGTTTTTATGAATGATTATTTTAGTATCTGAACTAAATTTTTAAAGCAAAATGGCATGAAAGTTTTCAAAACCAATGGTTACTTCCCCATGAAATGAATGATATGACTGAGAAATGACTGAAATGCGGCTGAAGTACCTAATTGCGCATATGACAGGTCAGTTAGGGGGCAAGTCCACTGACTAAGGGGGGATTGAGTCTATTGTGTCACCCTCTGCGCGTTTTTAAGGTACTATTATAACTGATGCTCTATGCAAGGCGATGTAACATTCCACGGCATAGTAGCTTACAACTGAGATTGACCGTCCCCACCGCCGGTCTCCTAGGACTGGGCGGTAATTTATGATTTCTCTGGGTTTCATTGGATATATGTTTCATGAATGAAAGTTATATTTATTTAGTATATCATGCACATGTATTGTATGGATTTTTAATGATAAATGTATTTATGTTTTCAAGTGAAATTTATGTGTGTGTGTGTGTGTATATATATGTTTATGAAAAAGCATGAGATTTATTATTTAAATTATGCATTAAGAAATTTAGATTTCCAAATTATTTTTGAGAGGCTATTTTAAAAAGTAAAGTTTCTAATAAAAATGCATAACACTCACTGAGCTCTTTTAGCTCACTTATTTTATGTTTTATGAATGGAAAACCTCCTTAGGTGCAGAGACAGGTGCTTAGGGCGAAAGATCTCTGATGCAAAGTTAGGCGAGCACATCCAACGATTGCTACTGTGAAATTATTGTAAATATTTTGATGTCTATTGAACACACATAATGTAATTACTTTTGATTTTATGTTGATGCTTACGATTTTTTTTTATGCATGTTAAAATATTTTAAGTTTGAAGTGATTTTGATTGAAATACCTTAATTGTGGTTGAGTTGAATTTTGAGATGGACCTAAGGTCCAAATCGGAAGTGGAGAAAAATATATGTATATTTGAAGTGTTTATAAATTGTTTACAAGTGATTCGAAGGGATTTGGAAATATTCGGAAAACAGTCATTATGCTGCCGGAATTTAAAAAAAAAAAAAATTACCACTATGATTTCTAAGTGATTTATGAAAAGGAAAAGTAACACGGTTTTGCTCCACGAAGTCCTTTAAAGTCAGTCAACAATATAAAGACTGCGAGGATTTCCATTGGAGTGCTAAAAGGGCTACTCGGCTTCCATAAAGGGGAAATCTGGGGACGAGTCCCTTTACAGTCCGTCTAGCTCTTCTAGACAAGGCATGAGCAATACCTGCATGCTTGCATAGCAACCATGTCAACCACCCTTAATGTTGGAACAGTGGTTCTCACCTAGCGTCTAAACTTCAATGTGTCTCTTAAAGCTAAATTTTGCTCCGTAACCCTAAAAGTCCAAGTCTAGATTATAGGTGCTACTCAAAAAACAAGATCCATTTCTTGTACCCTTCATTACTAAATGACCTGGAGAATTCAAGCTCATGTCAGTGATCTCTTACTTCCAACTACAAATGATGCTCTCATCCTCACTGTAGACTCACAGCAAACACATCATTGCTTGTCCATCCCTAGACAGATAAGTTATGAAGAGCTTATCCAGTTATTAACAGAACAATGGGTAACCAGTTACGAAACCACATTCAAACAATCAGAGCCAATCATTTCTTCATAATCATGTTTAAAACAAAATCCTAATAATACAATAACCATCATCTTTTCCAAACCGGATGTTTCATCCGCTCCACCAGTAGGCTTTCATCCATAGTGCATGATCACTCATATCAGTCTTAGAGACGGTATTCACAAAAATGATCCACCAGTAGACTCTTTTGACTCAAATGGTCAACCTATCTTTTATTTCAAGAATCCAGTGACAGGTCAATTGTCCTTTTGACATATACTGCATGGTGATGTGTGCGAAGAAGACAAATCAGAGGCAAACTACTAGATTGATAGACTGCCTTCATAGTCCAATCCAAGGAACAATAATTCATATGTAAAACAGATGATCTCTACCAAAGGTACTAAGATAATGACCCCTATGTTGGCTAATTTGGTCAACCGTTGAGAAAATTTGACTTTATAGTCAAGTATACTCCTTCACCATTATATCCACCTCCCAAAAATCCCACTTGGGAATCATATAACCTAAAACCCGATCTACCTCCTCCAAGCCCCAAACCATCCTCAAAATTACTCTCACCTTACTACAAAAAGGCCTTCAAATGGATAAAAAAGCAACCTCTTTTACCAGCTTCTATTTAGCCGATCCCTGCAATCATGATGATGTAGTCCTCATTATCTTCTCAACCTGTAAAAAACCAAGTAGATTATAACAAAGATTTTCCCCCTATCATTTCCTCCTATCAAAGAAACCCTTAACCATCAGCCCAAGGTTGTTCCTTCCAAAACCATCCAATTAGATTGCTCAATCAAATCAATCTCTTAGACAGAAGCTATTCTCAATTGGCAACCTAAAGATGTCATAGCTCAAAATAGAATCATGCAACGTATTGAAAAAAAAAAAATCAATCTAGTCACTCATCAAGTAGACTCTGGTGCTCAGTGCACTATAAAAATTATTGAGAATATAAAACAGTAGATCACTAAAGTTCACTATGAACTCATCTAGCTATCTCAAACAACTCAAGGCTTTTCAACAGCCTTCATTCACAAAGATGCAGATATTCAAAATCTCCAAACTCAGTTGGCATCTTTGCAACAAGAATTTCACAGACAAACTTCTCAACCTTTTTACTCTCTATAACCTACAAACAATCCTTTTGATAGCATGTAATGGACAACCCCAATACTAACTTTTCCAAAATTCAATCAACCTTTTGCAACACCAAATATTCTTTGAAATGTTGAAATTACTTTTGGTACTACAAATAACTGTATGCCAAACTTTGAAAAGAAATAGAAAAGCAATATGGGCAAACCAAAGCTACAAATAAAAATGGAAACAACCCTAAGGTTCAACCTCTAGCCAAAAAACAAAACCTAAAAAACCTAATCCTTCCACAAGGATATTCAAATGCAATTGATGGTTTCAAATCCCACCACCCAAGCATTAGAAACACTTGTTGCTCAACAAATACCCTAACTTAAAGAACCAAGTTCTAACCTAAAACCTACAAAAGAACCTGATTCTTTTACTTTAGCATCTTCAACTTTTCCCTAATCCGACTCTGAATCAATACACATCCTTACAGACTCAAAATCTAAATCTCAGTCTTCCATAACATCATAACCTTTTCATCCTAAATACATGAATACACAACTCCATGTTACAGACCTTGATAAAGAAACCATTTCTGAAACTGTAGATAAACAACAACCACAATACCAACCTCACTATCAAAACCATAACCACACATCCTCTTCCAAATTACAGATGTTTATCATTGATGACCTTCCTCCAGATAAATGGCAAAAAAGAATATTTGAGTTTCAAACATGGCTATGAGCAGAATGCTTACACTTAAAGCTCAAGTTTCTCAAGTCCCCACATAATTTACCACCAGATTTACTGGAATCCACCATGACTGGTGGACTAGTCTTGGCCAATATTGCTAGATGCAATTCATTCAAATAACATACATTAATCAAGCAGTCTATCTATTATACAATGAATTTTGTTGTAAACCCCTAGTCTCGATCTATAACCTCTTAGTGTTAAAAGATTGATTAGAGAGATAAAATAAATCTCTACATTAGAGCAATTGAATTTCATAGCGTTAGAGATTTATCAACTTAAGATTGACGACGAAATTCGTTAACTATAAAAGTTAAGAAACATTACAATAAAATCAAGTTAGTATTAAGCTAAATCGATTCATCGATTTCGTGAACGCCATTCTAGAGTTTCACAACAACCAAATTAGCAAGAAAAAGATTAATAAAAAGTAAAATAACTCATCCTCAAAGAAGAGACAAATTAAAGAAAATAAAATTTTGAGTGCAAGATTAAGAAAATTTTTACATTAGTTGTTTGTAAGTAATGGACAACTATTAAACGATTAAATAAGAGATAGATGATAATAAAAATAAATCAAAGGGACAAGCTTGATATTCCATAGAACATTAATAAGATATATAAACAAGACACTTAGAAGCCAAGTGGACAAGTGAAGAGTGCAAAGCTACCATAAAAATTAAAAACAAAAGTAAATCCCGTATAGAAAGGAGGATAAGAGAAAACGATGGTCAAACAAATTAAAAATGAGATTTAAGTGCCATTTTTATGAAGGCTAATTATATATATTGAACATTTAGCAAGATTTCAACAAGAAAAGATGAAAATAGGTGAGAAACAAACAAGAAAATAGCAGCAAATAAACTTAGGCGAGAAACAACTCAAGGAAGGGCATCTGTGAGAAGTAAAAAGAAATAGAGGAGTTTGGCATGAAATTAAAAAGAGATGGGGCAAAGATACAAATTAGAGAAGTATGGTTAGTATATAAGCAACACTTGGCTGAAAACTTTCAGCAAACAAGAGCCATTTTCGTGCCTCCACCCAGCTGAAGCCGTGAACCACTAGAAAAAAATCAGCAAACGTGCACACTGTAGGGCAGAAACAGCAGCAAGAAAAAGTGGAAGAAGACAGCCCCTTTCCAGCCCATCCAAGCCTCAAATCTTCTCTTTACACCCTCTTCCAAGTCTCTCTCAACTCTCTAAGTCAAGAACCAAGTAAGAAATTAGCTCACTCTTCCTTTTCTTTACTGAAATTTCAGTAGAGATACTGAAATTGTTTCTGCAGAATTTTGTTGTGTGTTATTGGGGGTTTTGTACTAGAAATGGTGTCAAAACCTAAGTGATTGTTATAGAACCTTAAAATGATATGTTGTTGGGTGTAAATGGTAGCTTAGGGTTGTATTTATGGGCTGTTATAGGCTTGAGAACCATAGAAACGAAAATCTATTTTCTTACACACCAACTAGTTGATTAAATGTGTGAGTGAAGTTTGAACATTTAAATGACCAAGTTAAGTTTATTTGTGTATTAGAGACTTCAAGAGCAGTAAATAAGCTCTGAAATTAAGAGGTTTTGAACCCAAGTTTGAGGATAAAAATGATTAGAAAAGGATAAGAAAGCATGTAGGAATAAGAGAAGCTCAAGAGAGCTAGTTTGACAATATTAGTGATTCCCGAGCTCAAATTTGAGCTAGAGGAGACCTGACCATATTTAGCTTATTTGAGGGTATTCTACACCTCAAATGATGCCTAGGAACCATAGAAAACCATAGGTTTTGGAACGGATCGAATCCGATAAAAATTATGCAAGTTATGCACAAAATAGTGCCGTTAGAGCTCTGAGAAGTGAAATGGCTATCCTAATACAATTTTTATTGTATGGTTTGAGTTTGGTTCATCATTATTAGTTAAATGAAGCTTAGCTATGGAAGAAAAACTAGCGTCGCTAATCCGAAATGGAAAATATACAAAACACGCACTAAACGTGCTAGAAAATGCCCGAAAAAGGGGCGTTTTCCTTATATTTGACCTAGCAAATGATAATATTTTTCAACGAAATTTTACGTGTGACTAGAATGTGAGATAAGTGAGCCGTAGGAAAAAGAACGAAGGAAAACGGAGCCCCGAGCAACGCGTCGCAGTACATTTTGTTAAGGGCTGTCCGTTTTGAGTAAAAATATAATTTTTCGTTTCAAGCCTCTAACAACTAAGCGGACCGCGTGGGGTGATTTCTAGGGGTTTAAAACTAAAACTTTTACACAAAAAAGTGAGGTTAGAGAGTCTCGGTTGAGTAGAGACAAGTTAGGAGGTTATATAGAAAAAAATGACTATAGTTGAGAAATTCTAACTTATAGTTGAGAATTGAGTTTTGTTATTAATAATGATAAGAAAATATTGTGTAGGTGACGAGCACATGAGCGAAGTCCACGAGCCTCATCAAGACGTTTGACGCGGAGTGACGCGACCTCGAGGTAAGTGGTTCACCACTTAAGATCTTTGCCAATTGTTATGTAAATCCTTGATTATTTGAAATGAATATTGTAGTTAAGTAGTAAATGATATTGAAAATAATGTTTAATATTAAGAGTAAAGTCTAAGCATATAGATTTCTATGGAATCTATATGATACTAGAGATTAATACTAAATTTCTTTAGTAAAGGTAAAATGAGAGAGTGTAGTAGCTTTCAAAACAAGAAAGTTTTGTGCTTTTTGCACTTATATAGCTAAGTATGAAAACCCATGTGTATGCCTTAAAAGTTTATGAGATTTAGCGTTACATGACGACGCAAAGAATTCCATTCGTAATTGCTTAGATTATAGAAAAGTATAGCGCTACGTTGCGATGCAGACAATTCCGCGTGTAGTTGGTGAGTTGATAGTTAGCGCTACGAAGCGATGCAGTACATTCCGCTCGTAGTCACCTAGAGATTTAGCACTACACTTGCGATGCAGAGAATCCCGCATTGTAGTTGTCCAGTGATAAGATTTAGCGCCCTACGTACGATGCAGTAAATTATGTAACATAGTGGTTGAGACGCTTTAGTAGCTTCATGTTGGCATTAGTTAAAATCGCCCGTGATGATTAGAATGAGTCAAGGATATACATGGGAGGTTTTAAAGAAATTATAAAACTTGAATAAATAGTGAATTTCTATGTTAGTATATGTGATATTATATATCCTTGTTGCACTAACTTGTTGTTTATTTTGTAGCTTATTCATTTTATTGCGTGACATCGTTGGACGAGACGTCGATATTTTGTTTTGCATATATACTTAGGTGGGCGCATTATGCTAAACAATTGTGTACATGTATTGAATATATTATACTTCGAAATGCATTGACATTCGAAATTGTAAATTGTAAATAGTTGGATAACTTGTTATATTTTGAAATTGATATGTAGTTATGCATTATATTATGAATTGCTTACATTTGTGGAAACTGTGATGATAATAATTATTTGTGGATAAAAAAGTTGGGAGGTGTTCAGATATAATCGAAGTGTGATTTTTTTTACAGGTGAAATTTTGGTTTTATAAAAAATGCAGCCGTTATGCTGCCGAAAATTTTATAAAAAATATTTGAAATAGAATAGAAGAAAAAATTATCACTCCCAACCAGTTAAAGAAAAATCAAATCAATAAGCTTTAAACGAGTAAACCGGTATAATAAAAGTTAGGATTCGCTTCCCAGATGTCTTCGATCCGACGAGTCGGGTTCGATGAGTCCGTTGAAGTGCCCAGCAGAATCCTCCAGACAAGAGCCTAGATAAGGTCTAGGAAGGGTCCTGTCATTTGTTGCCTCCCTCAGTCCCATAAAGTATAGATGCAAGAAGAATACTTCCAGATGAAATGTTGTTCTCTGAAGAAAAAAGACCTTGATCGTCATTACAAAGAAACGCTTAAAAGATGCCATGTCTTACGTGGTATAGATGATTTAAATATAAAGTGTAACACCCTCTATCCGATTCTCATTCGGATGGAAACCCGAGTCGGAGGATGCTACCTTAATCGGTGTATTCGTTATTAATTTACATGTATGCACTACAAATTTTTTTTTTTTTTCTCGAAAATCTGGTAGAGTTTCCTCTGTTTTTCTGAAAAACTCAAAATTATAAAAACCTGCATATTTCAAAAACAAACACTTCTAAAATACATTCATTTTCTCAACTTCCATTTTGGACTCTCCGTCTGGCTCCAAAATCACTTCACCACACAAACATTTATAATTACAACATTTAATAAAAATCATATTCATCAAAATTAAAAACAAATCAAATGATAAGTAAAGATTTTCTTTACAAAATTATTTTACAAATCGAAAACCTTCTTTGACACAACTTATACACATTATTATTTATTAACTCTCATAATTCCATATACATATACCTACATTTCCATGTACTTAAACACTACCGTACAATACTAACAGTAAAACTATCAAGGATGGAGGGATGTGACTTCCAGAAAGCACGACAATCATCTTCTCGTCTATCCTTATTTACAGCGTCCAAATTTAACCTACGCGTGGAAAATCCAACGCGCTAAGTATTTCTACTTAGTGGGTGTACACTAAATTTAAATTTCATCAATTTCAGAGATACAAGATTTTTTTAAAACAAGATTTCACAATAATCAATTTTTCACAATAAATCATAAAGAGATCAATTTACTAATAAACATATACATATGAAATGCCTAAAAGTCATTTTTCAAATATAACCTTGCAAAACCAAAATTTCACTATTTTCAAATGTTTGTAAGAAATCATAATAGAATTTTTAAATACCCTTTTCATTAAAAATTATCGTATTGTCAAACAAAATTTTCCTAAACCTTAAACTTTTATCAAACTTCACAAATACGTCCATCCACCCGTAATTGCACATATAACACAATGAATTTAACTTCTTCATTTTTTTTACAAAACACCATAAAGTAACGTACTCTTTGCACGCATTCTCAAAATATTATAGTATTTTATAAAGAAATCACTTTATTAATAAAGCTCACACATAAAAATGTTTCCAAGCATACTCACACGATTTCTTCGAATTTTTATAATAAATCATAATAGAAACACGTTATTAACAATTACCCATATATAATAAATAAAACTTATTTTCCAAATATATCTTTACGATTTCACTTAATATTTTTCAAAATTTGCTATCACACAATCAGATAAACTCAAAATTCCAAAATTTCCAAAATTTATAGTATAACACTACTAAAATTTAAATACCATTTCATTAAAAATCAAAGTATTGTCAAACAGAATTCCACAAGTCTCAAACTTTCATTATTTCATGAAAATTATGTTATTGTAACACAAAATTTCACAATTTTCAAGTTTTTATCAAAATTCATAAATAACTTCATTCATCAATAATTGTATGTATAAAGCACATGAAATTTGTTTTCATGTATATTAAGAATCAAACTTTTAAAATGCTTAAACTTTTATTAAAATTCACAAATAAGTCATTTTATCAACAATTGCATATATAAATATATATATATTTTTTAAATTCCTCATTTCACCAAAATGTTTTAGGTTAACATAATCTTTTTACATTTTTTTTTAAAATACTAAAATAATATGTAAGGAATTTACTTTATTAATAAAAGCACATATAGTTCATAAAAAAAAAAACCTTTCCAAACATATCAACACGATACCTTCGAACTTGTATATTAAATCACAACGAAAGCCCATTATTAATAAATACATATATATACACATAAAAATCATTTTCGAACATAGTTATACGATTTTCATTTAATAATTTTCTCAGTGCCCTTCGTAAACTCTGACACGATACCATGGACTGGAAATCGGGTTTCACGTATCCCCCGGCATCGGACACTCGGTGACTACCTGCCGAGGCACGTTTCACATATCACATAAATTCTAGGACCGAACACTCGGTGCCTCGCAAGGTCCATGAATTTTGTATCAACATATATAAGCAAATCGGTGCAATACTGCTATAATCACCCTATTGGCATGCCAACTACCAATCCTCACCTACCAATGTTCAGGTTTACTCGGGCCCTTATAATTTCATTTATTATCAAAAATTTCATATTTTCACAACTTTCATTTGTTAATAAAAATTCTCATTCGGAAAAACTCAGAACACTTTTTCAATCAATATATATATAATTCTTATTTATTCAAAGCATCATAACACATCATTTCTCATTCAAAAGTGACTCATCAATCTCATCAAAATCGTTGTGCCCTTCTTCTGATATACATTCGATCAAGGCACTAACATGTTCGTTTCTTTCCGTTTCTTTTTCGTTTTCATTCAAAAGTTATTAAAAATTATAATCCAATACCATTTGATAATAAATTATCAAAATAATTTCACAAATCCTTTAAATTCCTCATTCGATCAATACTTTTTCTTTCACAAAATTTTCCAATTTTTTCATTATTCAATGCCACAAAATTCATCATAATATCACTTACACATAAAATGTCACAAAATCAATCATACTAAAATTCACACATAGTCACGAAATAGATTTAATTAAAATTGAACAAAAACACATACTTTTCTCAAACTTTTCCAAATTTAGTTATCAAATCCTAAAGAAAAACTCATTCGTAATATAATTCATACATATTTATGGAATTTATTTAATTAAAATATAATAAAATCATATACTGAATTAAACAAAATCTCCACAAATAAAAATCAATTTTTAAGATAAGTGTACACCAACCTTTTGGATGCTTTCTGAAGCATATTCACTCATCTAACTCTTTTGATTTTCTTATCATCCTAGATCCACCATATTTGAATAAATTGAGCACCCAAAAAAATAAAAATTTTCTTCTTTCTTCTTTCTTTTCTTCTTCCCGACTTCTCCTTCTCTCTAATTTTTTTTTTCCTAACCGAATGGCCTCTCGCTCTCTCTCTTTTTTTTTTTTTTTTCTTTTCTTTTGCTGCTTGCCGTATAGCTTCTGTGTTTGTTTTGTTTGTGACGAGCCCTATATATATACACTCACCCATCACCGCCTCATGCATTTACTTCTTCTCTTTATTTTATTTTATTTTATTTTATTTTATTATTTCTTTCTTTTCTCAACCAGCGCCTATATATATATATATATATTTTTTTTTTTTTTTTTTTTTTTTGCCTTTTCTTTTTCTTCTTTTTTTTTCTATTATTTTTTTTTTATTTTCTCAAATGGTCCCACCATAAATTAATTATATATTATATATATTATTTATTTTTCTCCAACGGGGCCCACAACATTTATTATTATTATTATTTTATTATTATGAAAAAAAATATCACCGACCCTCTTTATTTCTAATATATGCAAATTTTCAATTTAAACCCTATGACATTTTTCTTTTTAATCCAATCTTCTTAATTTCTTTTAAAAACATCCTCCAATAGGATATTTATCCACAAACTTTTATACTTCTAAAATTAAAATCAGACTCAATTAATAACAATAAATTAAATCTCAATTAATCGCTTAGGTCCAATTAGATCGGGGAGTTACAGAAATGTCATTGTACATAAATTTTATAATTAAATATAATCATGTCATTTTTTAACATCTCATTCCTATTTATTATTATTATTTTAATCACTTAAAAGTCACAATTTAAATCTTAAAATTTACTACACTACCTTTTTAATTTGTACTCAATTTATAATTCCCTTATGCCACATGTTTATCATTTCTTATCTCTTTTGATTTGACTTTTGCCAGGATATTCGGATTCAGCTTTTTTGGAAGTTTCTCAAAATCCTTTCAAAATTCACCGGGGCCTATATTCAGACTGTTTACATACTCCTGGTAACCTCAGTTACTCTTAAAAGTCATTCCATGCTCTTTTTGAGCTCTCCGAAAATTCACTAAATCGTCTCCAGTGATTTTTGAATTGATTCTATTTCCATCCGAATCACCTTGGAAAGTGTCCTTTGAATTTCTAAAATGCTTCATGAGCATTTTAATACTCATTTCGATACTTTCCTAAATTTTTGAATTTTTTCGAAAATCTTTCCGGGTTCCTAATCAAATCCGAAAACCGCTCCGTTTTACCTCAAACGAACTCATTTTTAATCTGTTTCAGTTTCCTTAGACTCCATTACTTATTTCGGAGATTTTCGATTTCGAGGTCCACTTTCTGAAAAATTCACTATTTATCGAATACTATTCCGTCCGAAAATACTATTCATCCAAAAATCACTATTCATTCTAAAAAATGCTATTCATCCTGATATATTTTCATTTCTCTTAAATAGAGAAAATTCGGGATATTACATAAAGCAAGTCTTCCTTGTCTCTAGTCCAGAATCTCTTAGTTAAGAAACAACCAAGCTCATGCAAATTTAAGGCAAACTACTCAATCAGACCTCTTTAGGAGAAATTTATCAGTTTGTTCTAAACGCCCTAGATAAACTGTGTGCACAGAAAAAGTTTTTTGATGCCTACTTGAAGCAATCTAAGCAACTTGGAAAATCTGTCATAGATCAAACCTTCAAATCAAGTGCAAATTGGGAAAAAACTGTACCTACAAAACTCACAAGAAGAAACATGTCAGAAGACATAAATTGCATAGGCATAGCCCTTCCAAATATTTCCAAAAATCCCACAAGCCTAAAACCAGAAAATTCCTTAGAAAGAAAAAGAAAGGAAGTACTCATTCTTCAAACAGATGTTATCTTTGCAGCAAATTGGACCACTTTGCCAAGAATTGCCCTTCCAAGAAGAAACAAGCTCAACAAATGATACAACACTTGTCCCAAGCTACAGGATTTTCATCCTCTGATGATGAGATTGAAAATCTTTTCTCAATTGATGACCAATCCAACCTAGAAACGATTCTCCAATATGATATAGAAGACTCAGGTAGCTCATCTAACTATTCTGATGATTTCTATCATATCCAACCAATACCCTCACAACATATTTCCTCTATTTGCCAAATACCACTTGTTGCCATAAAATCTTTCAAACAAAATATTCAAAGCTCATTTCCATAATAATCTTTTTTGATACAAGAGTTGCTAAAACAATTATGAATCCAAATATTTTTCCTCTATAATACTGGAAACCACACCAAGAACACTTTCAAATAGCAAACAGTGATCTTTTCACTACATATCTCATCAGTACCCCAATCAAAATCTAGATTTTTCCTAGATGTTTCACTTCCCACAAGGTATTAGGCTCTATATTAGCCACAAAAGACACGGTCCTCGGTTTTGATATATACTCAAAGCTCTCAAAGTTTAGAATTCTCCTTGAAGGAATCAAGTATAAGCCTTCGTTTCAACCATGGACAACTCATCCAAAATTGTTTTCAACCCTTCCAGTCCTTGTTGATTTTTCTACATTAAAAACAATCTTGTCCATAATTCATGCGCTGAAAATCATACAAAGTTCCTAAAAAAATGTCATCATTCCCTTTGGCCAAACCCAGATTATTTTGTCAACCTCCCTTTTCAACTTAATGAAAACATCAATCCAACAAAAGCAAGCCACTCAGCAATGTCACCTGATCACCTTCTTATGGCTCAATAAGAATGTTTACAACTCCATGCTTAAGGACTTATAAAACCATCAAGCTCACAATGGGCATGTAAAGCATTCTATGTGAATAAAATATCTAAATAGATCAGAGGAAAACTCATATTTGTCATCAATTATCAACCATTAAACTATTTCCTTAAGGATGACAAATTTTCTCTTCCCGCTTGTCACACCATGTTTGTCAATCTCCACAATGTCAAATTTTTTTTCAAATTCAATTTAAAAGCTAGGTTGTGGCAATTAGGAATTCATTCTACGGATCGCTACAAAATAGTTTTCTGTATCCCAAATCATCATTTTCAATAGACAATCATGCCTTTTGACTTAAAAGTCACCCCTTCCATATTCCAAAAAGCCATGACTAAAATATTTGAACCAATCCTTGACTCAGCCCTTATTTATATCGATGATATTCTTTTATTCTCTTGAGATGAATAGAGTCACCTTCAATCACTGTTTAAATTCTCTGATATCATTACAGAAAAAGGAATCATGCTCTATAAGAAAAAATGGAGATTGCTCATACCTTCATTAATTTTCTTGGCATGTCTATTATCCATGTAAAGTACCAACCTCAACCCCATATTGCCACTGAACTTCAAAAATTTCCTGATGTTCTTACTTCTAAAAAACAACTCCAACAGTTTTTAGGAGTCTTCAATTACATCAGAAGTTTTATTCCTAATATATCCAAACATACCAAACCATTGATTTCTCTTCTTAGAAAAATCCTCCTCCTTGGTCAAACTCACACACCACAATAGTCCAAACTCTTAAAGAAATCACACAACAACTTCAACCTTCAAAAATCCCTGCTAATGGATAAAAATTCCTCCAAACTGATGCTAGTGATACCACTGGGGTGCTATTCTCCTTGAACAAGATAACCACAAACAAAGACACCTCTATGCATACCAGAGCGACCAGTTCAAATCCTTCCAACTTCATTATCATTTTAATTTCAAGGAAATTTTAACGGTAAAAAATGTTATTGAGAAATTTGAGTTCCAACTCATTAGAACACATTTCGTGGAAGAATCAAACATAAAATCCTTCAATTAAATGCTCAAGATCGATAAGAAAAAGGTCCCACACCAACAACTTATGAGATAATCCAAATAGTTTAGTAGATACTCCTTCACTGTGTAACACCCTTCACCCGATTCCTATTCGAATAGGAACTCGAGTCGAAAGATGCTACCTTAATTGGTTTATTCGTTACTATTTTACATAAATGCACTAAAAATTTTTTTTTTGAAAATCCGAAAAAGTTTCTTCTGTTTTTCTGAAAAATCTAAAATTTTCAAATCTGTAAATTTCAAAAGAAACACTTCTAAAATACATTCATTTTTTCGACTTCCATTCAGTCTTTCTATCCTCCTCCAAAATCACTTCGCCACACAAACATTTATAAACACAACATTTAATCTTAATCATATTAATGAAAATTAAACACAAATAAAAAAATAATTAAGAATTTTTTTACCGTATCACTTTACAAACCAAAAACCTTTTTCTACAATTAGTATACATTCTCATTTATAAAGTCTTGTAAATCCGTATGCATGTACATGCATTTCCATATACATTAACACCACTATACAATACTAAAAGTAGAACTACCAAATATGGAGGGATGTGATTTGCAAAAAACGCGACAGCTAACTTCTCGTCTATCTCTTTCTACAGCACCCAAATTTTAACTTATGCGTAAAAAATTCAACGCGCTAAGTATTCTCATTTAGTGGGTGTATACCAAATTTAAATCTCATCATTTCGTAAAAATATAAGATTTCACGGCTGACAGGACCCTTCCCAGATCTTATCTAAGCTCTTGTCTGGAAGATCCTGTCGGGCACTTCAACGGACTCATCGAACCCGACTCGTTGGATCGAAGACATCTGGGAAGCGAACCCTAACTTTTTTACACCGGTTTACTCGTTTAAAACTTATTGATTTGATTTTTCTTTAACTGGTTGGGAGGGATAACTTTTTCTTTGATTCTATTTCAATTACTTTTTATAAAATTTTCGTCAGCATAACGACTGCATTTTTTATAAAACCAAAATTTCACCTGTAAGGAAGACACACTTCAACTATATCTAAACACCTCCCAACTTTTTTATTCATAATCATGCAACATTCATCACAATTTCCACAATATAAGCACTTTATAACACAATGTATAATCATATATCATATAAAAATATAAGAACCATTAAATATTTACAACATACAATTCTAATTACAAGTATATCTCAAAAGATAATATACTCAATACATTACAAAGTTCAAATAATTTGATGTCGTGGAGACTCGTCCCACCTATATGAACGCAAAACAGAATGTCAATGTCTCATCCGACGGTGTCACGCAATGAAAATAAATAAGCTACAAAATAACCAATAGTTAGTGCAACTAGAATATATAACATCATATATGTTAATATAACAATGCACCAATTATTCAAGTGTTCGGTTTCTTTCAAAACTCTCATGCATATCCTCGAATCATTCTAACTATCACGGGCGATTTTAGCTAACGCCAACGTGAAGCTTACTAATGTATCTCAACCACTACGTTACGGAATTTACTGCATCGTACGTAGGGCGCTAAATCTATTCACTGAGCAACTACAATGCGGGATTTTCTGCATCGCAAGTGTAGTGCTAAACTTTAGGCGACTACAAGCGGAATTCACTGCATCGCTTTGTAGCGCTAATTATCAACTAAAAAACTACGTGCAGAATTATTTGCATCGTAACATAGCGCTATACTTTTCTATAATCTGAGCGATTACGGACTGAATTCTCTGCGTCGTCACGTAACGCTAAATCTCATGACTTTTAAGGCATACACATGGGTTTTCATAATCAATTTCTTCAAGTGCAAAAGCACAAAACTCACTAGTTTTACATCTTCTAAAAACTTTCTCATTTTACTCTTTCTATGGCAACTTAGTATTAGTTTCTAGTACAATATAGATTTCATAGGCATCTATATGCTTAACTTGAACATTAACATTGAAAATCCTTTTCATTTTCATTTATTACTTAGTTACAATATCCATTACGAATAATCATGAATTGATATATAATTTAAGTACTCATAAGTGGCGAACCACTTACCTCGAAGCCGTGTCAAGCGCCTCGATGAATCTCAGGAGCCTCGATGTCTCGCTCTCCACCTACACAACATTTTCTCATAATTACTAATAACAAAACTCAATTCTCAACTATAAGTTAGAATTTCTCAACTATAGTCATTTTTCCCTATATAGCTTCTATTATATGTATTTTTCGGACTCAATAAATGGGCTGGTAGAAGCCCAATTTAGACCCATTTAAGACCCGATAAGAAGGCCCGATAAGGTCAACTTTGTCAAAGCCCATCAGACGAGGCCTAGTATCGATTCCAAGACCAGCAAGTTCTTCAGCTCGCTCAGGTAAATCCTTCAGCTGACATCAGCAGACCTGTAAACACAGCCAGGCTACAGCTCATCTCTTAGCGAGCTCGAGCTAGAAACCACCATAGATAGCAGCTCGCTTAGAAGCGTAATAAATGCAGTATCTTCCAAAAACAGGCAGTTACCTAATTCAACCATGATTCTCTCTCCAAATATGGCAGTTACTCAGTCAAACCGTGATTCCTTTATCAGATATGAAAGTTTATTCAAATTCAAATTCAAGTCAACTTTATCTCGAGATAATTATAGTAATTTCTTGATATTATTCCAACTAAATTAGGAAGTGTAATTAGTTTACAATTCTTTTCCTTATTTCTCCTAATTATTTGGGAAGTGTAATTAATTCAGGATTCTTTTCCTGATTTATTGCAACCAGAATTGTAACGCCTCTTTCCCTATAAATAGGGATTAAAATCATTATAACATCATCAGAGAATAATCAATAATACACTGTCATTCTGCAGAATTTAAGAGATAGACAGTCGTGGACGTAGGCCTATTATTGCTAAACCACGTAAAAGCTTTGTGTTCCTTGTTTGATTCTCGATTTTTATCTGTGTTCTTTCTTGGTATTTGTGCTTTCTCACATTGATTGCAGGTATTGAGCATTGATTACTCGTCGATTGAAATCCAACATCGACATTTTGGCGCTAGAAGGAGGGCCCAAACTTCAATCTTTTTCATTCAAATTCATCGGTTTTCGATATGGCAAAGACTAGGTCAAACAGGTTCCTTGGAGATGATGACCAGGCGGAGAGTCACATGAACCAATCTCAACAGAACTTACAGCCTGTGCAGGATGCACCTATGCATGCAACAGGCACGTCCCATGGATAAACATTCGGTGCCGCGACAGGCATCCCTCCTTTGCCTCCCCGTCAGACAGTTCCAATTGCCCCATTAGTCGAAGGGCAGAATGTGCTGATTCAGAGGCAAGAAGCGCTGGAGGATACGGTCAGACAACTCACAGAGGCCGTTAATATGTTGGTGTAGGCTCAGGTACAGAACATGCCCAGGGTCGAAGTTCAGGCACCAAGGCATGTGCCCCAGCAACATGAAGCGATGCAAGTACCAGATAGGCTGGCAAAGGAAGTCCCGCGACCTGCAGGCTCAGCTCGCTCTTCCAATGCGCGCTCTAGGGCTGGAGGATGCCCTGTTCATGAAGAAAGGGAGGTCGCACACCCCGCTAGCCTGGTGGTAAGACTGTAAACCCCTAGTCTCGATCTATAACCTCTTAGTATTAAAAGATGGATTAGAGAGGTAAAATAAATCCCTACATTAGATTAATTGAATTTCATGACATTAGAAGATTTAATAAATGGAAGATTGACGACGAAATTCGTCAACTATAAAAGTTCAAGTAGCCAATAGCAAATTGACTTAAAAGTCAACTAAAAGAGAGAGTCAAGTGATCAAGAGAAAAACTTGACATCCTATAAGATATTTATGAGATATATAAATCAATCAATTAAAAGTAAAAACTATCAAAGAAAATAAAATTAGATAAGAGGAAAGCTAGATTTCCACAAATAAGAAATATATATATATATATAATTGACAAGTAGACAAGTTCTAAAGTTAGAACTTCATTACATAAATAAATATAAGTAATAAAGTGTTACTAAGTGATTGAATAAGTTTAAGTGATAGCCCAACAAATTAAATAGAAGCAAAACCTTCAAAACCATAAAGGATGAAGGGTGTAGTAGCAATTAAGTAAAACAAGAGAAGGATTTTTGTGAATTGAAAAAGATGAATGTAAGAAATGCAATTTTTGAAAGATGGAGTCTATAAATACAAGACTTAGTTGATATTTTTCAGCAAACCAAACTCATTCAGTCGTGAAACATAGAAACCGTGAGAGCAAAACAGGGCAGCAGCTGTTGGCGTGAGGAGCTTCCAGAAACGAGCAGAACCAAAGGAGATTAAGAGCAGAAGTAAAAGACCAAAAGAAGAGAAGAAGAAGGCACGAAAAGGAGAAGAAAACCAGCAACTTGGACGTGCCTAACAAGAGCAGAACAAAGCTGGTTGTGAAGAGGGAGCAGAACTGAAGCAAAACAGAAAAGTGAAGACAGCTCTGCAAAGGTCTGGACAACCAGCAGAAGAAATGGAAGAAGAAAAGCCATTCTTGCCCATCCAAGCCTCAAACTCTCTCCTCTAAGACCCCTCTCAAGTCCCTCTCACTCCTCCAAACAAAGATCAAGTGAGATATCCTCTTACTTTTCTTGTTTCTTGCTGAAATTTACAGAAGTAGGATGCTGAAATTTTTGTGCAGAATTTTCTGCCTTGTGTTGAAAGTTTATGCTTGAAATTTGTGTAGAACCCTAAGTGATTGATGTAGGGACTTAAAGGTTGAGTTGTTGTGTGTTAATGATAGCTTAGGAGTGTAAATATGGGCTGCCATATCCTTGCTCACAATAGAAACGAAAATAAGTTTTTCTCACACTCTACCTACTTGACAAAAAGTGTGAGTGAGTTTGAGAGCTTTGGATGACAAAGTTATGTTTATGTGAGCGTTAAAGACTTGAAGAGCAGTAAATAGCCTTGAGTTTAGATGGTTTTGAACTCAACATTTGGCATGAAAAAGCATAGAAAAGCATAGAGAGACATGTAGAGGTCAATAGAGCTAATTTGACAATTTTTGCAATCCCGAGTGAAATTTTTGAGCTAGAGAAGACCTGACCAAAACTGACTTATTTGGGGGTGTTCTACACCTCAAATTGTGCCTAGGAACTATAGAAAACCATAGGTTTTGGAACGGATCGAATCCGATAAAAATTGTGCAAGTTATGCACAAAATAGTGTCGTTAGAACTCTGAGAAGTGAAACGGTTAGCTTAACGCAATTTTTATGGCTTGAAATGAGTTTAGTTAGTCATTATTAGTTAGATGAAACTTAGTTATAAAAGAAAATCTAGTGTCGCTAATCCGAAACCCAAAGTTTATTAAACGGACATTAAAATGCACTCGAAAGTGTCCAAAATGGACGTTTTCATTAGATTTGACTTAGCAAACGATAATATTTCTCAACGAAATTTATCGTGTGACTAGAATGTGATATAAGTGAGCCGTAGGAAAAAGAACGAAGGAAAACGGAGCCCGAGCAGCAGGTTATTGTCTGTTCTGTCAAGGGCTGTCCATTTTAAATAAAATTGTGATTTTTCGTTTTAAGCCTCTAACAAGTAAACGGACCGTGTGGGGATATCCCTAGGGATCCAAAACTAAAACTTTTCTACAAAAATCGGGATTTGAGAGTCTCGGTTGAATTAGAAACGAGTTAGGAGCTATATAGAGAGAATTGGGCATAGTTGGGAATTCCTAGCATATAGTTGAGAAATAGAGGTTTTTGTTAATAGTAATGATGAGATCATGTTGTGTAGGTGACGAGCGCGTGAGCGGCGTCCAGGAGCCTCATCGAGACGCTTGACGCGACCTTGAGGTAAGTGGTTCGCCACTTGTAGTTGCTTAGATTCCATATCAATCTTTTATTGTCGAAATGAATATATTAGCTAAGTACTAAAGAAAAATGAATGTGATTGTCAATATTGAAGTTTAAGTTGAAAGTTTAGATTCCTATAAGATCTATCGCAGTTGAGATGAATGTTAAGCTGTCAAGAAAAGAATTTGAAATGAGAAAATTTCAAGATTTTCAAACTAGTGACATTTGTGCTTTTGCACTTAAAGAAATGTATTATGAAAACCCATGTATACACCTTAAAAGCTATGAGATTTAGTGTTACGTGACGATGCAGAGAATTCTATCCGTAATCGCTCAGTTTATAGAAAAATATAGCGCTACGTTGTGATGCAGACAATTCCGCACATAGTTGGTTAGTTGACAGTTAGCGCTACGACGCGATGCAGTAAATTTCGCTCGTAGTCGTCGAGAGATTTAGCACTACATTTGCGATGCAGAAAATTGCGCATTGTAGTTGTCCAGTGAATAATTTAGTGCCCTACGTACGATGCAGTAAATTCCGTAACGTAGTGGTTGGGATGCATTAGTAAACTTCACGTTGGCGTTAGTTAAAATCGTCTGTGATGGTTAGAACGAGTCAAGGGTATACATGGAGAGTTTTGAAGAAAATTTTAAGACTTGTAAATTATGTGTTAATATGTGTGATATGATATCCTATGATGTTATCGCACTAACTTGCTATTTGTTTTGTAGCTTGTTTGTTTTCATTTCACGCCACCGCCGGACGAGACCAACTTTTGCTTTATATACATTGATAGGTGGGCGATAGCGCAAGACATGTGTATATGCATTTTTGTATATGTATTTAACCTATTAACTTTTGAATTACAATGATGTTGAGTTTGTAAGTTGTAAACATTCATGCGTTTTATGTATATAGTTCATATATGTACATGTTGAATTCGAACTCATTGTTTATGCTTATGAAATTGTGCTGAATGATGCATGATTGAGAATAAAGAAGTTGGGAGGTGTTACGAAATAGTCGAAGTGTCATTTTCCTTACAAGTTAAATTTTGGTTTATCAAAAACGCAGCCGTTATGCTGCCAAAATTTTTATAAAATGAGCTTGAAATAGAATCAAAGAAAGTATTTAATACTCCCAACCAGTAACAGATAAAATCAAATCACTAAGTTTTAACGAGTAAACCGGGTACAGAAAGATAGGGTTCGCTTCCGGGATGTTTTCGATCCGACGAGTCGGTTTCGAGGAATCCGTTGAAGTGTTCGGCAGGATCCTCCAGACGAGAGCTTAGATAAGGTCTAGAAAGGGTCCTGTCAAAGACTGAGCCAGGATGGAAACCGACGGGTAGAGGTTGGCCACGATAAAGCCAGAGCTGCAGCTCGGCGGTTTGATGATGAACAGAGACAGGGAAGATCCCATCATCATGAGGGTCAGTTCGAGGAGGACGAAAGGTATGTGACGTGACCCTTCCCGAATCCCTTCTCTGGACCCGAGAAAGACCCCGTAGCACCTCGAAAAAATTCCCACAAACCCTATACTCAACCCGAAGGAATCCCGTCAAGGCACCGAAAACTCCTTTAGCTAGATCTTTTAACTTATTTTACAAGGTGACAGTGATAAAAGTTTTTCATTTTTTAATAAAAATTTCGGCAGCATACTGTCTGTTTTCTAAACTATGCCACCCTGCAAGTTTCAGATACAATTTATAAAAACACTTCTATGAAATCAATTTCTCAACTTCCAGAGCCTCCGGCTCTTTTCTCACAACACAACCACAAACAAGTAAATAAAATATGAAAACTGAATTTCAGAAAACTTTGATAAAGCATTTTTAACTAATGCATCCACTATTTCTTAAGAATATTTATAACTATATAAATAAACATATACATGATCAAAATAAGTGTCGTCCTACGCGTCCACCTGCGCGTCTAATTAAACCTCATATGCTGGACAATTAGCTCCTGCGTCTGTGGGAGAATTTTTTTAGAAAAACAATTAAAGAAAACTATGAGTATAACTCAGTAAGTGGTATAATTTATATAAACTAAAACTCATTTCTGGATAAAATATTCTCCCAAAAACAATCGTTAAAACTAAAATACTTTCTAAAATACTTTCTAAAATTCTTTTCTAGAACACTTTCTGAAATCTTTTCTTAAAATATTTTCTAATGCTAAAATTCTTTTCTAGAAAACTTTTTGAAATCTTTTCTTAAAATCTTTTCTAATGCTCGCCTACATGGTAACCTAGGGAATATCTCCTCCTGACATGGTAGCATATAAAATCTGGCTAACCACTAGGAGTGGGGATCTACCATGTGTAGTCGCCGAAAGCGGGCCCACGCCGCGGACCGACTACACTACCCTATACGTGTATACGGATCACTCATGTCTCGCTCACACAAGGAGTCGACTAGACTCAAATCTCACTGACTGACTTCCTCTCATCTACCGTATCACGCATAGGGCATTCGGCCGGGTACTAAACTGGGGTTAGGCTAAACCAAAGGCATCTAAAATCTTTTCATAATAAAAATCTTACTTTTCTTTTCTTTGATTTCTTGAAATAAAACTTTACTTTTCTAAGGCCGAAGCCTATCATTTATAAATAACTTTAGCATGTATAATTCTCGAGTATAATTACTCAATATACTAAAATATTCTAAATCTCAAGGCAATAAGCCTAAAATCTTTAATTTTAGCACATTCTCATATACATAAATAATAAACTAAAATCTTTATGCTAGAATTATAATATAAATTCAATTAATAAACGAATAACTATTTATAATAAATTCATTTAACTTTAAATAAACTTTAAAGAACTATAAACTTTAAAAATTTGTATTTCCACTCACAACACGTCCTCGGATAGAATCTGATTCTCCTCCGTAAGCCTCCGAAACTCTTCGCTTTTATCCTAAAACATCAAATATCTATTTAGAATCACTTAACTCATTCAAAATCAATAAAAATCTCATTTAATTCTATTAATACCCTTTAACGTCTAAACTTTCGGATTTCAATTTCTATTCAATCGGGGCTTTCGAAATCCGTTTTCTCTACATGAATCCTACTTATTCATTCCTAGCAATACTTCAGTATACTCAATTTCATTATCGGATGCATCGAACGAAATTCGTTCGATTTCGCTTACTAATATCGCTTACTAATAAAAATTATTTTTCGTTTCGAACATCTGACAACTTCAATAATCAATTCTCTAGTGTTCTAACACGCAACCATGATTAAATAAATCGTTTCGAACGTTAAACGAACGCATTTAAAGGGATTTTGGAAAACACCATTCAACTCGTCCGTTTAGCTCCGAAATCGATCCTAAACTTTTCGTTTTCGAAATCTAACTTCATAAAATTATTTTCTAACCTCTAAAACATCTATATAAAGCCTTAGATTCAAAAACGAATTTAGATCCCATAAAAACCTATTTTTGTCAAGACTTTCTCTCTCTCTTTTACCCATTTTTACTCCACCAAATCACTCACAAATTATACCAAAATCATCCTTACAAGTCCCTCTTATCATCCTTAAACTAAAATTTGAAAAAGAAACTACAGAGAGAATGGATTTTCATATGATATATAAAACTTTAAACTGACATAACTCACCAAATAGGCGATCTTTTCGCTTCAAATTTGGGGGTTAGCTAGAGGAGGTGACGAGGAACAACTTTCGTGAAGGAACCTAGACGAAAATCAGACCGGATCTCTCTCTTTCTCCCTCTCTCTCTCTTCTCTCTCTCTTTTTTTTTTTTTCTTTCTCTTTTCTTTCTTCTTCTCTAGGTTCTGGTTTCTCGACACTATTGTCTCATATGAGACAAAATTGATTTTTATATCATTTATGCTCAATTACAATTTAATCCCTCAAGAAAATTTTATTTAATACCTCAAACTTTCAATAATCTCACTAATGCCCAAACTATATAATTTTATATTCTATTGGTCCACTTGTCATTTTCTCATCCATTTATCTATTCAACCAATTACTAGATGACATGTGGCACTTCCATAACCATTACTTTTCATGCCACTTATCTCTTTTCTCATTGGTTGAATTAAAATATCATTTACTTTATTCCGTGAGCTCACCTCGTTTGATTAACATATAATTAATCTCTAATCACTTTCGAAAAATATTCCATAAATATTCTACACATATCTTATGGCCAATTTAACTTTATAGGCTTCAATTTCGGCCTAATACCTCTCATATATACTTGATAAAAAAAATGTTCCTAACCGAAATCTGGTCGAATAAACCGATAACTTTTTATACGTATTTATAGCTTAAATACTCGATTTTTATGCCCATTCTCTTTAACCCATTCTCATTCACTTGGGTTACACTCCTTGAAACTTCTGCATACTATGCTCATGCGTGATCCATGCATACTCAACTTAAAATGTCCATTTTGCCCTTTTTATAATCTAATTTTATTTTAACTGGAAAATATTTTGAAAATATTTCATGGTCATCTAATCTTCAAATTGACCACGAAATACTTTAATTGGGTATCTTATCTATCAATCTCATGCTTCGAAAAAAATTCAATTGGGTTTAAACTCATTAAAACTCATTAATCTCTCAAAAGGGCAATATCGTAATTTTCTTCGGATCGCTTAAAACTGACTCAAATGGTCTTCTTTTTGATCCGTTTCTATTTCTCTATACTCTCCTGCTATTTTCAGACCTTTTCGACTGTTAAAGTCAATTTTCGAAAATTTTACTATTCATACGAAAATTTTCGTCCGAAAAATACTATTCATCGAAAACTTTTATTTCTCACCGAATCTCAATTTATGACCCTGGACAATATAATCGGGTCCAAATTCCGTCTCAAACACTAATTTCGGATCTTTTTCGAAAAATCACTATTCATTCTGGATCTGAACATTATTCACTGAAAATTCTCATTTCTTCCTAACACGACACTCAGGGTCATATAAATATAATTGAATTCTAACCGGACTCCTTGCACTATCTGGACTCTTTATTCTCTATCTAATCGCCGGAAATAAATTATCCGAGGAAACTAGGATCGGGGTTTATCAGTATGACCCAGAGCACCCTGCCCCTAGTCATGATTACAGGAGGAGATACAAGCTCCGAGATCCCAAAGTAGAGGAGCTCCTCCAAATGGTCCATGTAAACCCCTAGCTCCGACTTCTAAAGTCCCAATGTTAGAAACTAAGTTAGAGAGATAATATAATTCTCTACATTTAATTGATTGAATTATATAGCCTCCGAAAATATTAAATAAAGAATACAACGAAAATCGTCGTTTATAAAAGTTTAGTAGCGGGTGTCAATGAAAATCTAAGTTAGGAAATCAAAGATTTTAGTAAATGATAATCGAATTTAAAATTCGATTAAAAAGAGAGAGTCAAGATCAATAAAACAAGCTTAGCATTTTTAAAATAAATTATAGCAAGACGAGATTTAAAATCAAATGAGAAACGAATTAAACACGGGAGACCAAGAGGGGTGTTGCTGTGAGAGAGCTTCAAGAAAAGGAGATGAGAATGAAATTAAAGAGAGTTGGGGCAAGATGTAAATAACAATAGTTGATGAATATAAATGACAACACTTAGCTGATTTTTTTCAGCAAAAACACAAGAATCCCATCTTCAGCCGAGAAAGCAATAGAATGTTCGTGAGAGAGAGAGGGACCAGCAAGTGTTTCAGCCCTGAACCGTGAGAGAAGAACCAAGAGAGGAGAAGTAAGGGGCTGCTGGTCGAGCAAGAAGGCAGCAACTGAACCAAAACAATCTAGACGTGAAAGCAAGAAGCAGATTCCAGCGCGCCAGTAGCTCGCGCGACAGTGCAGGTCGCGAGGCCGAGCAGAACCGCGAGGGGGAGAGGCAGACACGACCTGCAGCAGGACAAAAGGGCCAAAGCTGATCCACCGTGAGGCCAAGGAAGCAGCAAGAGCTGCCGTGTGACACCAGAAACGAGCAGAACGCGAGCTGGTTGCGAACAGAACCGCGAAGCACAACCGCGAGCAGAACCGCGACAAGGCTGGTCGGCCAGGAGAGAAAGGGGAAGAACCATCACCCAAGTTTCCTTCCAAGCCCTCAAACATCCTTCTTAGACTCTTCTCAACTCCCTAAGCCAAGACCAAAGTAAGATTTTAGCTCCATTTTCTTTGATATTCTGCAGAAACGAAAATGGTGACAGTTGTGAAGTTGTTGTTGATTCATGTTAAAATATTGCTTTTAAATCTTGTTAGAACCTCATGTGAGTGTTATGGAATCATAAGAGATGATTGTTGTGTGTAATTGATGTCATAAAATATGTAAATAGGGGCTGTCATACCCTCCCTCAAAATAGAAACCGAAATTGGTGTTTTATGCACACCAAGTGGTTGATAGAAGTTGTGAGTAAAGTTTGAGCAATTAATTGACCAAGTTAGATTTATGTATGTATTAGAAACTTGTAGGGCAGCAGCTACACCTTGAAATTAGATGGTTTTGAAACTAATTTTGAGCCTTAAAGAGGTTAGAAAAGTTAGAGAAGAGTTAGAGTTGCAAAAAGGGGGAAATTTGACAATGTTGGTGAACCCGAGCTCAAATTTGAGCTAGAGGAGACCTGACCATATTTGGCTTATTTGGGGGTGTTCTACACCTCAAATAATGCCTAGAAACCATAGAAAATCATAGGTTTTGGAACGGATCGAATCCGATAAAAATTGTGCAAGTTATGCACAATATAGTGCCGTTAGAGCTCTGAGAAGTGAAACGACTAGTTTAATGTAATTTTTATGGCATGGAATGAGTTTAGTTAGTCATTATTAGTTAAATGAAGCTTAGTTGTGGAAGAAAATCTAGCGTCGCTAATCCAAAACACAAAGTTTACTAAACGGGCATTAAAACGCACCTGAAAGTGTCCAAAATGGACGTTTTCCTTAAATTTGACTTAGCAAACGATAATATTTTTCAACGAAATTTGATGTGTGACTAGAACGTGAGATAAGTGAACTGTAGGAAAAAGAACGAAGGAAAACGGAGCCCCGAGCAGCATGTTATCGCTTGTTCTGTTATGGGCTGTCCGTTTGAATAAAAATGTGATTTTTCCGTTTTAGGCCTATATCAAGTAAACGGACCACGTGGGGGTATCCCTAGGGGTCCAAAACTAAAAATTTTGTACAAAAATTGAGATTTGAGAGTCTCGGTTGAATTAGAAACAAGTTAGGAGCTATGTAAAGGAAAATAGTAATAGTTGAGAATTTCTAAAGTATAATTAAGAATTGAGTTTTGTTGTGAGCAATGATGAGAACATGTTGTGTAGGTGACGAGTGCATGAGTAGCATCTAGGAGCCTCGTCGAGACGCTTGACGCGGAGCGACGCGGCCTTGAGGTAAGTGGTTCTGTAACACCCTCCACCCGATTCCCATTCGGATGGAAACTCGAGTCGGAGGATGCTACCTTTATCGGTTTATTCGTTATTAATTTACATATATGTCCTAAAAAAAAAAATTCCTCTATTTTTCTGAAAAACCCAAAATTATAAAGCCTGTAAATTTCAAAAACAAACACTTCTAAAATAAGTTCATTTTCTCAACTTTCATTTCGGACTCTTCGTCCGATTCCAAGATCACTTCGCCACACAAACATTTATAACCACAACATTTAATAAAAATCATATTTATCAAAATTAAAAATAAATCAAATGATACTTAAGAACTTTCTTTACAAATCAAAAACCTTCTTTGACACAACTTATACACATTATTATTTATAAAATCTCATAAATCCATATACATATATATATATATGCATTTCCATGTACTTAAACACCACTGTACAATACTAAAAATAAAACTATCAAGGACGGAGGGATGTGACTTCCAGAAAGTGCGCCAACCATCTTCTCGTTTATCCTTATTTACAGCGTCCAAATTTAACCTACGCGTGGAAAATCTAACGCGCTAAGTATTTCTACTTAATGGGTGTACACTAAATTTAAATTTCGTTAATTTCAAAGATACAATATTTTTAAAACATGATTTCACAATTATCAATTTTCACAATAAATTATAAAGAGATCAATTTACTAATAAACACACATATATAAAATGTCTAAAGGTCATTTTTCAAATATAACCTTACAAAACCAAAATTTTGCTATTTTCAAATGTTTGTAAGAAAACACAATAGAGTTTTTAAATACCCTTTTCATTACAAATTATCGTATTGTCAAACAGAATTTCATCAATCTCAAACTTTTATCATTTCATAAAAATTATGTTATTATAACACAAAATTTCACAATTTTCAAGTTCTTATCAAAATTCATAAATAACTTCATTTATCAATAATTATACGTATAAACCACATAAAATTTGTTTTCACGTATATTAAGAATCAAACTTTTAAAATGCTCAAACTTTTATTAAAATTCACAAATAAGTCATTTTATCAACAATTGCACATATAAACCAATATTTTAAATTCCTTATCTCACAAAAATATCTTAGGGTAACACAACCTTTTTACGTTTTCTCAAAATACTAAAATAATACTCAAGGAATTTACTTTATTAATAAAAGCACATATAGTTCATAAAAAAAAAAAAAAAAAAAAACCTTTCCAAATATATCAACACGACACCTTCGAACTTGTTTATTAAATCACAGCGAAAGCCCATTATTAATAAATACATATATATATACACATAAAAATCATTTTCGAACATAGTTATACGATTTTCATTTAATAATTTTCTCGGTGCCCTTCGTAAACTCTGACACGATACCATAGACTGGAAACGGGTTTCACGTATCCCCCGGCATCGGACACTCGGTGACTACCCGCCGGAGCACGTTTCACATATCACATAAATTCTGGGACCGGACACTCGGTGCCTCTCAAAGTCCATGAATTTCGTATCAACATATATAAACAAATCGGTGCAGTACTGCTATAATCACCCTATTGGCATGCCAACTACCAATCCCTACCTACCAATGTTCAAGTTTACTCGGGCCCTTATAATTTCATTTATTATCAAAAATTTCTTATTTTCACAACTTTCATTTCTTAAAAAAAAATCTCATTCGGAAAAACTCTAAACACTTTTTCAATCAAAACAATATATATATATTTTTCTTATTTATTCGAAGCATCATTATAAGCATCACAACACATCATCTTCCTTTTAAAGTTACTCATCACATCTCATCAAAATCGTTGTGCCTTTCTTCCGATATACATTCGGTCAAGGCACTAACGTGTTCGTTTCTTTCCGTTTCTTTTTCATTTTCATTCGAAAATTATTAAAAATCATAATCCAATACCATTTGATAAAAAAATATCAAAATAATTTCACAAATCTTTTAAATTCCTCATTCGGTCAATACTTTTTCTTTCACAAAATTTTCCAAATTTTTCATTTTTCAATGCCACAAAATTCATCATAATATCACTTACATATAAAATGTCACAAAATCAATCATACTAAAATTCACACATAGTCACGAAATAGATTTAATTAAAATTGAACAAAAACACATACTTTTCTCAAACTTTTCCAAATTTAGTTATCAAATCCTAAAGAAAAACTCATTCGTAATATAATTCGTACATATTTATGGAATTTATTTAATTAAAATATAATAAAATCATATACTGAATTAAACAAAATCTCCACAAATAAAAAATCAGTTTTTAAGATAAGTGTACACCAACCTTTTGGACGCTTTCTGTAGCATATCCCCTCATCTAACTCTTTTGATTTTCTTATCATCTTAGATCCACCCTAAAATCATACATAACTTAATCTATAACTCATAGAAAAATAAATTAATTCTTTGAAATCTAAATTCTATTAAAAATAAACTTACATATTTAAATAAATTGAGCACCCAAAAAATTTTTCTTCTTTCTTCTTTCTTTTCTTCTTCTCTTCTTCTCGGCTTCTTCTTTTTCCTTCTCTTTTCTTTCTTTTTCTTTTCTGCTTCTGCTGGCTGAATGCCCTTTTTTTTTCTTTTGTTTCTGACGAGCCACATATATATATATACACACGACGTGCCTTCTCTCTTCTCATCCACCGCCTCATGCATTCAATTCTCCTCTGACTTCATTTGATTTCATTATTTTAATATATTATTATTTGTTTCTTTCTCAACCGGCACACGTATATACATATATATATTTTTTTCACTCGGCAGCTTTTGCTTCTTTTCTTTATTAATTTATTATTATTATATATTTTTTTTTCTTTCAATCGGCTACAACCTCACACCTATATATATAAATATATATTTTCTTTTATTTCAATGGGATCCACTCTCTTAAATTTATATATATAATTATTATGATAAAAAAAATCTCACCGACCCTATTTATTTCCCATATATGCATATTTTCATTTTAAACCCTATGATATTTTTCTTTTTAATCCAATTTTCTTAATTTCTTTTAAAAACATCCTTCAATAGGATATTTATCCACAAACTTTTATACTTCTAAAATTAAAATCATACTCAATTAATAACAATAAATTGAATCTCGATTAATCGCTTAGGTCCAATTAGATCGGAGAGTTACAAAAATGTCATTGTACATATATTTTATAATTAAATATAATCATGTCATTTTTAACATCTCATTCCTCTTTTTTTTTTTTTCTTTTTTTTCACTTAAAAGTCACAATTTAAATCTTAAAATTTACCACACTATCTTTTTAATTTATACTCAATTTATAATTCCCTTATGCCACATATTTATTATTTCTTGTCTCTTTTTATTTGACTTTTCTGGGATACTCTGATTCAGCTTTTTTGGGAGTTTCTCGAAATCCTCTCAAAATTCACCAGGGCCTATATTCAGACTGCCTACATACTCCTGGTAACCTCAGTTACTCTTAAAAGTCATTCCATGCTCTTTTTGAGCTCTCCGTAAATTCACTAAATCGTATCCAGCGATTTCTGAATTGATTCTATTTCCATCCGAATCACCTTGAAAAATGTCCTCTGAGTTTCTAAAATGCTTTATGAGCATTTTAATACTCATTCCGACACTTTATTAAATTTTTGAATTTTTTCGAAAATCTTCCCAAATTCCTGATCGGACCCGAAAACCGCTTTATTTTACCTCAAACGAACTCATTTTTAATCCGTTTCAGTTTCCTTAGACTCTATTACTTATTCCGAAGCTTTTCAACTTTGAGGTCCGCTTTTTGAAAAATTCACTATTCACACGGATACTATTTCATTCGAAAATACTGTTAATCCAAAAATCACTATTCATCCTAAAAAAATGATATTCATCCTGATATATTTTCATTTCTCTTAAATAGAGAAAATTCGGGATGTTACAGGTTCGCCACTTAAGAGCTTTCTCAAAGTGTTAATAAATTCTTGATTGTGTTATATGATTGTGGTAGCTAAGAAATGAATGAAATTACATTAATATTATAATTAAAGTTTAAGTGTATGGATTCCTATGGAACTCATATATTACTAGAAGGTAATATCAAGATGCATGTAAAGAGAATGAAACTAGAAAAGTGTTAAGAGGTTTTTAAACTAGAGCATTTTTGTGCTTTAGCATTAGAAAAGTAATATGAAAACTCATGTGTATGCTTTAGAAGTCATAAGATTTAGCGTTATGTGACGATGCAGATAATTCCGTCCGTAATCGCTCAGTGCATAAAAAAGTATAGCGCTACGTTGCGATGCAGACAATTCTGCACGTAGTTGATTAGTTGATAGTTAGCGCTACGAAGCGACGCAGTGAATTCCGCTCTTAGTCATCTAGAGAATTAGCGCTACATTGCGATGCAGAAAATCCCACATTGTAGTTTTTCAGTGATGAGTTTAGCATTCTACGTACGATGCAGTAAATTCCGTAACGTATGGTTGAGATACATTAGTAAGCTTCACGTTGGCGTTAGTTATAATCGCTCATGATGGTTAGAACGAGTCAAGGATACACATGGAGGAATTTAAAGAAATTGAAAAACTTAAATTAATAATGAATTATTATGTTAGTGTATGTGATATGATATATATCCTTATTGCACTAACCTATTGTTTATTTTGTAGCTCATTTGTTTTGTTGCGTGCCGCCATCGAATGAGATTGCGGTCTTTTGTTTGTATTTACATTGATAGGTGGGCGATCGCGCAAAACGCTTAGAAACATTTTGTATATGTATTTAATCATGTATATTTTGAATTTGAATGATGTTGAATTAGTAAAATGTAAATATATTCATGCATACTACATATATATGATTCATATATGTATACTTGGTATTTATTTATTGTTGATGCTTATGGAAATGTGATGAGTATTGCGTGATTGTGGATAAAGAAGTTGGGAGGTTTTCAGAATTAGTCGAAGTGTCATTCTATTCACAGGTGAAAATTTTGGTTTATCAAAAACGCAGCTGTTATGCTGTCGAAATTTTTATAAAATGAAATTGAAATAAAATTAAACAAAAAGTTTATCCCTCCTAACCAGTAACAGATAAAATCAAATCATTAAGTTTTAACGAGTAAACCGGAACAGAAATTTAAGGTTCGCTTCCCGGATGTCTTCGATCCGACGAGTCGGTTTCGAGCAGTCCGTTGAAGTGCCCGGTAGGATCCTTCAGACGAGAACTTAGTTAAGGTCTGGGAAGGGTCCTGTCAGTCCAGCAGTTGGAAGCGCGACCTGGAGTCCCGAAGCAGCGTGGGCTCTATGGAGATAGGACCCCGTTTACAAGGGAGATTCAGACACAGCCTCTCCCTCCGAGATTTAAGATGTCGAACATACAGCAGTACAACGGGGACAGTGACCCTTATGACCATCTCGATGCATTTAACGTTCAGATGGACTTGCAAACAGGCAATCCCATGGTAAAGTGCTGAGTATTCCCATCTACTTTGGGAGACATTCCAAGGACGTGGTTCAGAAATCTCCCAGTTCGCAGCATAGACAGTTGGGAAGAATGCCAACAGAAGTTTGTTGGCCAGTACAGGGCTTTAAGAAGGCAGCTCGCTCCATCCTACCACATAGCTACAATTTTCCAGTGTCAGGGTGAGTTATTGAAAGAATATATCACCAGGTTCAGACGCGAGGTCGCTAATGTTGAGCATCCGTCAGATGAGAGTATACTGACAGCGATCTCGGCTGGCTGCGCAAGGATGGAAAGTTATACGAGAGCATTTACAAGTCCCCAGTGAAGGATCTGGGGGAATTCTATGAGCGAGCTGCGAAGGAGATTAGGTGGGAAGAGACCTTCAGCCCGAAGAAGCAGAATCAGAAGAATGAAACGGGCAGTTCCAGCCAGCCAAAGAGGAGAAACAATGGCAGGAACGAAGAAGGAAGAAATAGTGGCTCGAGTAACCAGATCGCCAAGAGAGCGAGGAGAGAGCCAAGGTATGAGCGACCTCAACGTCAAGGTCGTCATGAAGGATACAGTGTCCTGACGGCATCACCGGACAGGATTTACGCTGCGGAAAGGAATAAGGAGGATTTTGGGAGGCCCAATCCTATAAGGGCTCCCGTTCATTAAAGAGATCAAAATAAGTTCTGCGCCTATCATAATGAGGTAGGGCACAGTACTTCTGACTGCTGGTCGTTGAAGAACGCCATTGAGAAACTGATCAAGCGAGGTCGATTGAAAGAATACGTGGCAAAACCTGCTGACCAGCGACCTCACCAACAACGACCTCAACAGCAACAGCCAGCACAGCAGCAACCCCTGCAAGCTCTTGAACTAGAGCATGAACCTGCGGTAATAACCATTTTTACCATTCATGGTGGCCCCCACATCGTAGGTGATTCAAACAGATCTCATGAGAAGTACGTCTAAGAGACGAATCACACTTTTCAGCTCAACGGGTCAGGTGGACCGGTAAAAAGGGCAAGAATAGCCTCGGACGAGATTGTGTTTACCGATGAGGATGCTAGGGGTGTGATTTGGCCCCATAACGATGCGCTGGTTATCCGAGCCAAAATCAGCAATATAGAAGTTAGGCGCATCATGATTGATACTGGAAGCTCAGTAAACGTGATGTACAAGAGCTGTTTCAATCAAATGGGGCTGCGAGCAGAACAGATGAGATCATCCCCAGAATCTTTATATGGTTTCACTGGAGATGCTGTAGTACCAGTGGGCCAGATTAAGTTACCATTGACGCTGGGGGAGGCAGGTCGTCAGGCAACAACTCTGACGGACTTTTTGATAATTGACTGCCCATCAGCCTATAATGTGGTCCTGGGGAGACCAGCCATGAACGAGTTGGATATGGTCACTTCGACCAGAACTTTAACAGTAAAGTTCCCAACTCCTAATGGCATCGGGTGTGTTCGAGGAGAGCAGCACTTAGCCCGACGTTACTATGAAGATGCTGTAAAGATAAGCGTGAAAGGAAAGAAAGTGAACGTGGTCTCGAGGGGTGAGCCACGAGCTGTGACTGAGAAAGGAGTCAGTCACGACTTAGACCCTCGCGAGGTAGATGCAGACCGAGCTACTAATCCAATTGAAGAGTTAAAAGATGTACAAGTCAGTGGGGCAGACCTAGAGCGGTACCTGAAATTGGGAAAAGGGTTAGCTCCGGAACTGAGAGCCCAGCTCGCTGACTTCCTGAAGGCGAACTTGGATGTGTTTGCATGGAATCATGAGGACATGGTGGGAATAGATCCCGAGGTGATGTCTCACAAGCTGAACATAGATCCTCATTTCATGCCAGTTCGCCAGAAGAGAAGGGCAATGACAGGGGAACGTTATTTAGCACTGAAAGAGGAGGTAGACAAGCTGCTGGTTAACAAGTTCATCAGAAAAGCGTACTACCCGACTTGGGTCGCCAACCCTGTGCTAGTAAAGAAAAAGAATGGAAAGTGGAGAACTTGCATCGACTTCACTGACCTGAACAAGGCTTGCCCTAAGGACAGTTTTCCCTTGCTAAGGATAGACCAGCTCGTGGATGCTACTGTTGGCCACGAGCTCTTGAGCTTCATGGACGCATATTCGGGATATAACCAAATCCCAATGAAACCTGAGGATGAAGAGCACACCTCGTTCATGACTGATCAAGGATTGTATTGCTACAAGGTGATGCCCTTCGAGTTGAAAAATGCTGGAGCGACCTACCAACGCTTGGTGAACATGATGTTCGAGGAGCAAATCGGAAAGACCATGGAGGTCTATGTTGACGATATGCTAGTAAAATCCAAGCAGATAGGAGACCATGTTCGCAACCTGAGAGAGATGTTTCAGATTCTGAGGAGCTACCAGATGAAGTTAAATCCACTCAAATGTGCATTTGGAGTAGCTTCTAGAAAGTTTCTAGGCTTCATGGTCAACAGTAAGGGAATCGAAGCAAACCCTGAGAAGATCAAAGCACTGATTGACATGAGATCGCCGACCAGGGTGAAGGATGTACAGAGCCTCAACGGCCAGGTCGCTGCACTGAGCCGGTTCATTTCGAAAGCTACTGATAAGTGCATTCCTTTTTTTGATATATTGAAGAAGACCAAGAGCTTCGAGTGGACTGAACAGTGTGAAATAGCCTTCCAACAGTTGAAGGAATACATGGGGCAAGCTCCAGTCTTGTCTAAGCCCAAAGGAGAAAAAAAAACTGATTTTGTATTTAGGGGTGTTACAGCAAGCTCTGAGTGCTGCACTGGTGAGGCAAGAAGAAAAAACACAGCTTCCGGTGTATTATGTAAGCAAGCGATTGCAGGATGCTGAAACCAGATACTCGCAGATGGAGAAACTAGCTTACTGCCTGGTGATTGCATCAAGGAAGCTGGGGCCTTACTTCCAGGCTCATACAATTGAAGTCCTCACCTAGTACCCGCTGAAGCAAGTCTTGCAAAAAGCAGACACCTTTGGTCGCTTGTTGAAATGGGCAGTGGAGCTCGCACAGTTCGATATCCAATTCAAGCCGAGGACGGCTATCAAAGCTCAGGCTCTGGCAGATTTCATTACAGAATTTACTGGACCTGCGGATGATGAAGCTGAATCTTCTGAAGGTCCAGCCTGGGAGCTTTATGTTGATGGATCGTCCAGCGAGCAGAGAGCTGGAGCTGGAATCCTACTAATCAGTCCTGAAGGACACAAAATCCTCTGTGCTCTAAGGTTTGGCTTCTAGGCAACAAACAATGAGATTGAGTATGAAGCCCTGCTCGCAGGTTTGCGTTTGGCTAAGGAAATGCGAGCTGAGCGATTGAAAGTCTTCAGCGATTCACAGCTCATTGTGTACCACATATTAGGGGAATATCAAGCCAAGGGACCAAAAATGACCCTATACCTCTAGAAAGTTCACGAGCTGCTAGGTGCGTTTCAGAAGTACGAAGTGAAGCAGATTCCGCGAGCTCAGAACGCACTTACATATGCTTTAGCTCGCTTGGCAACCACCCGAGATGCAAACTTTCTTGGAGCCATCCCAGTTGAGTTTCTACCAGCTCCAAGTACGGAGGAAAAGAATGTGATGATGGCAATAACAGTGCAGCCTGATTCCTAGATAAGCCCGATTGTCGCTTATTTGCGGGACGGAAAGCTACCAAGTAACAAGTTGGAAGCCAGGCGTCTACGAGCTAAAGCAGCCAGATATTGCATCTATGATGATGCATTATACAAAAAGGGGATCTCAGCTCTACTGTTAAGATGCATTGATGGCCCTGAATGTGAAAAAGTATTAAGGTAGATACACGAAGGCCATTGTGGGAACCACGCTAAGGGGCTATCTCTAGCTCAGAAGGCACTTCGTCAAGGCTTCTATTGGCCCATCATGAGGCAGGATATCATTAACTTAGTGAAGAAATGCGACAAGTGTCAGAGGTTCGTCCAAGTTCCACAAGCTCCACCAGCTTATCTTTAACAAATGGTGAGCCCATGGCCCTTTGCCATTTGGGGGATGGATTTGATTGGACCTCTACCAATGGCTCGTAGAAGATGCAAACATGCAGTGGTCGCAGTAGATTACTTCACCAAGTGGGCAGAAGTGAAGGAGTTGGCAGAAATCTCCACCACAAAGATTGAAAAGTTTGTGTGGAGTAATATCATTTGCAGATTTAGGGTTCCACAGCAGATCGTACTAGATAATGGGACTCAATTCAGTAGCGAGCAGTTTCTCAGGTTCTGCAATGACCTCAAGATCGTTAAAAGCTTCTCAGTAGTGGACCATCCACAGGCCAATGGCCAAGTTGAAGCTGTGAACAAGATTATCAAGCAGACCCTGAAAATGAAGTTGGAAGCAAAGAAAGGAGCATGGGTAGATGAGCTTCAAAAGGTATTGTGGTCGTACAGGACCACAGCTCGCAGCTCCACTGGCGAGACCCCGTTCTCAATGGTATATGGGTCTGAGGCTATGATCCCAGTTGAGTTTGAAGTCACCTCGCAAAGGAGAGCAACCTTCAATCCAAATGACAACGATCAACTACTTGCAACAAACTTGGACCTGCTTGAAGAGCACAAGGAAGCAACCAGGATAAGGGTAGCTGTCTATCAACAGAGAATAGCGAGGTACTACAACAAGTATGCTCAGATTCGTAAATTCAATGTTGGAGACTTAGTTTTGCGTCTCATCCTGCCTAAAGCCCGAAAGCCAAGTGATGGATTCTTAGGCTCGAACTGGGAAGGACCTTATGTTGTCAAAGCAAGCTTAGGGAATGGAGCTTATCACTTGGCTAGTGAGGATGGAGCTGAAGTCCCTCAAGCTTGGAATGTCGAGCATCTACGTCCTTATTATCAATAAGTTCTTTTATTATATGTAATTCAAACTTATTTTAGTTAGTGAAAGTTCTATTTCCCCTCTGCTTATAATTCAACTCATTCCACTAGGCTAACGGGCTCCGATCTTCGAGCTTCGAGCTAAAACTCGCTGTATGGAAAGAGCCTAAAAAGCAGATGACTACTTGTCACTGCATAGCTCGCTATAAAGGAAAAGCCTAAAAAGCAATCAATGTGACGACCTACTGCGTAGCTCGCTAAATAAAGAAGAGCCTCAAAAGCAGATGACTAAGTGTCTCTGCATAGCTCGCTGAAGAGCCTAAAAGGCAGTCAAGGTGACGACCTAGTGCATAGCTCGCTAAATAAAGAAGAGCCTCAAAAGCAGATGACTAAGTGTCACTGCATAGCTCGCTAAAAAATAAAGAGCCTCAAAAGCAGATGACTAAGTGTCACTGCATAGCTCGCTATAAAAATAAAGAGCCTCAAAAGCAGATGACTAAGTGTCATTGCATAGCTCGCTATAAAAATAAAAATAAAGAGCCAAATAATTACTTAAGTTATGAATTGTTATACTTGGTTAAGTACGAGTTTATGTCATGCTAATTAGCTTGCATAAATAAAAGGTATAACACATCGCATACATGCTCAATACAGAAAATGCGAGGAAATGAAAGAATGAATTTTATTAAGAGTAAAGTTTGCTACAAATTAAAAACAAAAACAAGCATAAAAGAAAAATGCTATATCTAAACAGGGGGGTCTGTGCTCTGAACCGGATGGCCACGGGGAGGAGACAAGCTAGGAAGATCAAGATCGCCAACGGGCTCAGATTGAGAGGTCATACCAGGAGCTTGCTCTGACGGAGGAATTGGATAAGATAAGGACGAGGCAGCCTTTGCTTTGAACTCCTCTACAAGTTCAAGTCCGACATCCCCAAAGATAGAAAAATCTATTGTTGGATGGGACTTCCACAGTGTGTAGAGAAAGTTGAGACCTGTTTTTTCCTCAGACTCGTCCCTTGCTTCAGCAACCTTTATCTCCAATTCCTGAAAAGAATGCTCGCGGAAGACTGACAGCTCTTCAAAGGCGTTGTCTGCCAGGCGGTTGATGACCTCGGCTTCTTTCTTCATAGCCTCTATCTGCTGCTCCGCAGACTCAGTCCGTCGAATTACCTCCCCTACTTGCTGTCTAAGCAATTCGACTCAGCGTTCTGCCTCTTCAGCCCGTCTAGTTACAGCCTCCTCAGCACGTTTAGCAGCGGCTTCTACTTTCCCAGTCCACTTCTCAACAACTTCAGCTCGATTCGCTGCAGCGTCGACTTGACGATCGAGCACTTCAAGTTTATCTTCCGCGGCTGTAGCTCGCTGCTCGACCAGCTCAGCTCGCTGCTCGGATTGCCTTAGCTCTTCTCTTGCTGCAATTAGTTGTGCCTTGAGATCCTCGGCAGTTTTCTAGGCTAGCTCAACTCGCTGGTCAGTTTGATTCAGCACTTCTTTTTGCATGTCACGCTCTTGTTGTATTTCCAGCAGAGCTTTTTCGGCGGCCTGTTTAGCATCATTCGCCGCAGCTATCTGAGCCTCAAAATTCTCCATGGTTCGCCCAGCCAAGGATACTATATCGTCATTAGCGGCATCCAGCTCGCTTCTCAGCTTCATTATTCGATCTTCATTGATCTTGGTCAGCCTCCGTTGTTTCATTGCAGCAAGGGCAACCTGAAAGTTTTACGAATTAATATACGATAAAGTAATAGAGGCCGAAGGGTAGAGAAAAATGACTTACCAGCATAGAATGACGAGCTGCGAATTCATCCAGCTCTTGACCCCGAAGGGACTTATTCTCCAAGACCCTTACATGAGTAAACATAATGGGCATCCAATTATCAATGAAGGAAGTCAAATGTCTCCCCTCAGGTCCGAGCTCGGTTTCTAGTCTTATTCGGGAAGGAGTTCTTTCACGCTCCGGAAGATCGGACACATTGGATGAGTAAGTACCGTGCCACGAAGTAATAGTATGCCTAGTTACGTGCCCACTAGGGCCATCTCGAGTTGCCTGGGAAGCGACCTTTGAAGGAGCGTCCCCTTTTTTAGGCTGTGAGCTAGAAGCTTGGGTCAGTTGAAGATCTGGAAAAACTTTAGAAAGTGGCACCTCACTGAGAACAGCGATTGAGGGAGCAATGGTCTCAGCAGGCACCTCGCTGAGAGTAGCGACCGCAGGAGCCTGATCCTTGGCAGATGGCTTTGAGCGTTTTGAGGGAGCGGTTGGAGTGATTAAGACCTCAGGAGGCCGTTTCGCTGAAAGAATCGAGGAGGATGGTGATGTAACAGGTCGTTCAAAAGGGCACTCCATGAGGACAACTTTCTTCCTGTTGGTCGGAGTTCGGCTAGTAGAAGGAACAGGGGATGGAGAAGCAGTTTTTTGTAGTGCACCCACTGCTGGGGTGCGAGCTGGAGCTGGTGGTGCTTCAGCAGTTGTTGGAGCTGTTGTAGAATCTGGACACTCTGCAGGTCGATCAGAAGGGATCTCCAGCAGGGCAAGTTTCTTCCTTTTTACCGAGGCTTGCCCAGTAGATGAAACGGAAGTTGGAGAAGCCGACTTTTTAGATGCACCCTCTGCTGGGGTGCTAGTTTAGGCAGACAATGGAGCCTCTGAGACAGTTGTATGATAGGGAGAATGAGACGAGTCAACCTACACAATAGGGGCCGCACGGACTGGAGCTGACCTTGACCGAGCTGGAGCAGGAGCTGAAGAAGTTGTTTTAGATACGCCCTTTGAGGGAGCGCGAGATGAAGTTAATTTTGCCCGAGCTGGGGCAGGAGCTGGAGAAGTAGTTTTTCGAGATGCGCCTTTTGATGAGGCGCGAGCAAGAGCACCTTGGGTAAAAGCCTTCCGAGCTAGAGAAGGTGGACGAGTTGTACCCGCTACTTGTGTAGAGACTGGTTGCAGAGGTCGGGGAGCAGGCGTGTCCCCCACCAGAACTGGAACTTCAAAAACAGAAGGAAGTCTAGGATTATCGCCGGTCTTGCCTATGTCCTCTTCATATCGCAGAAGAGGGGATTCCTTAGGAGGAGCAAGGTCGTAAGCTCTAAGGACAACATCGTCAAATTTACTGCTGATGCCCGCGTCCTCTGAATTTGCGAGCTTGTCAAGAGCTCGTTTCTTCTCGCTACTGAGAGGAGATTCGTCCATTTTTTGCACTGCAAAGCAAGACATTTTTAGAAAACAAAACAACAAGCTCGGTTCAGCTCGTAATATATTATCCTGCATACCTGGTTCCAGAGAATAGCTAAAATTTTGGAGACCTGCAAGGGAGGGACACGAGATATAGAACCAGCTCGTCTTGTACGGCCCGACGTTGGACTTGCCCTTCGCTTCTCCTTTGGACAAGAGATCTTTGTATTTCGACGAACGGGCTGTGAGGTACTAAATGCCCTCCTATTTCTCTCCTTCTGCTACGCTCAGAGCCTTGAAGGAGTAAAACTGCTGTATAATTTTTGGATATGGGGGTTGAAGGCCGTTCCTAAGGAAGGCCACAGCCAGCGAGGTCAGCTGTGCGTAGGAGTTTGGAGTTAACTTGAATGGCGCGAGCTTGACCTTGTTGAGAAACGCGATCAAATACGGTTGAATGGGGAATCGTAGCCCCTACTCGAAATGTTGAACACTGACAGCGATGTATCCCTTTGGTGGATAACATGCATGATTCTTTGAATCAGGTAGCAATGCACGACAACCCAAAGGGATGTAGAATTGAGTGACAAGTCCTTCCACCTCAGGACGCTTTAACGATGAAGGATGATGAGCGAATGTATCCCGAGCTTCTCTTCCTTGTCTAGCATGTGCTCGGGCTTCATCTCGCTCACGAGCTTCACTGCTCGGAATAATTCCCTTACGAGCTCCGCTTGAGGACATCTGAACAAAAGAAAACAGTCAGACTATGCAATTGAGGGTTCAGTCAACAAAAGCAACGACCTGCGAGCTAACAAGACTACAGCAATCCTAAATCAACAGTCAAGCATGCATTACAAGTCACAAACAGTAGTCCAGTCGTGAACAAGTAAAAAACCAAATCAAACCAATAGAATAAGAAAAGTCATGTTCAATAAACAGAAGACTCAGAATAATGAAGGTATAACAAAATGTCATTGCAAGTACAACGATGGTGGTGAAACAAAATACAAACTTGACATCGATTTAAATAAAAATAAATAAATAAATAAATCAGGTGTTACATTGAATCGCTGATGAAAGATGTGAAGACGGTGACTAGAAGTTCTCTTAACTTGGACTCTTGGTTTCTTGATTGCTTGTTTGCTTCGAGTAAAAATGGCAAGGTGAAAGAGAAAAATGAAAGGGCTCCACCAGTTATAAAGTATGCGATCTCGAACCCCAGCCGTCAGATCTCTGCATTGTGTAACTGTCATTAATCCAACGGTACGGCATGAGGTACGGCTCAAAAGCGTAATAAATGCAGTATCTTCCAGAAACAGGCAGTTACCTAATTCAACCATGATTCTCTCTCCAAATATGGCAGTTACTCAGTCAAACCGTGATTCCTTTATCAGATATGGAAGTTTATTCAAATTCAAATTCAAGTCAACCTTATCTCGAGATAATTACAGTAATTTCCTGATATTATTCCAACCAAATTAGGAAGTGTAATTAGTTTACAATTCTTTTCCTTATTTCTCCTAATTATTTGGGAAGTGTAATTAATTCAGGATTCGTTTCCTGATTTGTTGCAACCAGAATTGTAACGCCTCTTTCCCTATAAATAGGGATTAAAATCATTGTAACATCATCAGAGAATAATCAATAATACACTGTCACTCTACAGAATTTAAGAGATAGACAGTCGTGGACGTAGGCCTATTATTACTAAAGCACATAAAAGCTTTGTGTTCCTTGTTTGATTCTCAGTTTTTGTCTGTGTTCTTTCTTGGTATTTGTGCTTTCTCACATTGATTGCAGGTATTGGGCATTGATTACTCGTCAACTGAAATCCAATGTCGACAGTCACAAATTTGAACTAAGTTGAAAACATGTTAAACCATCATGATGAATATGATAGGGTTTATGAAATAAAAAGATCGACAATTGCTCTTTTGGAAACTGGTTTTTAAACCATTCTTTCCATTGCTGGATTGGCTGAAACCATTGGAGGAAATAGATGAGATGAGACTCTTGGTTTTCAGATGATGTTGGAGGATAATCAAGTGATCTGGTCATTAGGTTATCTGGAAATTCAATGGCTATATGGTGGAAGTGATAAGGTACCAAAAGAACCATAATAATTCTTTTGGGAAATGGAAAAAGAGATGATAAGTGTTTGTTAGTTGGGTGAATACTTTTGCAAATGGGTACTTTGGATGGATACTTAATGCATCTTTCATGGCTTGACCATATTTTTCAAGGCATCTCTCTTGATAATGAAACAACAATGTTTTCATGCTATTAGGATGGAAGTGAGATTGGACTAACTCACCAAATTTTGGAGGGGTATCAAACTGTAGAGGTTGAGACAATGATGTCAAGGCTAGTGAGTACATGAAACACGGTTTGATGTGAACTTTCATATAGGTTAGTCTGGATAGAAAGTCTGCAAGGACATTCTTCTTTCCTTCAATAAGTTTAACAGTGTGTAACGCCTCGAATTTCCTTTAGTTAAGTGAAATGAAAATATATCATGATGAATAAAATTTTCAGGATGAATAGTACGTTCAGATGAATAGTATTTATATGAATAGTAAATTTTTCAGAAAGCGAATCTCGAGGTCCAAAAGCTCCAAAATAAGTAATGGAGTTTAAGAAAACTGAAACGGATAAAAAATGAGTCAATTTGAGGTAAAACAGAGTAGTTTTCGGATCCGATCGAAAATTGAAAAGATTTTCGAAAAAATTCAAAAATTTAGAGAAGTAGTGTTTTTCGGATGAATAGTAATTTTTAGATGAATAGTACATATGAATAGTGGCTTTTGAGTTCGAATGAGTAATAAAACCTCATGAAATTGAAACGGAGCGAAAATGAGTCCGTTTAAATGAACTTTAAAGGTTCCGAAGATTAATCGATAAAAATACGAAACGTTATGAATTTAGTGAGTTCGAAACCTCTTGAAATTTTTTTTTTCAAAGCTTGGGATTGAAGATTAGGATACCCAATTAGAGTATTGCATAGTTAATTTGATGGTAAGATAATCATGAAATATTTTTAGAATTTATTAGTGTTAAATGAGAATTAAAATTTAAGTTTAAGAAATATTAAAGAAATGCATGAGAAGATAAGTATCAAACTAACACAATCCATGTGATTAAGTGGGAACCAATGGTGTGTTGACACAATTAAGCCAAAAAAGAGGTCAATTAGTTGATTTGGAATTTAAGTTGAATGGATTGGTTGGTATTTAATGAGATTGAAATGGATTGACCAATCAAATTAAATAACTTGTGACTAATAGCATTTTTGAGATTGTAAGGATATTTAGAGGGCAAAATTGTCAATTGGGGGATGAACTATATAAAATGGAAGATGAGAGAGTTGAAGCAATTCGGTTATAGCAAGAAAAAATGTGAAACAAGCTAAAACCGTGAGGAGAAAAAAAAAAGAACCGAAAAAAGAAGAAGTGCAGACCATGAATGAGGAAGAAGGAAGGAAGGAAAGAAGAAGAAGAAGAAGAACAAGAAGAAGAAGAGGTTCCAAGGGTGTTCCTTCATCAAACCCCTCATGATTTTCTCAAGAAAAATAGGAAGAAAGTGAAGATCATCATTATGTTGATCATGGAAGTGAAAGAAAACCTCAAGGATTCTTTGATCAAGATTTTAGTATGATAAGGTTAGGGTTTGATATAGTGATTTGATGAAATTAAATTAATTTTTGGGTTTTAAGACTTTGGTTAAGCAATTGATAATTGTTTGAAACATTTAAGTGTGATTTTTGAGCTTGGAATAATGTGGATGATTTAGTGATGTTATGTATTAGTATTTAATTACCTTGGAAAATTTAGGTGATTAAATGAATGTTAGTAATAGGATGATGATTATATGAGGTATTATGTTAATTTGAGATGATTTTTGGAAAGGAAAGAAAAAGAAATGAAGTGATGTATATTTATGTTAGTATATGGACACTTGGTGTTTTTGTATGTGTTGAAGTGGTTTTAATGTTTGAATGAGTTGTCGGATGTTTTGGGATGAAATTAGATGGTATTTTGTATTTTAAGGTTTTGGTTGAAAAATTAAGGATTATTTGAAGCATTTGTGTGTGATTTTGTGGCTTGGAATGAAGTAAATGAATTGGTTGGATGATATACTAGTATGTGACTAAACTTGAAAAAATTTATGTAATGAAATTAATTTGATGGTTGGATGAAATTTATGTGACAATTTAAGTGGATTGGAATGAATTTTTGGAAAGAAATCAAAGAAAATGATGAGCGATTATATTAGTGTATGGATCATTTGTGTTTTTGCATGTGTTTATGTTGATTTTAATGTGGGAATAGGTTGTGCGATGTTTTGGAATAAAGTTGTGTTAGTTGGAATTAAAAGAACGTAATAAAATAGAAATTTGAATAGTTAGGTGTTAATATGGCTAATGTTAAGAAATAGGTGTAAAGTTGTTATTCAATCCTTTTTAGGTGTTTTGATGGTATTTAGAATGTGTTCGAATGCAATTGTGCCAAAGAAATTCAAAGGAATGGATATTAGAAAACTTGATGGAAATATAGTGAAGTGGTGAATTTATTAAATATGTATGTGTTAAATTAGATTAAGGGATTAATTGACATTTTAGTATGTTAAAGATTTACTTAAAAGATTTGTTGGATAATAGAATAGGTTTAAATTAAAAATATTGATTAGGAAGTAGGTTGGAAGGATTATATTAAGAATTGAATTTACCTAGTACATGATTATTTTTAAATTCAAATTGGAAGAATAAATATGATGGATATGGAAATTAAGTGAGGGGCAAAGTGATATTTGCTCAATTTTGATGAATGTGTGAGTGTAAAATGATGGTTATGAAGTATATGTGATATTTTGATGAAACAAGGAAAAAGGGGTAATGTAAATTTAATATGTAATATTGCCCACTCTTACTAGAAAGGGGTGCTGATTATTTTAGAATATGATTTTGTTTTAAACTAAATTCCATGAGTATGTGTGAATTATGTTGTGGTAATTGATGATCAGAAATTTGGAGAGTTTGGAGAAAAAAACAAAATGTGAATGTTGACCTAAAATGGCATGAAAAGTATTTGTGAATTTATTTTGTTGAAATTGTTATACAATCTAAATTGATTGCGATCTTATGATTTTGATTTGAAATGGAAAGAAGTGGGAAAGAATTGGATCACGTTAGTGCCTTAACCGTATACTAGTAAGGTGAAGGGCAATGTGGTCTTTGACTAATTTTGATGAATAATCGAATATAAAATGACGCTTTGTGAAGTACGTTTAATACTTTGATTAGACGAAAAGATGTATGATTGAAGTTTATTTTGTTGCGTTCCTAACGAAATTTTTATTCGGAAGGGAAAGCGATAGATTGTTAAATTATTGGAAATCAATAAAATTTATAAGGATTCGAGCAAACCTGAATATTGGTAGGTGGGGATTAGAAATTGGTATGCTAAAAGAGAGATATTAGTAGTACTGCACCGATTTGATTACACACAGCAATACTTGATTCCTGGATCTTGAGAGGCACCGAGTGTCCGATCCTAAGATTTATGTATTATGTGATATATAATTCGGCGGGTAGTCATCAAGTATCCAATGTTGGAGAACTTTGCATACCAATAGGGTGATTATAGCAATACTGCATCGATATGCTTATAAATGTTGATATTGAATTCATGGACCTTACGAGGCATCAAGTATCCGATCCCAAAATTTGTGTATTATGTAAAATGTGCTCCGGCGGGTAGTCACCAAGTGTCTGATGCTGGAGAAACTCATTTTCCAATTCATGCTATCGTGTCAGTGTTTACGAAGAGCGCTAAATATTATTAAAGAAAATCGAGTTGACATGCTTGAAAATGAAAATGTATGTGTTTATACATGCAGTGAATGATAATTAGATTTCCTTGCAAATTTATTGGTAAAAGTTCGAAAATTGTGAAATAATGATTTACCATTTATAATTGAGAAAATATTATGAGGAAATTGTACATGTGAGTATGCAAAAGTGGCATGGTACAAATGCTTGTAGGTATTTGTCAGTTATTAAATTTTATTGTGTTTTATTACAAATATTTGAAAATAGTGAAATTTGATTTATAAAAGTCATAAGTGAAAAATGACTTTTATACAATTTATGCGTGTGTTCGCTAGTAAATTAATCTTGTTATTAATTAGTATAAAAATTAGAGAGCCGTTGTAAACCCCCAGTCTCAAATTATAACCCCCTAGTGTTAAAAAAAAAAAAAAAAGATTAGAGAGCTAAAATCAATCTCTATAGTAAATTAATTGAATTTCATAGCCTCCAAAATTTATTAATTTAAGAATGCGACGAAATTCGTCGATCATAAAAAGTTTATTAGCGTGTCAATGAAAATCCAAATTAGGAAATTGAAGATTTTAGTCAATGATAATCGAATTAAAATTTAATTCGAAAGAGAGCGTCAAGTGGTCGATAGGACAAACTTGACGATTAAAATAAATTCTAAACGAGACGAACGATTAAATCGAATAGAAACGAAAGAGATACGAAAGAGTATCGAGGGGTGCGGTCATGAAGGAGTAACAAGACAATGAGTTGAAATAAAAATAAAAAGAAGATGAGGCTTGAATGTAATTAGAGGAAGTAGCCTTAGTATATAAGTGACACTTGGGCTGAAATTATTTCAGAAAACACACAACCCATTCAGTCATCAGTCGAGAAAACAAGAGAAGGTTCGCGAGAGAGAGAAAGAGTTAGTTGCTGGCCGTGAGAGGAAGAAGAAAGATAGAGTAGCCATGAATCAAAGAAGACCAGAAGGGAAGGCTGGAAGAAACGAAGAAGAACGCAGCAAAGTGCAGAACCAAAGCAGATTTTAGCACCAGGAACAAACTTCAGCGCGCCAGACCCGAGCAGAACAACTCACGCAAGGGCTGGTCGGGAACAGGGGGCTGCTGGTCGTGACTGCAGCTTGCTGTCCAAGCGAGAGAGGAAGAGAAGGAGGAGGCACGAAGAAGAAGAAGCACCAGCAGCTGCTGGTCGCGAGCAGAACGCGAGCAGAAACTGAAGGGGCTGGTCGGCCAGGAAAGGAAAGAGAAGAACGACCACCCAAGCTGTCTTCCAAGCCCTCAAACCTCCTTCTAAGACCCCTCTCAACTCTCTAAGCTAAGAACTAAGTAAGATTACAACCTATCTCTTTAATTTTCTGCTGAAACAAAAATGAAAGTGATGACAGCTTCTTGATTGTAGTTGTTGTTGATTTGTGTTGGATGATTGTTCTTCAAACTTTAATAGAACCTCATATGATTATTATAGAATCATAAGTGATGATTTGTTGTGTGTAAATGATGCTTGAGAGATGTAAATATGGGCTGTTATACCCATAAACAAAATAGAAACAGAAACTTTATTGTTATGCACTCTAACTAGTCGATAGAAAGTTTGAGCGAAGTTTGAGCAATTAAATGACTAAACTATCTTTATGTATGTATTAAAGACTTGAAGGACATTAAATAGGCCTTGAATTTAAGTGGTTTTGAACCCAAGTTTGAGCACAAAAGAGGTTAGAAAAGTTAGAGAATTGTTAGAGTTGCAAAAGGAGTAGTTATGGGCAAATGTGTGATTCCCGAGCTCAAATTTAAGCTCTAGAAAACCTGACTATATTTACTTATATAGGGGTGTTCTACACCTCAAATGATGCCTAGGAACCATATAAAACCATAGGTTTTGGAACGGATCAAATCCGATAAAAATTGTGCAAGTTATGCACAAAATAGTGTCGTTAGAGCTCTGAGAAGTGAAACGGCTATCCTAATACAATTTTAATTACATGAAATAAGTTTGGTTGATCATTATTAGTTAAATGAGGCTTAGCTATGGAAGAAAAACTAGCGTCGCCAATTCGAAACAGAAAGTATACAAAACACGCACTAAAAGTGCTAGAAAATGCCCGAAAAAGGGGCGTTTTCCTTAGATTTGACTTAGTAAACGATAATATTTTCCAATGAAATTTTACCTGTGACTAAAATGTGAGATAAGTGAATCGTAGGAAAAAGAACGAAGGAAAACGGAGCCCCGAGCAGCGTGCTACCACCTGTTCTGTTATGGGCTGTAAGTTGAGAATTAAAAATGTAATTTTTCGTTTCGAGTCTCCAACAACTAAACAGACCGTGTGGGGTGATCCCAAAGGATCTAAAACTAAAACTTTTACACAAAAATCGGGATTAGAGAGTCTCGGTTGAGTAGAAACAAGTTAGGAGCTGTTGACGTTGGATCTCAGTCGACGAGTAATCAATGCCCAATATCTGCAATCAATGTGAGAAAACACAAATACCAAGAAAGAACACAGACAAAAACCGAGAATCAAACAAGGAACACAAAGCTTTTACGTGGTTCAGCAATAATAGGCCTACGTCCACGACTGTCTATCTCTTAAATTCTGCAGAGTGACAGTGTATTATTGACTATTCTCTGATGATGTTACAATGATTTTAATCCCTATTTATAGGGAAAGAGACGTTACAATTCTAGTTGCAGCAAATCAGGAAAAGAATCCTGAATTAATTACACTTCCCAAATAATCAGGAGAAATAAGGAAAAGAATTGTAAACTAATTACACTTCCTAATTTGGTTGGAATAATATCAAGAAATTACTGTAATTATCTCGAGATAAGGTTGACTTGAATTTGAATTTGAATAAACTTCCATATCTGATAAAGGAATCACGGTTTGACTGAATAACTGCCATATTTGGAGAGAGAATCATGGTTGAATTAGGTAACTGCCTGTTTCTGGAAGATACTGCATTTATTACACTTCTGAGCGAGCTGCTATCTATGGCCGTTTCGAGCTCGAGCTCGATAAGAGACGAGCTGTGCAAGAGGCGAGCTGTAGCCTAGCTGTGTTTACAGGTCTGCTGATGTCAGCTGAAGGATTTACCTGAGCGAGCTGAAGAACTTGCTGGTCTTGGAATCGATATTGGGCCTCGTCTAATGGGCTTTGACTAGGTTGACCTTATCGAGCCTTCTTATCGAGTTTTAAATGGGCCTAAATTGGGCTTCTACCAGCCCATTTATTGAGTCCGAAAAATACATATAACATCAGCCCCCCAGCTCTCAGTTCGCTCTGCGAGCTGAGAGCTTAATCTTGCTGATAAAAGCTGGCTTCCTTGGCACGCTAACTTGAATAACCACCTCTGCACCTTTTCAAATTCCACATTTTCAGCTGCGACACATGGTAGTCATGCAGGAGATAACTGAAACGATGTCTATACGTCTTTTACACGCGCATTTAATGCGCACGTCTTTCAACTGACGGTTGCATGATTATAAGGCCGTACCTCACGCCGCACCGTTGGATTAATGACGGTTACACAGTGTAGAGATCTGACGGCTGGGGTTTGAGATCGCATACTTTATAACTGGTGGAGCCCTTTCATTTTTCTCTTTCACCTTGCCATTTTTACTCGAAGCAAACAAGCAATCAAGAAACCAAGAGACCAAGTTCAGAGAACTTCTAGTCACCGTCTTCACATCTTTCATCAACGATTCAAGGTAACACCTGATTTATTTATTTATTTATTTTTATTTAAATCGATGTCATGTTTGTATTTTGTTTCACCACCATCGTTGTACCTACAATGACATTTTATTATACCTTCATTATTCTGAGTCTTTTGTTTATTGAACATGGATTTTCTTATTCTGTTGGTTTAATCTAGTTTTTTACTTGTTCACGACTGGACTACTGTTTGTGACTTGTAATGCATGCTTGACTGTTGATTTAGGATTGCTGTAGTCTTGTTAGCTCGCAGGTCGTTGCTTTTGTTGACTGAACCCTCCATTGCATAGTCTGACTGTTTTCTTTTGTTCAGATGTCCTCAAGCGGAGCTCGCAAGGGAATTATTCCGAGCAGTGAAGCTCGTGAGCGAGATGAAGCCCGAGCACATGCTAGACAGGGAAGAGAAGCTCGGGATACATTCGCTCATCATCTTTCATCGTTAAAGCGTCCTGAGGTGGAAGGACTTGTCACTCAATTCCACATCCCTTTGGGTTGTCGTGCATTGCTACCTGATTCAAAGAATCATGCATGTTATCCACCAAGGGGATACATCGCTGTCAGTGTTCAACATTTCGAGTAGGGGCTACGGTTCCCCATTCAACCATATTTGATCGCGTTTCTCAACAAGGTCAAGCTCGCACCATTCCAGTTAACTCCAAACTCCTACGCACAGCTGACCTCGCTGGCTGTGGCCTTCCTTAGGAATGGCCTTCAACCCCCATCTCCAAAAATTATACAGCAGTTCTACTCCTTCAAGGCTCTGAGCGTAGCAGAAGGAGAGAAACCGAAGGGCATTTATTACCTCACAGCCCGTCCGTCGAAATACAAAGATCTCTTGCCCAAAGGAGAAGCGAAGGGCAAGTCCAACGTCGGGCCGTACAAGACGAGCTGGTTCTATATCTCGTGTCCCTCCCTTGCAGGTCTCCAAAATTTTAGCTATTCTCTAGAACCAGGTATGTAGGATAATATATTACGAGCTGAACCGAGCTTGTTGTTTTGTTTTCTAAAAATGTCTTGCTTTGCAGTGCAAAAAATGGACGAATCTCCTCTCAGCAGCGAGGAGAAACGAGCTCTTGACAAGCTCGCAAATTCAAAGGACGCGGGCATTAGCAGTAAATTTGACGATGTTGTCCTTAGAGCTTACGGCCTTGCTCCTCCTAAGGAATCCCCTCTTCTGCGATATGAGGAGGACATAGGCAAGACCGGCGATAATCCTAGACTTCCTTCTGTTTTTGAAGTTCCAGTTCTGGTGGGGGACACGCCTGCTCCCCGACCTCTGCAACCAGTCTCTACACAAGCAGCGGGTACAACTCGTCCACCTTCTCCAGCTCGGAAGGCTTCTACCCAAGGTGCTCCTGCTCATGCCTCATCAAAGGGCACATCTCGAAAAACTACTTCTCCGGCTCCTGCCCCAGCTCGAGCAAAATTAACTTCATCTCGCACTCCCTCAAAGGGCGCATCTAAAACAACTTCTTCAGCTCCTGCTCTATCTCGGTCAAGGTCAGCTCTAGTCCGCGCAGCCCCTGTTGTGCAGATTGACTCGTCTCCTTCTCCCCATCATGCAACTGTCTCAGAGGCTCCATTGCCTGCCTCAACTCGCACCCCAGCAGAGGGTGCATCTAAAAAGTCGACTTCTCCAACTTCCGTTTCATCTACTGGGCAAGCCTCGGTTAAAAGGAAGAAACTTGCCCTACTGGAGATCCCTTCTGATCGACCTGCAGAGTGTCCAGATTCTACAACAGCTCCAACAATTGCTGAAGCACCACCAGCTCCAGCTCGCACCCCAACGGTGGGTGCACTATAAAAAACTGCTTCTCCATCCCCTACTCCTTCTACTGGCCGAACTCCGACCAATAGGAAGAAACTTATCCTTATGGAGTGCCTTTCTGAATGACCTGCTACATCACCATCCTCCTCGATTCTTTCAGCGAAACGGCCTGCTGAGGTCTCAGTCACTCCAACCGCTCCCTCAAAACGCTCAAAGCCATCTGCCAAGGATCAGGCTCCTACGGCCGCTACTCTCAGCGAGGTGCCTGCTGAAACCATTGCTCCCTCAATCGCTGTTCCCAGCGAGGTGCCACTTTCCAAAGTTTTTTCAGATCTTCAGCTGACCCAAGCTTTCAGCTCGCAGCCTAAAAAAGGAGACGCTCCTTCAAGGGTCGCTTCCCAGCAGCGAGGTGCCACTTTCCAAAGTTTTTTCAGATCTTCAGCTGACCTAAGCTTCCAGCTTGCAGCCTAAAAAATGGGACGCTCCTTCAAGGGTCGCTTCCCAGGCAACTTGAGATGGCCCTAGTGGGCACGTAACTTGGCGTATTGTTACTTCGTGGCGCGGTACTTACTCAACCAATGTGTCCGATCTCTCGGAGCGTGAAAGAACTCCTTCCTGAACAAGACCAGAAACCGAGCTCGGACCTTGGGGGAGATATTTGACTTCCTTCATTGATAACTGGACGCCTATTATGTTTACTCATGCAAGGGTCTTGGAGAATAAGTCCCTTCAGGGTCAAGAGCTGGATGAATTCGCTGCTCGTCATTCTATACTGGTAAGTCATTTTTCTCTACCCTCCGACCTCTTTTACTTTATCGTATATTAATTCGTAAAACTTTCAGGCTGCCCTTGCTGCAATGAAACAACGGAGGCTGACCAAGATCAATGAAGATCGAATAATGAAGCTGAGAAGCGAGCTGGATGCCGCTAATGACGATATAGTATCCTTGGTTGGGCGAACCATGGAGAATTTTGAGGCTCAGATAGCTGCGGCAAATGATGCTAAACAGGCCGCCGAAAAAGCTCTGTTGGAAATACAACAAGAGCGTGACATGCAAAGAGAAGTGTTGAATCAAACTGACCAGCGAGTTGAGCTAGCCCAGAAAACTGTCGAGGATCTCAAGGCACAGCTAATTGCAGCAAGAGAAGAGCTGAGGCAATCCGAGCAATGAGCTGAGCTGGCCGAACAGCAAGCTACAGCAGCGGAAGATAAACTTGAAGTGCTCGATCGTCAAGTTGACGCTGCAGCGAATCGAGCTGAAGCTGCTGAGAAGCGGACTGGGGAAGTAGAAGCCGCTGCTAAACGTGCTGAGGAGGCTACAACTAGATGGGCTGAAGAGGCAGAACGCCGAGCCGAAGTGCTTAGACAGCAAGTAGGGGAGGTAATTCGGCGAGCTGAGTCTACGGAGCAGCAGATAGAGGCTATGAAGAAAGAAGTCGAGGTCGTCAACCGCCTGCAAACAACGCCTTTGAAGAGCTGTCAGTCTTCCGCGAGCATTCTTTTCAGGAATTGGAGATGAAGGTTGCTGAAGCAAGGGACGAGGCTAAGGAAAAAACAGGTCGCAACTTTCTCTATACACTGTGGAAGTCTCATCCAACAATGGATTTTTCTATCTTTGGGGATGTCGGACTTGAACTTGTAGAGGAGTTCAAAGCAACGGTTGTCTCGTCCTTATCTGATCCAATTCCTCTGTCAGAGCAAGCTCCTGATGCGACCTCTCAATCTGAGCCCGCTGGTGATCTTGATCTTCCTAGCTCGTCTCCTCCCCGTGGCCATCCGGTTCAGAGCACAGACCCCCCTGTTTAGATCTAGCATTTTTCTTTTATGCTTGTTTTTGTTTTTAATTTGTAGCAAACTTTACTCTTAATAAAATTCATTCTTTCATTTCCTCGCATTTTCTGTATTGAGCATGTATGCGATGTGTTATACCTTTTATTTATGCGAGCTAATCAGCATGACATAAACTCGTACTTAACCAAGTATAACAATTCATAACTTAAGTAATTATTTGGCTCTTTATTTTTATTTTTATAGCGAGCTATGCAATGACACTTAGTCATCTGCTTTTGAGGCTCTTTATTTTTATTTTTATAGCGAGCTATGCAGTGACACTTAGTCATCTGCTTTTGAGGCTCTTTATTTTTTAGCGAGCTATGCAGTGACACTTAGTCATCTGCTTTTGAGGCTCTTCTTTATTTAGTGAGCTATGCAGTAGGTCGTCACCTTGACTGCTTTTTAGGCTCTTCGGCGAGCAATCCAGAGATACTTAGTCATCTGCTTTTAAGGCTCTTCTTTATTTAGCGAGCTATGCAGTAGGTCGTCACCTTGACTGCCTTTTAGACTCTTCGACGAGCTATGCAGAGACACTTAGTCATCTGCTTTTGAGGCTCTTCTTTATTTAGTGAGCTATGCAGTAGGTCGTCACCTTGACTGCTTTTTAGGCTTTTCGGCGAGCTATACAGAGACACTTAGTCATCTGCTTTTGAGGCTCTTCTTTATTTAGCGAGCTATGCAGTAGGTCGTCACCTTAACTGCTTTTTAGGCTCTTCGTTTATAGCAAGCTATGCAGTGACACTTAGTCATCTGTTTTTTAGGCTCTTTCCATACAACGAGCTTTAGCTCGAAGCTCGGAGATTGGAGCCTGTTAGCCTAGTGGAATGAGTTGAATTATAAGCAGATGGGAAATAGAGCTTTCACTAACTAAAATAAGTTTGAATTACATATAATAAAAGAACTTATTGATAATAAGGACGTAGATGCTCGGCATTCCAAGCTCGAGGAACTTCAGCTCCATCCTCACTAGCCAAATGATAAGCTCCATTCCCCAAGCTTGCTTTGACAACATAAGGTTCTTCCCAGTTCAGGCCTAAGGATCCATCACTTGGCTTTCGGGCTCCAGGCAGGATGAGACGTAAAACTAAGTCTCTAACATTGAATTTGCGAATCCGAGCATACTTGTTGTAGTACCTCGCTATTCTCTGCTAATAGACAGCTACCTTTAACCTGGCTGTTTCCCTGTGCTCTTCAAGCAGGTCCAAGTTTGTTACAAGTAGTTGATCGTTGTCATTTGGATTGAAGGTTGCTCTCCTTTGCGAGGTGACTTCAAACTCAGCTGGGATCATAGCCTCAGACCCATACACCATTGAGAACGGGGTCTCGCCAGTGGAGCTGCGAGCTGTGATCCTGTAAGACCACAATACCTTTTGAAGCTCATCTACTCATGCTCCTTTCTTTGCTTTCAGCTTCATTTTCAAGGTCTGCTTGATAATCTTGTTCACAGCTTCAACTTGGCCATTGGCCTGTGGATGGTCCACTGCTAAGAAGCTTTTAACGATCTTGAGGTCGTTGCAGAACCTGAGAAACTGCTCGCTGCTGAATTGAGTCCCATTATCTGTTACGATCTGCTGTGGAACCCCAAAACTGCATATGATATTACTCCACACAAACTTTTCAATCTTTGTGGTGGAGATTTCTGCCAACTCCTTCGCTTCTGCCCACTTGGTGAAGTAATCTACTGCGACCACTGCATGTTTGCATCTTCCACGAGCCATTGGTAGAGGTCCAATCAAATCCATCCCCCAAATGGCAAAGGGCCACGGGCTCACCATTTGTTGAAGATAAGTTGGTGGAGCTCGTGGAACTTAGACGAACCCCTGACATTTATCGCATTTCTTCACTAAGTTAATGGCATCCTGCCTCATGGTGGGCCAATAGAAGCCTTGACGAAGTGCCTTCTGAGCTAGAGATAGCCCCCCAGCATGGTTCCCGCAATGGCCTTCATGTATCTGCCTTAATACTTTTTCACATTCAGGGCCATCAATGCATCTTAACAGTAGAGCTGAGAACCCTTTTTGTATAATGCATCATCATAGATGCAATATCTGGCTGTTCTAGCTCGTAGATGTCTGGCTTCCAGCTTGTTACTTGGCAGCTTTCTGTCCTGCAAATAAGCAAGAATCGGGCTCATCCAGGAATCGGGCTGCACTGTTATTGCCATCATCACATTCTTCTCCTCCGTACTTGGAGCTGGTAGAAACTCAACTAAGATGGCTCGAAGAAAGTCTGTATCTCGGGTGGTTGCCAAGCGAGCTAAAGCATCTGCATGTGTGTTCTAAGCTCGCGAAATCTGCTTCACTTCGTACTTCTGAAACGCACCTAGCAGCTCGTGAACTTTCTAGAGGTATAGGGTCATTTTTGGTCCCTTGGCTTGATATTCCCCCAATATGTGGTACACAACGAGCTGTGAATCACCGAAGACTTTCAATCGCTCAGCTCGCATTTCCTTAGCCAAACGCAAACCTACAAGCAGGGCTTCACACTTAACCTCATTGTTTGTTGCCTGGAAGCCAAACCTTAGAGCACGGAGGATTTTGTGGCCTTCAGGACTGATTAGTAGGATTCCAGCTCCAACCCTCTGCTCGCTGGACGATCCATCAACATAAAGCTCTCAGGCTGGACCTTCAGAAGATTCAGCTTCATCATCCGCAGGTCCAGTAAATTCTGCAATGAAATCTGTCAAAGTCTGAGCTTTTATAGCCGTCCTCGCTTGAACTGGATATCGAACTGTGCGAGCTCCACTGCCCATTTCAACAAGCGACCAGAGGTGTCTGCCTTTTGCAAGACTTGCTTCAACGGGTACTGGGTGAGGACTTCAATTGTATGAGCCTAGAAGTAAGGCCGCAGCTTCTTTGATGCAATCACCAGGCAATAAGCTAGTTTCTCCATCTACGAGTACCTGGTTTCAGCATCCTGCAATCGCTTGCTTACATAATACACCGGAAGCTATGTTTTTTCTTCTTCCCTCACCAGTGCAGCACTCAGAGCTTGCTGTGACACCCCTAAATACAAAATCAGTTTTTCTTCTCCTTTGGGCTTAGACAAGAGTGGAGCTCTCCCCATGTATTTATTCAACTACTGGAAGGCTATTTCACACTATTCAGTCCACTCGAAGCTCTTGACCTTCTTCAAAATATCAAAGAAAGGAATGCACTTATCAGTAGCTTTCGAAATGAACCGGCTTAGTGCAGCGACCTGGCCATTAAGGCTTTATACATCCTTCACCCTGGTCGGCGATCTCATGTCAATCAGTGCTTTGATCTTCTCAGTGTTTGCTTCGATTCCCCTACTGTTGACTATGAAGCCTAGAAACTTCCCAGAAGCTACTCCAAATGCACATTTGAGTGGATTTAACTTCATCTAGTAGCTCCTCAAAATCTGAAACATCTCTCTCAAGTCGCGAACGTGGTCTCCTATCTGCTTAGATTTTACTAGCATATCGTCAACATAGACCTCCATGGTCTTTTCGATTTGCTCCTCGAACATCATGTTCACCAAGCGTTGGTAAGTCGCTCCAGCATTTTTCAACCCGAAGGGCATCACCTTGTAGCAATACAATCTCCGATCAGTCATGAACGAGGTGTGTTCTTCATCCTCAGGTTTCATTGGGATCTGGTTATATCCCGAATATGCGTCCATGAAGCTCAAGAGCTCGTGGCCAGCAGTAGCATCCACGAGCTGGTCTATCCTTGGCAGGGGAAAACTATCCTTAGGGCACGCCTTGTTCAAGTAGTGAAATCGATGCAAGTTCTCCACTTTCCATTCTTTTTCTTTACTAGCACAGGGTTAGCGACCCAAGTCCGGTAGTACACTTCTCTGATGAACTTGTTAACCAGCAACTTGTCTACCTCCTCTTTCAGTGCTAAATAACGTTCCTCTGTCATTGCCCTTCTCTTCTGGCGAACTGGCTTGAAATGAGGATCTATGTTCAGCCTGTGAGACATCACCTCGGGATCTATTCTCACCATGTCCCATGATTCCATGCAAACACATCCAAGTTCGCCTTCAGGAAGTCAGCAAGCTGGGCTCTCAGTTCCGGAGCTAACCCTTTTCCCAATTTCAAGCACCGCTCTGGGTTTGCCCCGCTGACTTGTATATCTTCTAACTCTTCAATTGGACCAGTAGCTCGGTCTGCATCTACCTTGCGAGGGTCCAAGTCGTGACTGACTCGTTTCTCAGTCATAGCTCGTGGCTCACCCCCCGAGACCACGTTCACTTTCTTTCCTTTCACGCTCATCTTCACAGCATCTTCATAACAACATCGGGCTAAGTACTGCTCTCCTCGAACACACCCGATGCCATTAAGAGTTGGGAACTTTACTGTCAAAGTTCTGGTCGAAGTGACCATATCCAACTCGTTCATGGCTGGTCTCCCCAGGACCACATTATAGGCTGATGGGCAGTCAATTATCAAAAAGTCCGTCAGAGTTGTTGTCTGACGACCTGCCTCCCCCAGAGTCAATGGTAACTTAATCTGGCCCATTGGCACTACAGCATCTCCAGTGAAACCATATAAAGGTTCTGGGGATGGTCTCATCTGTTCTGCTCGCAGCCCCATTTAATTGAAACAGCTCTTGTACATCACTTTTACTGAGCTTCCAATTTCAATCATGATGCGCCTAACTTCCATATTGCTGATTTTGGCTCGGATAACCAGCACATCGTTATGGGGCCAAATCACATCCCTAGCATCCTCATCGGTAAACACAATCTCGTCCGAGGCTGTTCTTGCCCTTTTTGCCGATCCACCTGACCCGTTGAGCTGAAAAGTGTGATTCGCCTCTCGGACGTACTTCTTATGAGATCTGTTTGAATCACCTGCGATATGGGGGCCACCATGAATGGTAAAAATGGTTCTTACCGCAGGTTCATGCTCTGGTTCAAGAGCTTGCAGGGGCTGCTGCTGCTGAGGTCGTTGTTGGTGAGGTCGCTGGTCAGCAGGTCTTGCCACGTATTCTCTCAATCGACCTCGCCTGATCAGTTTCTCAATGGCGTTCTTCAACGACCAGCAGTCCGAAGTACTGTGCCCTACCTCATTATGATAGGCGCAGAACTTATTTTGATCTCTTTAATGAACGGGAGCCCTTATAGGATTGGGCTCCCAAAATCCTCTTTATTCCTTTCCGCAGCGTAAATCCTGTCCGATAATGCCGTCAGGACGCTGTATCCTTCATGATGACCTTGACGTTGAGGCCGCTCATACCTTGGCTCTCTCTTCGCTCTCTTGGCGATCTGGTTATTCGAGCCACTATTTCTTCCTTCTTCATTCCTGCCGTTGTTTCTTCTTTTTGGCTGGCTGGAACTGCTCGCTTCATTCTTCTGATTATGCTTCTTCGGGCCGAAGGTCTCTTCCCACCTAATCTCCTTCGCAGCTCACTCATAGAATTCCCCCAGATCCTTCACTGGGGACTTGTAAATGCTCTCGTATAACTTTCCATCCTTGCGCAACCCAGCCGAGATCGCTGTCAGTATACTCTCATCTGACGGATGCTCAACATTAGCGACCTCGCGTCTGAACTTGGTGATATATTCTTTCAATGACTCACCCTGAAGCTGGAAAATTGTAGCTAGGTGGCAGGATGGAGCGAGCTGCCTTCTTAAAGCCCTGTACTGGCCAACGAACTTCTGTTGGCATTCTTCCCAACTGTCTATGCTGCGAACTAGGAGATTCTTGAACCACGTCCTTAGAATGTCTCCCAAAGTAGCTGGGAATACTCGGCACTTTACCATAGGATTGCCTGTTTGTAAGTCCATCTGAACGTTAAAAGCATCGAGATGGTCATAGGGGTCACTGTCCCCATTGTACTGCTATATGTTCGGCATCTTAAATCTCGGAGGGAGAGGCTGTGTCTCAATCTCCCTTATAAATTGGGTCCTATCTCCATAGAGCCCACGCTGCTCCGAGACTCCAGGTCGCGCTTCCAACTGCTAGACCCTTTGGAGGAACTCCTCTACTTGGGGATCTCGGAGCTCATATCTCCTCCTGTGATCATGACTAGGGGTAGGGTGCTCTGGGTCATACCTTTCGTCCTCCTCGAACTAACCCTCATAATGATGGGATCTTCCCTATCTCTGTTCATCATCAAACCGCCGAGCTGCAGCTCTGGCTCTATCATGGCCAACCTCTACCCGTCGATTTCCATCCTGGCTCAGTCTTACCACCAGGCTAGCGGGGCGTGCGACCTCCCTTTCTTTATGAACAGGGTGTCCTCCAGCCCTAGAACGCGCATTGGAAGAGCGAGCTGAGCCTACAGGTCGCGGGACTTCCCTTGCCAGCCTGTCAGGTACTTGCATCGCTTCATGTTGCTGGGGCACATGCCTTGGTGCCTGAACTTCGACCCTGGGCATGTTCTGTACCTGAGCCTGCACCAACATATTAACGGCCTCTGTGAGTTGTCTGACTGTATCCTCCAGCGCTTCTTGCCTCTGAATCAGCACATTCTGCCCTTCGGCTAATGGGGCAATTGGAACTGTCTAGCGGGGAGGCAAAGGAGGGATGCCTATCACAGCACCGAATGTCTGTCCATGGGACGTGCCTGCTACATGCATGGATGCATCCTGCACAAGCTGTAAGTTCTGCTGAGATTGGTTCATGTGACTCTCCGCCTGGTCATCATCTTCAAGGAACCTGTTTGACCTAGTCTTTGCCATATCGAAAACCGATGAATTGGAATGAAAAAAATTACAGTTTGGGCCCTCCTTCTAGCGCCAAAATGTCGACGTTGGATTTCAGTCAATGAGTAATCAATGCCCAATACCTGCAATCAATGTGAGAAAGCACAAATACCAAGAAAGAACACAGACAAAAACTGAGAATCAAACAAGGAACACAAAGCTTTTACGTGGTTCAGCAATAATAGGCCTACGTCCACGATTGTCTATCTCTTAAATTCTGCAGAGTGACAGTGTATTATTGATTATTCTCTAATCATGTTACAATGATTTTAATCCTTATTTATAGGGAAAGAGGCGTTACAATTCTGGTTGCAGCAAATCAGGAAAAGAATCCTGAATTAATTACACTTCCCAAATAATCAGGAGAAATAAGGAAAAGAATTGTAAACTAATTACACTTCCTAATTTGGTTGGAATAATATCAGGAAATTACTGTAATTATCTCGAGATAAGGTTGACTTGAATTTGAATTTGAATAAACTTCCATATCTGATAAAGGAATCACGGTTTGACTGAGTAACTGCCATATTTGGAGAGAGAATCATGGTTGAATTAGGTAACTGCCTGTTTCTGGAAAATACTGCATTTATTACGCTTCTGAGCGAGCTATTATCTATAGCGGTTTCGAGCTCGAGCTTGATAAGAGACGAGCTGTGCAAGAGGTAAGCTATAGTCTGGCTGTGTTTACAAGTCTGCTGATGTCAGCTGAAGGATTTACCTGAGCGAGCTGAAGAACTTGCTGGTCTTGGAATCGATACTGAGCCTCGTCTGATGGGCTTTGACTAGATTGACCTTATCGGGCCTTCTTATCGGGTCTTAAATGGGCCTAAATTGGGCTTCTACCAACCCATTTATTGAGTCCGAAAAATACATATAACAGTGACGCAACACCCAGTTTAAGTTTCTGGAAACATAGAAAATTATCTAGCTCGAATCTGTCCCCTTCAAAAAATTCTCTTTAAAGAAAACAAGACAATCCCTCCGGATATATAGTCATCCCTTGAAGATGATGCATCGTAGGAACAATTCCCACATCCTTATCTTCAAAAGCTCAACAGTGCCCAAGATAGGTACATTAATTCATTAACCAATCATTTTCTTAAAACATGACATCCAGATTGATATTTTCCAAACTCGCAAGCAAACACACAACAAAAAGCATAATTATTGGAAGTAAAAGCAAGATAGGACAAGCAAAAGAGATAAAAGAAACAGTTAACCTTATCTCCTCATTGCACATTATCACCAGACATGTTAGCCAGGTATGGAAGACTAGAGCTAATGTTTGATGACTCACTCCTGCTAAAGATGGAAATAGAAAAGGCACATGAAGCGTAAGAACAGATAAGAGATAGTGAAAATAGTGATGAAGAAGCAGTACTAAAAATGAATCTATCAGACTGCCCTTTTTAACTAGTCAAAGAAGCTCCTTTTAAAAAAGCAAAAATAGATTCCCAGACGTCATCATCTAGTCTTTTGATTGGTCACAGGGCCTACAACAGCTCAGTCTTATCATTAAAAAGAAGGATCCCACTATAATCCAAATGACTCAGCATTGTCTAATAATCATGCATGTCATGTTTGTCTTGTATATTGTAGGTTTGTCATGCACCGAAAGTATTTGTCGACCAGTCGGTGTAATTATGTAAGCTTTATTGTCTACGACGTGTTATGTGTAATAATTGTATTAGATGCGTTACCCTAACAACATCTTATTTGTTTGTTTGCACGAGAACTTCTCTTTATAAGGAAAGCTCAGGATAGTCTGTAAACAAGTCAGTCGAGTGTGAAATAAAATTAAGATGTTTTCTCTAAACATTTCAGCTTAAAAGTTCTTCTTGCTCTCTAACTTGTGAAAAATATAATAATTCGATCTCATTGTTTCATCATGCTTCTGTAACAAACCCCCTCTGGTTTCTATACTAACCTCCAGAACTGAGTCCAGAGATAAAAGGAAGGTCTTAACCAAAGTAAGTCCCTAGAAGAGGGTAGTAAGGGTCGGCTATCATAACTTCCCTATTTCATTTTCGGTTTCCAGTGCAGAGGCTAGATCCCCTATTTGGACAGAAATTAACTAATTTTGTTGATAATTTAAGGACTAAAGGAGATATTTAAACAAAGGGATATTATGAAAATTTTTCTGAAAAGTAAACTAATCAAGATTTACTCTCACTTTTCTATTAATTAGGTGAACCACCTTCTACTATTAACTTTCTATCCAAAATTTAATATTTTCAATCCAAAATCATGAAATGACCAACATATCCTTATTAAGATTCTATAAAATTCTATTATACTTTTCAAACTTATATAATGACTAAACTATCCTTTAAATTATTAATTAGAAATAATATTAAAATAAAAAATAACACTATTTCAACAAGATAATAATAATAACACAAGATAAAAAAAAAAAAACAAAGAAAAAATCTAATTAAAAAAAAAAAAATCGTTTTCCAAATTGAAACTCAGAAATACCTGAATCAAAAACCCATAAATACCAAAATTGAAAAAAAAAATGAAATCAAAAACCAAATAAAAAATCACAAATCTTTTCACAACAACCCATTAAAACCAAATCAACTAATTGATATAAAAATAAAAATAAAAAACCAAATTGGCCACCACTATCATTAAAACATCAACAATATTCAACTCATCATTACCATCAACATCAACAACATCAACCCAAAACATCAAAAAAAATTCGATTAGAACACTAGAAATTGTCATAATTATCATCATTAACCATTTGAAAAAAATTGAAAAAAAAAAAAATCAAAACCCAATAAAGACCCATCGTACCCAGAATCACCAATAGCAGCTACCTCTCCACCTACCATCACCATAAACTATTAAGAACAACGTTACCCTAAACCACCCACTAACCCACCTAGAATAACCCTAAACCAATTACCCACTACCACCACAAACTATCCACCCACCACATCCGACCAATCGTCTAGTTCTGGGTTTCGAACCCAAAGCCAAATAAACAAAAAGTTTAAAAAAAAATGGAGAAAGGGTGCGAGTTGGTCGCCAGTGATGGAGGAAGGATGCGGGGGGGAGGGGTAGAAAATGAGAGATGGAGGAGTGAAAGAGAGAAGAAAATGGTAGAATGAGAGGGAGAATGATAAACAGTGAGAAAGAATGGTAGAAAGAGTTAGAAAAATTATTTATTTTTTAATTATTTAGTTTTTTTCAATTTTTATTTAATTATATAAAAAAAATAAAATTATTCATTTAATTACTATTATGTCTTTCAAACTTAACACCATTCAATTTTTTTAACTACTAGGGGACGGTTATCTAACAAAAAAATTAAGGATAAATCTAGATTGATTTATTTTGTAGGGGTTTTTCATTAGAGTGAATTACAGTTTAGCTATCCGGTTTGAAATTAATTATAGGCAGAATTAAGTTTTGTAACGCCCCGAATTTTCTCTATTTAAGAGAAATAAAAATATATTCTAATGAATACTGTTTTTGAGTGAATAGTGATTTCTAAAAAGCATACATTTTCTTAAGTTTTGTGTTATCAAAATTTTTTCGATGAATAGTATTTTCAAACGAAAAGTGTTCGTATGAATAGTAATTTTCAAAAAATTGATCTTGTATATTAAAATTTTTGAAAATTATATTAGAATTAACGGAAACTGAAACGGATCAAAGACGAGTTAATTTGAGATAAAATGGAGCAATTTTTGGATCCAATCGAAAATTCAGAAAGATTTCCAGAAAAATTAGAAAATTTAGAGAAGTGTTAAAATTAGTATTAAAATGCTCAAGAAATATTTTAGGAACTCAAACAACACTTCCGAAGGAGATTCGGATGGAAATGGAATCAATCCGAAAATCGTCGAAAGCGATTTAGTGAATTTATGTAGAGCCGAAAAGGGGCATAGAATGACTTTTAAAAGTCACCGAGGTTACTAGGAGTATGTAGGAAGTCCGAATATAGGTCTTGGTGAATTTTGAAAGGATTTCAAAAAAGTCCCGAAAAAGCCGAATCTGGACATCCCGAAAAAATCAAATCAAAAGAGATAAAGAAAAGATAGGCATGCGAGAAAGCAACCATTAAAAATGTGACACGTGGCGTTATGGATAAGGATAAGGACACTTGTCAAACTCTTATGGATGATATTTTTGTGATTTTTAGTCAATTTAAAGGGCAAAATGGTCATTTGGTGGATAATATATAAAGCTAAGTGCAAGAGATGATGAGGGGGGAGAGATTGGTTGGCAAAAATAAAGGGGAAAGTGAAAAGAGATGGTGCAGCCCGTGAGAGGAAGAGAAGCCGAGAGAAGAAAAGAAATTGGTAATGAAAAAGGAGGAAAAAGGAAGAAGAAGAAGAAGAAGAAGAGGAAGAGAAAGAAGAGGTGATCTTTTATCCCAATCTCTCACATCCCTCAAGGATTTTCAAGAAAAATTGAAGAAAAGTGAAGGTAAGAAGTAAATTATTTCATATTAGTTTGTTGGGGTTTTTTTTTTTATTTGTTGATTAAATGAGAGTTTGATGAATTTTATGGGTTAATTAGTGGTTGATCATCATCCAATTAAGCTTGGGAGAGGAAGAAAAGTGAAGCAAGTTTTGGGTCAAGGATATTAGTAGTTAAGGGTTAGGGTTTTGAAATGATTTTTAATGGAATTCAATTTATTTTGAGGTTAAAGTTTTATTTGATCTTTGGATGATTATTTGATTGTGTTTGGATGTGATTTGGAGATTGAAATGAAAATATTATCTTGGTTTTAACCAATATTAGTAAGTGGTCACTTTGAAAAATCTAGGTGATTGAATAAATATTAGTATTTGGATGATGATTATATAAGATATTGTGTTGATTTGAGATGATTTTGGAAAGAAAAGAAAAAGGAATGAAGTTATGTATATTTATGTTAGTATATGGATACATTGTGTTTTTGCATGTGCTGAAGTGATTATTAATGTTTGAATGAGTTGTTGAATGTTTTGGGATGAATTTGGAATGGTTAGAATCAAATAAGTGGAATGAGAAATTAAAATGGAAAGTTTGAATGTAAAGTTAGGGTTTGATTTATGGATTGGATGAAATTAAATTGATTTTGTATTTTAAAACTTTGGTTGAATAATTAAGTATTATTTGAAGCATTTGTGTGTGATTTTTTGACTTGGAATGAAGTAAAGAAGTTACTTATGTTATATACTAGTATGTGACTAAACTTGAAAAAGTTTATGTAATGGAATTAATTGGATGGTTAGATGAATTTATGTGACAATTTAAGCGGATTGGAAGAAATTTTTGAAAAGAAAATCAAATGAATGAAATGATGAGTGATTATACTAGTGTATGGACCAATTAGGTTACCCATGTGTTGGTATTGATTTTTAATGTTTGAATAAGTTATATAAGGTGTTGGAATGAATTCAAGTTTAAGTGTAGAAAAAAAATGGGGAAAGATTAGGTTAAATTTATAAAAAAGGAAAATTTGTTAGTATAGGAGTGTATGTGTAGTGGATTAATTCTTGAGAATGGATGTGTTATTTTTATATGAACTTGAGTTAAAATAAATCAAGTGAATGAAAAAAAAAGTGTAGTATGATGTGATGAGTTCATAGTGTTAGTATACTAGGTTTTATAGAATGTTGTTGGAAAAATAAATTTAATTCGAATTGTAATTAAGGTGTAGATAAAGTTTGGTGTGGTTGTAGTGTTGTGGGTGTACACTCCCTTTCAAATATTCACTTTTACTAGTAAAGGTGTGATTTATGTAAATGTGTGATCTTGTTCCAATTTAATTGAATTGATTTCATGTTTATGTGGAAATCATAGGATGAATGATTTTGTGATCTTTTGTAATGAAAAAGTTAAAAAGTTTGTGAAAAATGCATGTTTGGCCGAATATGTATGTGTATGGTTTTCTGAACTTACGTTGATAAATTGTGATAAAATGATGTGTATATATGATTTTAATGACTTTCAAACGGAAATGAAAAGAAATCGGAAAGAAACAGACAAGTTTATTGACTTGACCGTGTCCTCGTAAGGTGAAGGGCAACGTGGTAATTACTTAATTCTGATGAGTAAGAGAGTGTAAAATGATAGTTTATGATGTAGGACTAATGTTTTGATGAAACAAGGAAAAAGATTAATTAAAAATTTAGTATGTGGCATTAATAACGATAATTTTATTTTGAAACATAAATTGTTAAATTATTGTTGAATTTATTGTGTTAAATTGTTATAAAATATCAATTGATTGCAGTTTTATGATTTTGATTTAAAATAAAAAGAATTGGGAAGAATTGGACCACGTTAGTGCCTCAACCGTGTACTAGTAAAGAGAAGGGCAATGTGGTCTTGGACTAATTTTGATGAATAATTGAGTATAAAATGATATCTTGTGATGTTACGTTTAATGCTTTGATTAAACGAGAAAAAGTGTGATTAAAAATTTATTTTGTTGCTTTCCTAACGAAATTTTTATTCGAAAACAGAAAGCGATAAATTGCTAAATTGTTGGTAATAAATAAAATTTATAAGGGCCCTAGTAAACCTGAACATTGGTATGTGAGGATTGGAAATTGGTATGTCAAAAGAGAAATATTAGCAATACTGTACCGCGTTGCTGATACAAAGATTGTGAATTTTGGACCTTGAGAGGCACCGAGTGTCCGGTCCTAGAATTCATGTGTTATATAAAAATATATATATAATCCGATGGGTAGTCATCGAGTGTCCGATGCTAGAGAACTTGGCATACCAAAAGGGAAATATTAGCAATACTGTACCGATTTGCCTATATATAGCGATCCTTGATTTATGGATCTTGAAAGGCAACGAGTGTCCGGTCCCTGAATTTATATATTACATGAGATTACGATCCGACGGGTAGTCACCGAGTGTCCAATGCCGGAGAAACCTGTTTTTCAATCTATGATATCATGTCAATGTTTACAAAGAGCGTTGAAAAACGTTAAGTGTTAATATGTTTGAAAAATGAATTTTTATGTGTTACATGTGCATTTATTAGAAAATTGTTTTCTTTGGGAAATTCGGATAAAGGCTTGAAAATCGGGAAATTTTATTTTACAATAACATAATTTGGATGAAATATTGAAAGTTTGAGATTTATGAAAATTTTGCTTGATCATACGGTAGTTTTTAACAAAAAAGTATTTAATTTTTAATAGTGTTATACTACGAATTGTGGAAATGTTGGAATTTTGAATTTGTATGATTGTGTGATAGAAAATTTTGGGGCTTTTAAATTTTGTATACGCCCACTAAGTAGAAATACTTAGCGCGTTGGATTTATCACGCGCAGGTTGAGATTTGGGCATTGTAGATAAAGACTAAAAGAAGATATCTGCAGCAGTTGTCGTGAGTCACATCCCTCCATATTTGGATAGTTACTCTTTTGATATCATATATGTGTATTAGAGTAGTTATTCTTTTGGTATATATATATATATATATATTTTTTTTTTTTTGTTTTAAAATGCATCAAGATGGACGTACATATATGTACATGCACATTTATACCTAAGATTTTTGTAAACAATATTGTAAATAAATTGTAGAAACATTTTTGATATTGTAAAGTGATTTTATAAATTAATTCTTACTCATCGTTTAACTAGTGTTTACTTTGATGAGTATGATTTTCCCTAAATGTGTGATTTCATGAAAGTTTGTATGGTGAAGGGATTTTGAATCGGACGGAGGGTCCGAAATGAAGTTGAGAAATTGAATTTATTTTAGAAGTGTTTCTTTTCAAATCTATAGGTTTTTATAATTTTGGATTTTTCAGAAAAACGGAGGAAATTCTGACGGATTTTTGAAAAAAAAAAAAAAATTACAGTGCATATATGTAAAATAATAATGAATAAATTGATTAAGGTAGCATCCTTCGACTCGAGTTCTCGTCCAAATGGGAATCAGGTGGAGAGTGTTACAATGAGAGTGGAAATTCCTCCTATTTTCCTCCAAGCTCCACCACTTCTCTCACTCACGCCCTACCTGTCTACTGCTCGTGTATCCATCGAGGGAGAAGGATGAGGGTGGAAATGGAACTTAATGGCAAGGAGCAAAGATGACAATACGACGGATCATAAATACAAGGTAATCTGGGATCTATGCGATGTGGTTTCTTGGTTTTGTGAGTTGATAGTTGTGTATTGGTATAGATGTAGTTTCTGGGTTTGGTGTATATTGATGTCATTTCTAGGTTTTGAGTTGTTTTATGTTTTATTATATTGGATTGTGAGGATCTATCAGGAGCATAAAAATTTGAGATATAAATAATGATTTTGTCGTTGTTTGTTTAGTTAGTTTGACTTTTTTGGTTGAAAAAAAATTAAAAATTACAGTGCATATATGTAAAATAATAATGAATAAACTGATTAAGGTAATATCCTTTGACTTGGGTTCCCATCCAAATGGGAATCGAGTGGAGGGTGTTACAAGTTTTGGTTGTTATTACAATAAATCCCCCTATCGTTAGGGAATCTCCGTTAAAGTTAATTGTAAACAGTATAAATGTGTTAAAAAAAAACTAAATGCCCTTATGTATCTGTGTTGACACAGTTGACCTCATTATAACATGAAAATACCAAAAAAACATAGTAAAAAATTTTCAATCAAAACTTTGCACAACGAGATCATCTCCATCAACCAAATCTTTGCATAACCCAAATCATTTTCATCAATAATAATAACCCTAAAAAAAAAAAAAATCAATAAAAAGAATTGAAAAATAAAAACCAGAAATTTCAGGCCATTGGAAACCCAAAAAACTGGGTTTCCAATTGCTGAAAACCTAATTCCAGGCAACATCATCAACCATTAAAGCCAACATTCATCACCCACACCCATTGTCTGTCTTTGTCATTGAAACTAGCATCAAACCATCATCACCATCACCTATTCATTAAGAAATTTGGTAGCATTGAAACTCACTCAAACTCAAACCTAAAGGTGTTAAAGATGTTGAATTCATCCAAACAAACTCATTCAATTCATCCAAACAAATTCAAAGATGTTAAAGATAAAGAAAGGGATTTCGAAGATGAACAAAATCAAAATCAATCACTAGGTTTCGAAGATGAACAAAATTAGATCAAACACAAACCCTTTCCATAGTTGGGTTTCAAAACCTCAAGAGCTTGAAAACCAATTACTTATGGATCGAGATTCGCCGCTACGGTAGGAATGGTGTGAACAAGGGAGACTCGCCTCCATTTTTTGTGATGACATTCGTCGAGGGGAGACAAGCCTCCTCACGATGAATGCCACGGCGAACAAGGAGGCGACCCCATTTTGTTCTAGGGCGACACCTCGAATAAGATGAAAAAGTTGGAGGAACAAGCCACAGCGGCGCTCGAGATGTCTACTTCATCGAAGAAGAAAAGGGGGTCAATCAATAATAATGGATGTGGAAGAAGAGAAGGTCGGCGATGAGGAAGAAGACAAAGAGAGGTCGACGATTGTATTTGTAAACCCCTATTCTTGATATTTCATTCCCTAGTATTAGAAGTTAGAATATAGAAATAGTCAATACTTATAATAGGAAAATCCAACAAATGATAAAATAGTCTTTTTCCACAAATAAAGAGATCAATATCACAGAAGGGCAAATTGGTCAATGATAAATTAAATAACTATTATATAAAAGTGAATAGAATAAATTATTTACATGAATTGTGCAAATTAATAAAAGTAGTGAGGAAGATGTAAAACCAATGCATAGTTGAAAGACCATTTAGTTAAATTTCATATGATGGCATAATATGTAAATAATTAACAAACTTTAAGGGCACTTATATAAATGCAAGCCTATATGTAGAAGTGTTATCTTCCAACACTTAGGGAAAATTCAAAAAGAAATTGAGAGAGAGTTGAGAGGGGTGCACGGCAACAAGGGAAATAGGAAGGAGAAGAGATCCAAGCCAAGTCCAACCATTCTTCAAACTTCCAATCAAGATTCTTAGTAGATTAAAACAAGGATAACAAACTTTAAGCAAGAATAAGGTGACGAGCAGGCCAGCAGAGCATGAGAGGCTCGTTGACCAGTATAGCTCGTTTGATGAGGTAAGTGCCCTATCACTTAGAATTTTCTTGATCTAAAGTTTCAATTATAAATTATGTAGTTTCAATTCTTTTTAACAATGATGAATTAAAACTTTGAAAATGATCGCTGCATCGGATCTTAAAAAGAGTTTTAAAAATAACTGGTTTTGGAAAGATTCGAGTAAAGATTTGGAAGGAAATCAATTTTCGTGCTAAATGAACATTATAGAAAAGAGTTTTGAAAAACCATGTATATACCCTCGATTTATATGAGATTTAACACTACGCGACGATGCAGAAAATTCCGTCTGTAGTTGCTCAGTTTTCAGAATATCTAACGCTACGTTGCGATGCAGAAAATTGCGCACGTAGCTGATATAGGCACTGCGTTGCGATGTAGAAAATTTCTCTTGCAGTCGCCTAGAGTTATAGTTCATACATAGCACTACAATGATGATGCAAAAAATTTCATTTTGTAGTTGCTCAGATTTGAGATCGTCTGACACTATGTTGGTGATATAGTAAATTCCGCTCGTAGTGGTCGAGATATCTCAACAGCTTCACGGTTAGTGTTAGTTGGAAATCGCCACGTGATGGTTAGAGTACATTAGGGGTATACATGATGTTTTAGAAAGAAAGGTTTTCTAAACCAAAGATTTGGTATTTAATTAAGTTTATGAATCACTATGTAATTATATCTTATATTTTCTTATTTAATGAACTATCACCTTTGCTTTTGTGTAGCGTGTATATTCTACTAGGTGCCTTAGTTTGTGGTTTTTGCTTCAAGGGAATCGTCATTGAACAATTTAGGTGGGGAATTCGATGATTACATCAACTGAACAAGTATATTTTGTGATTATAAATAATATAACTAAGTAATTGTATAGTTGGATTATGGATATTCGAATAATTGTAAACCAATTATATGATATGCATATACATATATTTTTGATACTTACATATGATTTATATCCATCTCCAAATGTTGGATAATCTAGATTGCATTACAAAATTGATAGAAATGTTGGTTTGTGAAATGAATTAAGTATATGCATGGTTGTGAACAAAAAGAAGTTTGGTGGTGATAGAAAATAGTTCGAAATGTTTCCTTTTATGCAGGTAAATTTTGGAAACCTTAAAAATGCAACCGTTATGCTGTCGGAATTTATATAAAAATTATTTTAAATCGAATTTTGAAAAATTTACACTCACCCAAATTGTTTACAAAAGAAAAGAATACATTTAAATTGAATTAAGGAATCGGGCAAGATTAAGGGTTTGCTCCGCGGATCTCTCCAATCTGACAAGTCAGGTTAAGAGAAGTCCGTTGGAGTGTTTGGCGGGACCCTCTAGATAAGAGATTAAAGAGAGTCTGGTTTGAGTCCTGTCAGTATTTATCAATGTATTCCGATGACAATGGAGAAGAACAAGCATATTTGGGGAAGAATTTTTTTTTTTCTTTTTATATTAACCTTTTATATTTTTTTTGAAATGATTTTTTTTATTTTTTAACAATATTAATATCCACTGTCCATCTCAAAATAGACGGTGGAGATCTAATAAATAAATAAATTATTTATTTATTTGAATTTTTATTTAATTTTTTAATATTTATTCAAATTAATCTCCACCGTCCATCTTAAGATGAACGATAGAGATCTGAATAATAATATTTTTCATTTAACTTTTTTTAAAGTTTTTAAAATTTATTTTAAAAGAAAAATAAAATTAAGGTTAAAAGATAATTTATCCCTCAGCCTGTTAATTTTAACTGAGATAAGCTAATGGTAGAAGGTTTATTGTAATAAAACTAAAAATTTGATTCTGTTAGTAATTAGTCTTAAATTGGGTGGTTAAATTATAATTTACTCTTTTCATAATATTCCTTACGCAAATAGGTTTAAAAATTAGAGATAACGAATTAAAAGCTAGTGACTAATACCTACAATAAAAGAATAAAAATAATAATAAGATAAGTAGGTGATCTGAGCCCTAATTGGCTTATTCCTAGATCCAAACAAAGGGACCCGTTTTGTTGACCTCAACTCTCACCTTCGTCAAGTTCTCGGTCTTTTTTTATTTTAGAACAACTCTTCTCTTGTCCTCTTCAAGCTCGCCATTTCCTTTAAATTATACATTCAATATTCATTTTGCTTGACCAACTTCAAATCCTCTTAAGATATTCAGCTTTCTTTTAAATTTATTGTTGGTTTAATTTGTACTGTTTTTTGAGTAGTTACACAAGCCTTAAGGTTCGAGTGCAAATTCTTGAAAAACACTGGTACCGATTCACGTATTGTTGACCATGATTAGTTATACTAATATCACCCTTTTTTTGGACAGGAAAAATGGAAGAAACAGCCGCCGGTGCAGAAAATGCTCAACATGCAATCCAATTGCCAGAGATAGTTGAATCTGATTCTTTGCCACGAGGCTCCCAAAAACAGAATGATTCAGCTGGTACAATCAAGCATGAATCTCTGATATATATGGTCTGTTTGCTCTTTATTGTGGTGCTCAAATTTTATTTTACTTGTTTTATTGGTTAATTTACACAGGTCAAAACAGGGAGCTACACCAGTCAAAGGATGACCTTTATAATGCTGCAGTAAATGGTGACTGGCAAAAAGCAGAACGTTTGTTAGAGGCAGATCGTCAATTGGCAAGAACAGACATCACGGGGGAAGGTGAAACTGCTCTTCACGTCGCAACCGTAGCAAGACAAGTCGATTTTGTGAAGAGGCTTATAGGATTAATGCCACCAGATCTTTTGGCACTGAGAGATCAAAATGGAAACACCCCATTTTGTATGGCTGCTGCGTCTGGATGTATAGAAATTGCTACAATCATGCTGGAGAGGAATCCAAACGTGCTGGAAATCAGAGGTTCTAAGGATTTGACACCTCTCAACATTGCTGTTTTGCTAGGAAAAAAGGATATGGCAGCGTTTTTATATGATGCAGGATATACATCTATATTAGAGAAAATGTCACCATATGAGCGACGTAGGTTGTTTTTTGACAGTATAACTAACGACTTGTACGGTACGTATGTATTTCATTCCACTCTACATGTAGTCATTTAATTTTAAAGAGTGGTGCCAATAATTTCAAAGCTCCCTTATTATTTTTAAAATATTAAACCATTTTTCTTAAATTACATTAAACCATTTTTCTTAAATTACCTTATTTTCTATCCAAAACTTCCCTTCTTACATATTCTATTTATTAAAATATAACAATATCAGTTAAAAACAGGCGTGGAATGTGACACATTCCCTTTTTTCAATTGAACCTAAAATGAGTGGATCAATGATATTTGTCGTTTTATTTTTCTTTTTTCATATGTATTTAATTTTAGGAAAATGTTAGAATTTTATAATGGTTATATAATATTGCCCTTTTTTAATTTGTTACTGATACAATCGTTTAAAGATGTTTGGTGTCTGCCCACATGCATTACTGTGCATTTTGTTTTGAACTAATATAAGAGTATATTGTGCAGATTTCGCACTGAGACTTCTAGAAAGAGAACCGATGATAGCTTTGGCCCGTCACGCCAGCACGAGTGACACCGCCTTGCATGTGCTGGCCCGAAAGCCCACATCCATATTCAGTTAGTGTATATATGTATCACCTCATGTAGAAATGATTTGAATCTAAAAATATTATCAAATTTAATGAGCACTCGCTCCCTACCATTTAATTAGATTAAATAAAGATGAACTTGTTCTGATATAGATTTTTATTTTAAATTTCTCCATTTAACTAATTTTCGAGTATGTTTTATTATTGTAAATTTCTCTAAGTAGTCTTTTTGAATGTTTAATCTTTGCTTCAAAAAGAGCTAACTTTAATTGGAAAAAAATTTTAATGAATTTTACAAGTTAAAGGAAGTTTTTGATATTATTTTTAGACTATTCAAATCTTTCATTTAGCTAATCTTATCATTGCTAAACATTAAAAAAAAAAAAAAAAAAAACACACACACACACACAAAACAAAAAAACAAAAAACAAAAAAGCTATTAGACGTGATAAGAAATTTGTGGTAGCAATATAAATCATGAGAAAATTATTATCAATAATATCATAGTTCCAAAATTTACTGTATGTCTATTAACAGCTGTGTTGTTGTGTTTTGTTCTAATTTTTGTGGCTTATTGAATTATAATCTCCTCATTAATTCTCAGGCCAAGAAGTAAAGTTCACTCGCAATCAGGAGCCGACATCATCTCCGGCTCTTCAACTTCTTAGTCGTATTTGGGCTGTCGCAAAAGAAGATCCGAATATTACAACTCTAATTAGAGAACCTTCAAATTTATTGTTCGACGCAGCTAGATCAGGGAACTCATTCTTCTTGTCTGAGCTCATCCGCTCGTATCCTCGTTTGATTTGTTTGACTTGTTTAATAATTCCTATTATAGATTATATTTTTGACATTATTTTTATTGAAATATATCTTCCAAGAACTAGTTCTATATTTGATTATGTTTTATGGTGTAGTTAATTAGTGGAGCATGTTTGGAAGTCACACACCTAACATTCTTAAATTGGCAAAAAGGATTCTTTCATTAATAACTAATTCATCGGGATGTGAAAGAAATTAGAGTAATTTTAAATAGGTAAGTGCAAATGTGCAATATACATAACTTATTTTTAATGTTTTAAATTTTAAATATTTATTGATTTATTCAATTTTAATTTTTATATCTTATGTAGATACATTCAAAGAAAATGAATAGATTGAATACAAATCGATTGAACGATTTGGTTTTTGTTAATTTCAATTCACAATTATCAAGCAAAATGAACAAACAGGTTGAGAAGAATGTTGATATGCTACTAGTAGCTAATGCTGATATTGCTGATGCTCAAGGATGGCTTGTTCCAGGGGGTGATGATGATGATGAAGTAGGGGTCAATTTGGAGCGACCAAGGCAACTTGATGAAGATGATTATGATTCTAGAGAGGAGGAGGAGGAAGAGGAGGAGAGGAGGGAGAAGAACATTGATATAGAGTTTGAGTCTAACAATGAACAAGTTATGGAAGACGTTTATGGAGATGATGAAGATTGGTTACGTCATCCTTCTCACCCTTAAGATTTTTAGGGTCTTAAGTCCTTAACATACTTTCATAAACTTTCTCTTTTGATGACTATTTTATTCTTGGGTTTTTGCTATGTTATTATTTAATATTATAAATAATGTTGGTTGTGTACTTGTGTTTGTGAATGAAGAAGGATGGAAGGTTTTAAATAGTTTAGATATGATAGATTTTTTAAGTGTTATTATTTTTTTGTATTACAAGTGAAATTGTTGAAAATATAGTCGTTATATTGCCGAAATTTTTAAAGTTATAATTATGTAATTGTGTTAAAGTGGTTTTGAAGGTTGCATGAGATTAATTTTAAAAGTTTTTGTGGTCATATGATTATAATTTAATCATACAGAAAACTTTTAAATTTTATTTTTTACAAGTTTGACCGGGTTTCACTGTGGGTCAATGGATTGACCGTTGACTGATGGTCAAACCGAGTACTCGTCAAATACTCTCCGAGTTGCTAAGTACTCGCTACTCGCTGCTCGCTATCTCGCCGGTCAAGCCATGAGTAGCGAGTTTTGGAACATTGATTCTAAGGAAGCAAACTGGTCTTGGATTTTGTGTAAATTTGACTTCACTAGTTCTTATTCTTATTACAAACTATGAGCAATTATATAGAATTATCATGAAATATTTTTTTAATCATAAGCTGTGTTACATTTATAAAAATTATTGGTCTTTTTTTGAAATTTTTTAATTTTTTCATGTCTCTCTCATATCTCATTCATCATTTAATGAATATTACGAATTTATTTTAAAAAAAATTATCAAATATTTATATTACTTGAAACTAGATCAAAGTTTTTTCTTTTCAAAAAATATATAGTTTTTGAAAATTCTTTTATTTTTTTGCTCATATTGTTGAAATGAAAATTAACAAAATTTGAGTGAAGATTAGTAAGCTTGTGAGAAATAGCCTTAGAGATTTGTAAAGAAAAATAAAATTCATCAGTAACTAAAGAATAGTGAATTAAAAAATAGTATCTATATCAAGCCTTTAATAGCCGGCATGGATAGTTTGTTTTGTTGTAGTAGTGCCGAAAGAAGAGAGTGACACCTGGTGTTGTAAAGGCAACTATAAATAATCCTACAGCTAATGAAATTCCAACATAATGAATCGATCTTGTAGACGCACCTACATCGAAAACAAACACAATGGTTGCAGTTGGTCCAAATCTCCATAGGGAACAAAGAGTAGATGAGCAAAGACAACTTGTGCCTATGTTGACGGGTGGAAAATCAAAACCATGCCAACTTAAAGATGATGATGCACGTGGCAGTACTGCGGGCATTAAGGAGTTGAAGTTTGCAATTTCTGAGGCGTCAACGGTGGCGGAGAAGCTACCGGAGAATCAAAAAGAGGTGGAAAAGCTGACCGCTCCTATTCAATCAATACAAAGTCGACGCCAATCTTATTTTCAAAAGCTTTAAGAAATCGATGAATTGAAGGTGACCAAAGAGAGAGACAAGAGCTATAGTCTTAGCCAGAAATCGCACAAGACGATGGTGTTTAAGGCTTAAGGTACTAAACAAGCAATGACTACAGAGGGATCTAAAAAATTGGTGAAGAAAAGGGCTTTCCAAGGTCAAAAGAACTCACGTGAAACAAAGAAAATGAAGAGAGCGCTGGATGCTTGATGGCAAATTTCTAGTATATAAAATAATCACTAAAAACACAAGCAAGCAGACACTGTCCACAAGTAATAAAGTGATAAATAGAAATCGTTTTCATAAGGATTGTCCAAATTACATTTATTAATTACTAACTTGATTAAGACTATATCTTCTCAAAGCTAACAAAATAATGAATTGTAAAAATTAAATGAACAAAAATAAAATAAAAGAAAACAAATAACTGAACTAAATTTAGCCAATGAAAAATATATTCTAGAGTTACAACCTCACCCTACCAATTTATTCATCCTATATTTCTATTCTAATTAATCGAGTACTAAATTATATACAAGTCTCTTCCAAATGGTTAAGTGGAATTACCTAAATTAATTAATCGATTATATGTCTATAATGATTAATCAACCTAAGTACATTAAGTATTTAATCACTTATAATGACCACACAAATCACACAGATATATGTCTATCTTATATAATTCATGTTATCATATTTTAGATCTAAACACATGAATATCTTATCAAGCACACTCATGGTTATCAAATCATCTAAACTAGTGATCAATTAATTTAAACGCATTAGGAGCGAAATAAGATAGAACACACATAATAAGAAATAGGGAAAAATCTTTATAAAAAAAAAAAAAAAAAAAAAACCTCAAATAGAAAATAATGCCAATCAACTCTAACTTTTCAAAATATTAGCCAAAATACCCCTTATCATTAGTGAAATAATGGTTTCATTCAAACCAAAAGTGATATTGAACCAAAATTTTAAAATAAAAATACGAAAATACCCTTACTTATTAAAAAATAATATTATAATATATTTAAAAAATGTAATAATGATTATTAATATTTTTTTTTTTTTGGAAAGAAGATTAATAATAATAATTAATCAGCCAAAGAAACCAACAATATATAGAAAATTTTCAAAAGTATAAAATATAAATTAATAAAAGCTCTTCTTCTTCAATATTTTAAATTAAAATGTTAGCCAACAAATTTTAATTAAAATTAAAAAAATAAATTAAAACCAATGAAGATCTGAGTACCAAATCTTCAAAGTTAGAAGATCCAGACTAGATCTTCAAAATTTGCATTAAAGAACAAAAAAATAATAATAATAAACAAAAAAAAAAACTAAAATTACATTAAACAAAAAAACAGTTAAGCAGATTTCATTACATCACAACAACTTGCATCAAACAAAAAAAAAATACATCAAAAGCTCAGATGCACAAAAAAAACCCAGATTTCATCCAATTACATCAATACCCAAATTTAATCAATTACATCAAACCTAGATTTCAAATGCACTAAACCCATTAATCTCTATAATTACATCAAAAGTTCATCTCATTACATCAATCCCACAAAACCCACTAATCACTCATCCAATAAAAAAACCCAAGAACAGCACTTGCAAATCCATCTCTGCACCACCCTACAACGACAGCACACGGCCCGTTGTTCCTCACTGTTCTCTACATCTCCTCCATGAACCGCATCAGGAATAGCGCCAACATGATTTGATCCACGTTCGCATCACCGTACCGCGGTCACCGCTACATGCAACAGCACATGGCCCGCAGTTCCTCACCACTCTCTTCATCTCCTCCACGAACCGATGCGTCGTGAACACTATATTAAAGATCCTATCGAAGAACAAACCAACATCACCACATGTATACTCAAACTTGGTGACTGTGTAAAAGGAAAGCGACAACAATGGGTTAGAGTGGTCTGTTAAGTGATGACAAGGTTAGGTTTTTGAATAGTGATGGTGGTTAGGTGAGATGTGAAAGAGAGAGAGAGAGAGAGAGAGAGAGAGAAAGTAATGGTAGAGAGAGAGTAATGGTGATAGGAGAGAGTAATGGGTGGTGAATAGTGGTGGCAATATGGGTCACGACACGATAGATCGATGCGAATTTGCGAAAAATAAATGAGTATAGATTTGAGTTAAATAATTTCGTATCGTAATTGTGTCGATTCACTTAACATGTTTATTAAATGAATCAAATCAAATTTTCTTAAATGAATCGTGAGTTGACACAGTTAAAATTCGGGGTCAAATCGTAATGTAACATATTAGAAAGGTTAGTGTGTAATTATGCATTTATATATACACATATTTAACAAATCCCTAAACCTAACCTATTTGGCCATTCCGAACTTATTTTGGATAGTCATACGACTCATACCCAATCAACTACACCATATCATCGATTTCACCAAATCACCAATTTCTCCCTCACGATCACGGTCATGGTCACCACTTTCTCCCTCACAATAGCCATTCGATCACCACTTTCTTCCTTATGATCGCCACTTTCTCCTTCTCAGTCACCGTCCAGACACCATTTTCTCCCCCACAGTTATCGTCCGTTCTCTCATCTTCCCTCATGGTCATGACCTATTTTTCCCTACTCTATCACGATCGTTGTCTGTTCTCCACTTCTCCTCAAGGTCATTGTCCCTTCTCTACGACTTCACCACTATATGCATTGTCTCCACCACCAGATCCACCATCTCTACTACCAAATTAAATCGAAGCGGTAACCAACGTCATTGGAAAATGACCTCCGTCTCCCAAAATGGTCTTGAGACTCTTGACCAGTTTTAGGTGTCCTTCTCTTTCATTTTCTTTTGTGTATTCTGTGTTTCGATTCTAGTTTTTTTTGTGAGTTTTTTATGGTTTTTTATGTAATATAATTGTTGAAAGAAGGTTTTTTGTCAATTTTCATACATATCTTTAGTGTAACGTAATATGATTTCTTGGTTAATTGATTCTCAGATATGGATCTAAGTGTTGACTTCAAAGGCGATAGCATCGATTTGGAAGATGAGCTTGACGATGGGGTTGAAAATGAGGTTAAAAATATGGGAAGTTCAAGCAAGTTAAAGCAAAGTAAAGCTTGTGAATTAATGTGTTGATTTTGGATTTGCATTGACTTCTATTTTGTTTTGGTTTTTGTTGATTTAATGTATTGGTTTTTATGTGTTGAATTAGGTGTTGATTGTGAATTATTTATTATATTTGTGTTTAAAAATTATTTAAGTTAAACAAATTAAATAGGTTGAATGGGTTAAATGAATTAAATGGGTTAAATAAGTTAAACGAATTAAGCGAACTAAACGGTTTAAATGTGTTAAACGAATTAATGAGTTGACAGATTAATGGGTTTGAATCCTTTATGATCCCAATACTAAACTGATTAATTGTGTCATGTCATGTCATTTATTTATAAACGAATTCATGTCGAATCCAAAAATATCGATCTGCTTCTTCAATGATTTTGCTTCAAATTGGTCGAATTTATAAATGAATCGAATTGAAGTCAACTTAACCCAACACGCCAACCTTTTTTGCCACCCCTAAGACTAGTGATGAATGATGATAGTGAGGTATGGATGGATATGGAAATTTTTTTATTTAGTTTTTACTTTTTTTCCTTTTTTATTTAATTAAAATTTTAACAAATGTTCTCTACTTGTCATCCATGTAACGCCTCGAATTTTATCTATTAAAAAAAATGAAAATATATCGAAATAAATAGTAGTTTTGGATTAATAGGATTTCGGGATGAATAATGTCTGTATGAATAGTAATTTTTTTAAAAAGCGGACCCCAAATTCGAAAAACTCCGGGATAAGTAATGGAGTCTAAGGAAACTGAAACGGATAAAAAATGAGTTTGTTTTAGGTAAAATAGAGCAGTTTTCGGATTCAATCAGAAATTCGGAAAGATTTTCAAAAAATTCAAAAATTTAGAGAAGTATCAGAATGAGTATTAAAATGCTCATGAAGTATTTTAGGAACTCAAACGATACTTCCGAATGAGATTCGAATGGAAATAGAATCGATCCAGAAATCGTTGGAGGCGATTTAGTGAACTAAGCGAAGAGCTGAAAATGGGCATGGAATGACTTTTAAGAGTCATCAAGGTTACCAGGAGTATGTAGGTAATTCAAATATAGGCTCCGGTAAATTTTGAAAGGATTTCGAAAAAGTCCCGAAAAAATTGAAATCGGACGTCCCAGAAAAATCAAAAATTAAAAAGAATAAAGAAGAGATAAGGATGAGAAAAGTAACCAATGAAAATGGGACAAGTGGCATTGTGAATAAAGAGGGGGACACTTGTCAAATTTTTATGGAAGGTATTTCTGTGATTTTGGAGACTTTTGGAGGGCAAAATGGTAAACGGGAGAGTTAGTATATAAAGAGAAGCATGAAATGAATTGGAGAGGGAAGTGTAAGTCGGTCATAAAGAGAGGGAGGCGTGAAATGAAGAGTAGCCCATGGAAGAAGGAAAAAACCGAGAAAAAAAAAAAGAGAAGGAAAATTGTCGTGAAGAAAGAAGAAAGAGAAGGAGAAAAAGAAGAAGAAGAGGTGATTCCAACATCCAAAACCCCTCAAACCCATCAAGAATTATTCAAGAGAAGGTTGAAGAAAGTGGAGGTAAGAAGATGAAACCCAAAACTAGTTTGATGAGTATTATTTTGATAGTTGATTTGAATGATCTTTTGATGAAATATATGGCATGATTTGAGGTTGATCATCATCATAATGAACTTAGATGTGAGGAAAAGCATTTAGGATTCTTGAACCAAGATTTTTGAAAGGTTATAGTTCGGGTTTGTGATTTGAATTTTAATGAAAATTGATGAATTTTTAGTTTAAGGCTTTAGCGGTCAAATCGATGATTATTTAATGCTTTTGGGTGTGATTTTTAAACTTGGAGTGAAGTGGATAATTTAGTAATGTTTTTGTTAGTAAATGGTCAAATTTGAAATAGGGATATAATGGAATTATTTTAATGTATGGATAAGGTTATGTGAAAGTTTATGTTGATTAAAACAATTGTTGGAAAGAAAATCAAGAAAATCAAATGAGTAGCATTATGTTAGTATGTGGATCATTTAGGTTAAACATGTATTTGTGTGGATTTTAGTGTTTGAATGGTTGGCATGAGGTTTTGGAATGAAATTATGTTGGTTGGAATCAAAATAATGACAGAAAAATAGAATATGAAAGTTTAGATGTTAATTTCGATTAAAGTCAAGAATGAGTGTCTAAATGATTAGTCAATCATTTTGATGTATTTTAGTGATGTTTAGGTGTGTTTGAATGCCTTGGTGCAAGGGATATTAAATGTCATGGATGTGAGAATGGTCTTTGGAAATAGGATGAAGTGATGTACATTATGTTAGTATATGGATGCATTATGTTTTTGCATGTGTTGAAGTGATTTATAATGTTTGAAGGAGTTGTTGAAAGTTTTGAGATGCATTGGACTGATTAGAATCAAATAAGTGGAAAAAGGAAATATATATATATATAATGGAAAGATGGATGTAAAGTTAAGGTTTGATTTATGGATTTGATTAAATTAAATTGATTTTGTATTTTAAAACTTTGGTTGAATAATTAAGGATTAGTTGAAGCAATTATTTGTGTGAATTATGAGCTTGGAATGTAGTAAAAAGGTTGGTTTACACTTATTCAAGAACTTTATGTTTTTATTAGTAGTAAAACTTTGAAAATATTGTCTTGAAACTTTAGGATTTTGTCACTTTGATGTGTTAAGTTGATATAAATGATGTGTATGTGTTATTTGGATGTCAATGAAAGGGATTTTGTGATGAGAAAACAAATGAAATAAAAATTTTATAAAACCCTACCTATAGCCGAATATACATTGAGAGGGGTTTAGGGGTATTTTCATCATTTCAAGTATAATTACGTGTTTAACGGATAATATTTGAATTATGTGTTAAATGAATTATGAAGTTGAAACAATTTTTCGAAAAATAAACCTCTTTGACCGAATTGAATATATAGGGAAACAAAAGGGTAATTTTGTCGTTTCGCTCATATTTATGTATTATTTACATCGTGTTTTGATGATACATGCAATGAATTATGGTTTCAAAGAGAAAAATTTGAAAATTACCTCTTGAGGCCACATGAAAAAGGTGAAAAGAATGATATTGTGTAATTGATAGTAAAATCAAGAGGCAAAATGGTCATTTGGTAACGCCCAAGAGAGAAGTTTTGAAAGATTTCTAAAAATGAAAATAAACGATGATGTTTGATGCTTATGCGACTTTAAAAAGTTTAATCGAATTGATAAATTCTCGTAATTATTGAAAAATATTGAGAACTTGAATAAACATGTACATTGGTAAATGGGGATTGAAAATTGGTATGTCAAGGGAAAAATATGAGCAATACTATGTCGTGTTAATAATACGAAGATTCTAAAATTTCGAACCTTGAGATACACCGAGTGTCAAGTCCAGAAATCAATATGATGTGAAATTGAGATCCGGCGGGTAAGCACCGAGTGTCCGATGCCGGAGGGAAATAAGAAACTTGTGATATATGAAATGTGATCCGACAAGTAGTCACCAAGTGATCGATGCCGGAAAACTTGGCATGCCAATAGGGTGATTATAACAGTACTACGCCAATATGCTTACAAATGTTAATACTGAATTCGTGGACTTTGCGAGACACCGAGTGTCCGATCCCAGAATTTGTGTATTATATGAAACATGCTCCGGCGGGTAGCCATCGAGTGTCCGATGCCGGGAAAAACGTGAAACTCAATTTCCAATCTATAGTATTGTGTCAGTGTTTACAAAGGGCGCTAAGAAAAATATTAAGTGAAAAATCATGTAGTTACGATTGAAAAATGATTTTTATATGTTTTATATATGTATTTGTTAGTAATGTACTTCCAATGTGAATTATTATAAAAATTCGAAGAAATCGTGTTAATATGTTTGAAAACATCTATTATGTGCTCTATATGTGCTTGTATTAATAAAGTAATTTCCTTATGAATTATTATAGTATTTTGAGAAAGTGTAAACAAGTGGCATTACCATATAATTATTTTGTGAAATGAGAAAGTTAGATTATTGGTAAAATGGATTTATTGTGAATTTTGATAAAAGTTTGGGCATTTTGGAAATTTGGTTTTTGATATGCCTGAAAATGAATTTCATGTGTTTAATATGTGCAATTATTAATAAATGGATTTAATTGTGAAATTTGGTAAAAGCTTAAGAATTATGGAAATTTTATTTTATAATATGAAAATCTTGATGAAATGATAAATGTAAAGGTTGTGTATACCTACTAAGTAGAAATACTTAGCGCATTGGATTTTTCACTTGTAGGTTGAAATTTGGACACTGTAGATAGAGATAGACAAGAAGACAGCTACTGCATTTTTTGCAAGTCACATTCCTCCATATTTGGTAGTTCTACCTTTAGTAGTGTATAGACGTGTTAAAGTATATAGAAATACATGTACATGCATATGAATTTACGAGATTTTATAAATAAGGATGTATAAGTTGTAGAAAAAGTAATTTGGTTTGTAAAGTAAATTTGTAAAGAAATTATTATTTATCATTTAATTAGAGTTTAATTTCGATTAACATGAATTTTATTAAATGTTGTGTTGATAAATGTTTGTGTGGTGAAATGATTCTGGAGTCGGACGGAGAGTCCGAAATGGAAGTTGAAAAAATGAATGTATTTTAGAAATGTTTCTTTTGAAATTTGTAGGTTTTTATAAATTTTAGATTTATTAGAAAAACAAAAGAAGCTCTATCGGATTTAAAAAAAAAAAAAAATTAGTGCATATATATAAAACTATAGCGAGTAAAGTGATTAAGGTGTCATTTTTCGACTCAGATTCTCATCTAAATGAGAATCGGATGGAGGGTGTTACGGAGGGTGTTACAATCCATATATGTCATCAAGGCCAAATGGTGTTCTTACCCTCAAAACTAATGAATCCGTTATTTTATTGATGGATTCACTATTTCATTTAATGATTTGGCTCTTTTGGCCATTATTTTTAAAATCAGTGATGGTTTGATATTATTTTCAATTGGAAGGATAAATTAATAATAACCCTAAGAAATAAATCACAACAATATTATACAGAAGTTCATGGATTCGGAATTACATCGTAATCATCAATAATATACACATCAAACCAGCCAAACCGATATCCAACAACATCATAAAAGAAAATGTAAATCAAACAAGGGTAAGGAAAATCTTAGCGCTTCACGTGATCCTTTCTGTCGCCAAGAATCGGCCACGGCTCATTCACTCCACTTTTACCATTTTTGCACCATGATCTGCAGGTGATGCTGCTGTAATTGTTCGGACTCTCCAGACGTTGATGATGATATGAATTGTAGCTCTGAATTCTACTCTCTAAGGCTGTGTAGAACCGTCGGTCAAGGACTGTCACCGATCCCCAAACTTCTGCAGAAAATCACGTCCCAATGAAGGCTATGTATATGTCTGTGCAAGGGTTCTCAAAACCGCTGAATTTGTGGTTGAGAGGCTGTTGAAAATAAATATTGACTGATGGGCTCGGCAGCCTCTCCACCCACGTTCAGACCACTCAATGGTCTGTGTTGCGCGGCTTTCTCTCTCCTCTGTCTCTGTGTTAAGGGCTGCTCGATTTGGTTGTGTTTCGTGGTCTGCGCCAGCCTCTTCGTATATGTGTTAAAAGACTTCTTTTATAGGGTCCAAGCAGGGCTTCAAAAAAGTCCACGTACGGTCCTCAATCAAGCTCGAAATCATCTCCAAAAATCTACCGTATCGCAAGATTTCCGACTGTAGATATCACTCCATATTACCATATTTTTTCTCCTGCAATTTGGTTGCTTTGCGAGATCTTCAGGTGACTGAGAGTGAGACTTGAGTATTGCGAACCATTGCCGCGAGTCACTCTCACTCGTTGCTACATGTGCTCTTGACACATAGTTTGAGCTGCATGCGGATGTTTTGCTTAACTTGTTATGCTGTACTTCTCACACAAGTGCCACATGATTTTTGTCTTATTATTTTTCCACTTACTTGTCATTATCATTACCACCTTTTCTTGTTTTCTTGTGCTTGACTGCTAGACAAAATGGTCTACTCACACATGTCCAATTTTATTCAAGTTGTCTGCATATGCTTGCAACATGGACTGGACGTAATTTCTTCGAACTGGTTTGGCCCATGTAATACTTGGCTTCTTGAAATTAATTCACCCCATGCATTACATGGTTTTGTTTGAAAAATACCATGAATTATTCATTAACCACCTACATGACTCACATAAATAAAACAAATAAAATTAAATAAAAAATAGCCGAAATTACTCAAGTATTTATTTCAAAAATAAGATTTAAAAGCATGAAATCATGATATATTTTGTTGTGATCAATCCTACCCTTGAGGACAAAGGTAATTTTAAAGAACAGAGAAATGTTGAGAACTTCCGTTGACCGACGAGGAAAAGGTGGAGAAGAAAGAACAATTGCAGTCCAACAGAGTTAGAGTTGCAATTAACTTCGGCTTTTTATTAAGGATTAAATTTATTTAGGATTATCTTTTATTATAATTATCTTTGTTTAATCATGTGATAATTTAGAATTAGGATTATCTTTAATTAATTTCTAGATAATTGGAATTACTATTTTCTTTAATTAGTTTTAGATAAATTATAGTAGTTTATCATATTTATCTTTGTTAAATTTATAATGGTGTCAAATAAATTATTTTATTTTATATTATACGATAGATGCAATATTTTCAATAAGTTCCTTCAATTATTTTTAATTAGTTTTCAATGAACCCCTGTATATGATAGTTTAATTATTAAAGCCGCTTAAATTATAAATTATGATGATTAATAGGAAATTATTGGATATATATCTTTTGGTATTATATATTTATTTTTATATTTAAAGTATGAGACAAAATCTATCCCTTTTAATATTTTGTGTCCTATTAATGCACATATTACTATTTAGTTTAGACTATATTTTTAGTTTTTGAAGCTACTGCTAGTTATATTTGTTTTGAAAACTTACTTTGCAAATTTATACTTTAATTGTTTGTTTATATAAAGTTGTTTTGAGTTATTATGTCTTAGTATGGTTTACTATAAATATGATAAAAATTAAATTATCAAAATATATAATTAAGATTATATGTTGTAAAAATGGTGTCTACACTTATTCTTCCTATGTTAATGACTACTACTGAAAAATTATTTTTACTTATGTGTATTGTTAAAATTAGACCTTGAATTGTTATTACTAATATCAATAGAACACTTTGAATTTGGAAAAAATAAAATAAAATTCATATTTCATATTAAATCATAAATTATTTTTTTCCTTCAATATATTTCATTGACGATACAGTGTAGTGGCACCATCACTTTGGTGTGGCTTCTCTTGAGCCCCTAGTTTAGGATTTAAACTGTAGTAATACTTTTTCGATTTGAGGGTAATTTTTTCATTTCTTATGTATTGTTTCTAATCAAAAGAGTTTTAATAAGTGATGAATGAACTTATCTATGCAATATATCAAAAAAAAAAGTTGGTGTTAATATATAATTTTCTTTAAAAGAAAAAGAAATGAAAAGGTACATACCGTTTTTTGTGTGGGCTCTGCCTTTTGCATTGATTAGGACCTCGATTGACTTTAAGAATGTGAGAGAGAGAGGTTTGTGCTTTGCTATGCCTGTCCAATTAAAAAAAAGGCGCGAATGAAAAATTCTTCTTGCCGCTATGCCTGTCCAATTAAAAAAACGGCGCTAGCACCACTATAGCGTGCGTGGGCTTTTGCGTTGTCACATGCCCAGTACCTTAGTTATTAAGGTCACATAAATTATACATTATGACGTTTGACAGGAAACTGCTGGATACGTATCTCGCACCATTATGGATTCATTTTTTCATATTTAAACCAGGAGATAAAGTTGAAAAGACCATAGGGCGGGGCAGCGGCGCCACTTGACAAATGAAGTACTTTATTTTATATTATACTATAGATGCACTATTCTGAAGAGTCCTTTCAAACTTCAATTGTTTTTCCCCTTTCTAAAAATTAAACCTTAATTAGCTTTTCAATTCGATACCCATCTTCTACTAATTTCATTCCCCCATTCCCACATTTAAAAAAAAAAAGGGCTTAATTATTAACGCCACTTAAATTATAAATTACGACAATTGCAGACTACAAGTAAATTTTCCCAAACCTTTCTTAAAAAAAAAAAAAAAAGAAAAAAAAAGCGTAACTTATAAACTCAACCAGCCTCTTTTATATACATATATATATATATTCATATATTTTTATTTAAAGTATGAGACAAAGCTTATCTCTTTTAATATTAGTTTCCCATTAATTCATACATTACTATTTAGTTTAGACTATATTTTAATTTTTAAAACTAGTATTAGTTATATACTTATATTTGTTTTGTAAACTTATTTAGCAAATTTATAATTTAATTGTTTATTTATATAAAGTTCTTTCAAGTTATTATATTTTAATGCAATTTCATATAAATACGATAAAAATTAAATTACTAAAATATATGTAAGTAATTAAGATTATATGATGTAAAAATGGTGTTTGCACCTATTCTTCCTATGTTAATAGCCACTACTGAAAGATTATTTTTAATTATGTGTATTGTTAAAATTAGACTTCAAATTGTTATTACTTTATTACTAACATCAATAGGAGACTTATAGTTTGAAAAAAAAATTAAAATTCATGTTTCTGTATTAAATCATAAATCTTTTTTTTTCCCTTTAATATATGCTATTGGCACTACGATGCACTGACACCCACCCTCTTGGTGTGGCTTCTCTCGAGTCCTTAATCTAGAATTCAAACTATAGTAATGCTCTCTTGATTTATGGGCCATTTTTCTACTTATTATGGGTTATTTTTCTCATTTTCAGAAGTCTTACTTTCACACTGTATCTTAGGGGTTGTTTGTTTTTTTATCTAAAGACTGAACAGTACTGCTGAAGACTTAATAGTGACTGAAATCTGAAATCTGATAAACATAGTTGTTTTTTTTTTCCTTACCTCTGAATGTATAATAATCTTGTTTGTTTTTTAAAGTTAAAATTATCTGAATACTAACAATTTAATATTTATATCCTTTATTATTAGTTGTTAAGTAACTTTATTTAATATGATACAAACAATTACAATAAATTATTTAATAAATATTAAAACATTATATATATAATATTTTGATTCATTATTAAAATAAAATAAATTATTATAGTAAAGTCAATTAAATTTATATATTCAAATAAAAATAAACAAAATGGTCTTAAATTGAATTACTACTACAACAAAAATTGAAATTGTAAAGTAATATACACGATAACAGATTCGATAAAAAAAAAAAAAAAAAACTTTGAGGTTCTATTATACATCGATAACAGATTCGATAAAAACTTTGAGATAAAAAAATCAAAAGGAAAAACAAAAGGAGAAACTTTGAAGTTTGGTTATACATAAACAAATTTTCATCAATATATATAAACCAAAAACATTAATAACACAGTGAAACTTTAACAAATAAACACATATATAGACTACTCCACAAGTAGATTAATAAAAAAAATCAATAAAGATTCTTATCAAAATTTGATTGAAGAAATATAGTAATCTAGTTATAGGAAAATTTGATGTTGAGATGTTTAGGGTTTTTATTTTTCAATATTGTTTGTTAAAGCATTAAAAGAAATTTGTATAATGTAAAACTAGGATAAACTTGGAAATATATTATTTTAGGAATGATCAATTTGGAATAATACATTTATAAAATCATTAAGTGATTTTGTATTAAGTGAAAAGTCAAAAAATGTAACTTTTTTTTTAAGTGGTTTTTGGGTTATTTTAAGTGGTTTGACCACTTAAAAAAACAAACAAAAATCTTTTAATTGGCCTAATTAAGTACCATTAAGTGTTAAGTGGCAAAAACAAACAACCCCTTAGTGTCTTCATGGGGAGAGCTCGAGAAGTAATGAATATATTTATCCTTATAATATGTCAAAAAAAAAAAAAAAAGAAGTTAGTGTTAATATATAATCTTCTTTAAAAAGAAAAAAAAAAGTGCACAGTTGTTTGGTGTCCAATAAATTATTTTATTTTATATTATTTCAAAAAAAATTATTTTATATTCCACGATAGATGCAATATTTTCAATAAAGTGCCTTCAATTGTTTTTTTCCCTTTTTAAAATTAAACCTTAATTAGTTTTCAATGAACCCCTCTATATGATAGCTTAATTATTACTGCCACTTAACTTATAAATTATGACGATTAACAAGAAATAGCTGGATGCACATCTTCTGTCTTTATTTTATTTCATTTTTTTAGAACGCACATCTTCTGTCATTATATATTTATGTTTTAACATGGGGCAAAATACACAAAATCCCTCTCAAGTAAGCCTTTAAATACGTAAAGTCAAAGTTTAAGTTTTATAACAAGTTAGTCTCCAACTTAACAGTCAAACTGAATGAATTATGACCTAGACCATGTGATTGGATAAAAAGACAGAAATACCCTTAAATTAAACATTAAAATATGATAAATAAATTAAAAATTAAAAAAATGAAAAACAGATCAATTACAGAACCCAAAGTTTTCTTCTTCTCGCACACTCTCTGTAATTCATTCATCATTCTCTCACTTCTCTCACCTTCAAGTTTCAATCCTTAGAACCCAGACTAGACCTCCATAACCACCCCCTCGTACGCCACTTTCCACCAACCTACTCTCTCTCTTTCATCTCTATTTCTCTCCTCTGACCTTCTTCTTCTCTTCTTCTTCTTGTTTTCTTCTTCTTCTTCTTCTTCTTCCATGAACCAGATGATGAAATCTGGGTTCGAAAGACATCTGGGTTCGAATCGAACCCAGCATATTTTGATTTTTGTTTTAATTTTTTGCTGTTGGATGTTGATATATGTTGGATGTTGATATGAGCATGGCGACGAATTCAGATGATGCTGGTTTTTTGTTTTGATTTTTTTGTGTTGAGTCTTGATGAGAATGAAGAGAAGAACGGTTTCAATTTTTTTTTTTCGGGGTTCCAATTTTTTTTTTTTGGTGTTTAGTGATGAGAATGAAGAAGAAGATGAATGAAGATTGAAAAACAAAAACAGTACATTGTCCCTCAGATTTTCTTTTTTCAATTTTTTCTGGTATTTGTTGATGAGAATGGAAGAAGAAGATGAACGAAGAAGAAGAACAGTACACCGCTTTTCCTTTTTTTTCAATTTTTTTTGTATTTTTCAATTTTTCTTTTTGTGTTTGTTGATGAGAAAATAATAAATGAAAAAGAACAGTGTATTGTTCTTTGATTTTTTTTGTTCTTCAATCTGATTTGGAGTTTTTTTTTTTTTTAATGTTTTTATTGTTTTCTTCTTTGAACAAACCCAAAAACTGGGTTCATTCTTCATATTTTTTATCTTGTTTTTTCTTTCGTGTTCATCTGGTTATCCATTGACAAAATTACCCTTGGTCAAATTAACGTGGACTAATTGATACTAACAAGTGGGGGCTATCTTGTTATAAAATACAAATATTAATTTTACCTATTTAAAGGTTTACTTGAGGGGTCTTTTGTGTATTTTGCCCTAAACAAGGCAAAATAACGTATATAAACTATAAACTAGGAGACTTGGCAGGGGGAAGGACGGAGGAGCTCGGCGCGGGGGCCCACGCCATGTGTGAAATAAATTATTTTATTTTATATTATACGATAGATGCAAATAAGTAGGTGATCTGAGCCCTAATTGGCTTATTCCTAGATCCAAACAAAGGGACCCGTTTTGTTGACCTCAACTCTCACCTTCGTCAAGTTCTCGGTCTTTTTTTATTATAGAACAACTCTTCTCTGGTCCTCTTCAAGCTCGCCATTTCCTTTAAATTATACATTCAGTATTCATTTTGCTTGACCAACTTCAAATCCTCTTAAGATATTCAGCTTTCTTTTAAATTTCTTGTTGGTTTAATTTGTACTGTTTTTTGAGTAGTTACACAAGCCTTAAGGTTCGAGTGCAAATTCTTGAAAAACACTGGTACCGATTCACGTATTGTTAACCATGATTAGTTACACTAATATCACCCTTTTTTTGGACAGGAAAAATGGAAGAAACAGCCGCCGGTGCAGAAAATGCTCAACATGCAATCCAATTGCCAGAGATAGTTGAATCTGATTCTTTGCCACGAGGCTCCCAAAAACAGAATGATTCAGCTGGTACAATCAAGCATGAATCTCTGATATATATGGTCTGTTTGCTCTTTATTGTGGTGCTCAAATTTTATTTTACTTGTTTTATTGGTTAATTTACACAGGTCAAAACAGGGAGCTACACCAGTCAAAGGATGACCTTTATAATGCTGCAGTAAATGGTGACTGGCAAAAAGCAGAACGTTTGTTAGAGGCAGATCGTCAATTGGCAAGAACAGACATCACGGGGGAAGGTGAAACTGCTCTTCACGTCGCAACCGTAGCAAGACAAGTCGATTTTGTGAAGAGGCTTATAGGATTAATGCCACCAGATCTTTTGGCACTGAGAGATCAAAATGGAAACACCCCATTTTGTATGGCTGCTGCGTCTGGATGTATAGAAATTGCTACAATCATGCTGGAGAGGAATCCAAACGTGCTGGAAATCAGAGGTTCTAAGGATTTGACACCTCTCAACATTGCTGTTTTGCTAGGAAAAAAGGATATGGCAGCGTTTTTATATGATGCAGGATATACATCTATATTAGAGAAAATGTCACCATATGAGCGACGTAGGTTGTTTTTTGACAGTATAACTAACGACTTGTACGGTACGTATGTATTTCATTCCACTCTACATGTAGTCATTTAATTTTAAAGAGTGGTGCCAATAATTTCAAAGCTCCCTTATTATTTTTAAAATATTAAACCATTTTTCTTAAATTACATTAAACCATTTTCTTAAATTACCTTATTTTCTATCCAAAACTTCCCTTCTTACATATTCTATTTATTAAAATATAACAATATCAGTTAAAAACAGGCGTGGAATGTGACACATTCCCTTTTTTCAATTGAACCTAAAATGAGTGGATCAATGATATTTGTCGTTTTATTTTTCTTTTTTCATATGTATTTAATTTTAGGAAAATGTTAGAATTTTAAAAAGTTATATAATATTGCCCTTTTTTAATTTGTTACTGATACAATCGTTTAAAGATGTTTGGTGTCTGCCCACATGCATTACTGTGCATTTTGTTTTGAACTAATATAAGAGTATATTGTGCAGATTTCGCACTGAGACTTCTAGAAAGAGAACCGATGATAGCTTTGGCCCGTCACGCCAGCACGAGTGACACCGCCTTGCATGTGCTGGCCCGAAAGCCCACATCCATATTCAGTTAGTGTATATATGTATCACCTCATGTAGAAATGATTTGAATCTAAAAATATTATCAAATTTAATGAGCACTCGCTCCCTACCATTTAATTAGATTAAATAAAGATGAACTTGTTCTGATATAGATTTTTATTTTAAATTTCTCCATTTAACTAATTTTCGAGTATGTTTTATTATTGTAAATTTCTCTAAGTAGTCTTTTTGAATGTTTAATCTTTGCTTCAAAAAGAGCTAACTTTAATAACGTATATAAACTATAAACTAGGAGACTTGGCAGGGGGAAGGACGGAGGAGCTCGGCGCGGGGGCCCACGCCATGTGTGAAATAAATTATTTTATTTATATTATACGATAGATGCAAATAAGTAGGTGATCTGAGCCCTAATTGGCTTATTCCTAGATCCAAACAAAGGGACCCGTTTTGTTGACCTCAACTCTCACCTTCGTCAAGTTCTCGGTCTTTTTTTATTATAGAACAACTCTTCTCTGGTCCTCTTCAAGCTCGCCATTTCCTTTAAATTATACATTCAGTATTCATTTTGCTTGACCAACTTCAAATCCTCTTAAGATATTCAGCTTTCTTTTAAATTTCTTGTTGGTTTAATTTGTACTGTTTTTTGAGTAGTTACACAAGCCTTAAGGTTCGAGTGCAAATTCTTGAAAAACACTGGTACCGATTCACGTATTGTTAACCATGATTAGTTACACTAATATCACCCTTTTTTTGGACAGGAAAAATGGAAGAAACAGCCGCCGGTGCAGAAAATGCTCAACATGCAATCCAATTGCCAGAGATAGTTGAATCTGATTCTTTGCCACGAGGCTCCCAAAAACAGAATGATTCAGCTGGTACAATCAAGCATGAATCTCTGATATATATGGTCTGTTTGCTCTTTATTGTGGTGCTCAAATTTTATTTTACTTGTTTTATTGGTTAATTTACACAGGTCAAAACAGGGAGCTACACCAGTCAAAGGATGACCTTTATAATGCTGCAGTAAATGGTGACTGGCAAAAAGCAGAACGTTTGTTAGAGGCAGATCGTCAATTGGCAAGAACAGACATCACGGGGGAAGGTGAAACTGCTCTTCACGTCGCAACCGTAGCAAGACAAGTCGATTTTGTGAAGAGGCTTATAGGATTAATGCCACCAGATCTTTTGGCACTGAGAGATCAAAATGGAAACACCCCATTTTGTATGGCTGCTGCGTCTGGATGTATAGAAATTGCTACAATCATGCTGGAGAGGAATCCAAACGTGCTGGAAATCAGAGGTTCTAAGGATTTGACACCTCTCAACATTGCTGTTTTGCTAGGAAAAAAGGATATGGCAGCGTTTTTATATGATGCAGGATATACATCTATATTAGAGAAAATGTCACCATATGAGCGACGTAGGTTGTTTTTTGACAGTATAACTAACGACTTGTACGGTACGTATGTATTTCATTCCACTCTACATGTAGTCATTTAATTTTAAAGAGTGGTGCCAATAATTTCAAAGCTCCCTTATTATTTTTAATATTAAACCATTTTTCTTAAATTACATTAAACCATTTTTCTTAAATTACCTTATTTTCTATCCAAAACTTCCCTTCTTACATATTCTATTTATTAAAATATAACAATATCAGTTAAAAACAGGCGTGGAATGTGACACATTCCCTTTTTTCAATTGAACCTAAAATGAGTGGATCAATGATATTTGTCGTTTTATTTTTCTTTTTTCCTATGTATTTAGGAAAATGTTAGAATTTTAAAAAGTTATATAATATTGCCCTTTTTTAATTTGTTACTGATACAATCGTTTAAAGATGTTTGGTGTCTGCCCACATGCATTACTGTGCATTTTGTTTTGAACTAATATAAGAGTATATTGTGCAGATTTCGCACTGAGACTTCTAGAAAGAGAACCGATGATAGCTTTGGCCCGTCACGCCAGCACGAGTGACACCGCCTTGCATGTGCTGGCCCGAAAGCCCACATCCATATTCAGTTAGTGTATATATGTATCACCTCATGTAGAAATGATTTGAATCTAAAAATATTATCAAATTTAATGAGCACTCGCTCCCTACCATTTAATTAGATTAAATAAAGATGAACTTGTTCTGATATAGATTTTTATTTTAAATTTCTCCATTTAACTAATTTTCGAGTATGTTTTATTATTGTAAATTTCTCTAAGTAGTCTTTTTGAATGTTTAATCTTTGCTTCAAAAAGAGCTAACTTTAATTGGAAAAAAATTTTAATGAATTTTACAAGTTAAAGGAAGTTTTTGATATTATTTTTAGACTATTCAAATCTTTCATTTAGCTAATCTTATCATTGCTAAACATTAAAAAAAAAAAAAAAAAAAAACACCACACACACACAAAACAAAAAACAAAAACAAAAAAGCTATTAGACGTGATAAGAAATTTGTGGTAGCAATATAAATCATGAGAAAATTATTATCAATAATATCATAGTTCCAAAATTTACTGTATGTCTATTAACAGCTGTGTTGTTGTGTTTTGTTCTAATTTTTGTGGCTTATTGAATTATAATCTCCTCATTAATTCTCAGGCCAAGAAGTAATGTTCACTCGCAATCAGGAGCCGACATCATCTCCGGCTCTTCAACTTCTTAATCGTATTTGGGCTGTCGCAAAAGAAGATCCGGAGATTACAACTCTAATTAAAGAACCTTCAAATTTATTGTTCGACGCAGCTAGATCAGGGAACTCCTTCCTCTTGTCTGAGCTCATCCGTTCGTATCCTCGTTTGATTTATGAAGTAGATGAAGAATATCGAACCATTTTTCATGTTGCAATTCTGCACCGTCAAATTAGTGTATTCAATCTTATTAATAAGATAGGCTTCAATAAGGAGATAATAGCAACATATGTGGATCGTAGGGGGAATTCCATGTTGCATCTAGCTGCAATGTTACATCAATCTCCAGGGAGCGCCTTGTCAAGTGAAGCTCTAGAAATGCAACAAGAGTTAATAATATTTCAGGTAGCAATTTTACCATTCTTCAACTCTCATGCAATTTCATTGTCGCATGTATATATAGATATATTGATATATTGATAAAATTTTATTATTGTTGGTTGTAATACGGTGATAGGAGGTTGAAAAGCTCATGCAACCTGCACTAAGAGGAGCGAAAAATGCGGAAGATTTAACACCTCATGAGCTGTTCGCTAGAGAGCACGCAGGTTTGCTGAAAAGTGGAGCAGATTGGATGAACAAAACGGCTGATTCATGTTCGCTTGTTGCCACTCTCATTACTACTGTAGCTTTTGCAGCAGTCTTTACTGTTCCAGGTGGTACTGATGACAAAACCGGAACACCCCTTCTTCTGAAAAGAACTTTGTTCCGTGTGTTTGCTATATCAAATGCAATTGCATTGTCCTCTTCTTCATTCTCGATTCTGATGTTTCTGTCTATCCTTACATCACGTCATACACAATCCCAATTTCTTAGAGCTTTACCTCTAAAGTTGATGTCTGGTCTCTTAGCTCTCTTCATATCTATAATATTCATGATGGTAACTTTCAGTTCGGCATACTTCTTACTTTACCATGGTGGATCATATACTATCCCCACCTTTACTGCTGTATTTGTATCCGTACCCATCACTCTATTTGTGCTGCTGCAATATCCTCTAGTAAGAGACATATTTCGTTTGACGCAACTTCTGGAATTCTATCTAGGTCGGGGTTTCTATATAAGTCAGACAAGTAGATGCCTGAAACGCAAAGTTGTCTACTCTTGTCCTTCATGGGTTCTTTTCATTGCTCAAGTTGTCTTTCAAGTACTAGTGTTGCTAGATGTATTTCAAGGATCATTCAGGTGTGTAATGAATGAATTGGAAGTTTAAAATATTTAAACCTAGACTTTGTAAGTACTTGTTTCCGCTTTATGTCATGTATCCGAATAAATACATCAGAGGGAATTAGCGGTCTCTCATTAAATATACTAGACGAATAAGCGTGGAACTTTGAACCAATGTTGGAAAACCAAGTGGAAAAAAGCCAACTTAAATCTGTCTTCTTCTATACATTCTGAGTGGGCAGAACTTCACAAGTACATCTCCAATGTACAAAACTTATACATAACAAACAACCACTGAGATGTAGCCTGATCTCCAATCCTTCCTTTTATATCTGTTATCCTATCATCTCCAACATGACAAAACAATTGATAATTAGATAATAATGAACATCCTATATAGATAGCCACAGAAAGTCAATGCAATCCAGTAATGCAATTCAAGCAGTTTCAACACTTAGGAGTGGAAAATGTCCAGGAATAGGAGAGATTCATAAATTGGCCATGCATGAAAGAAAGATAAGGGATGAGTTACAACCAGTGCATAATCAGTGAATATAAGAGCAAATAGAAAGAAAACTGTTATTGGAGGCTGTAAGTCTAATTTGCCACAGGGCATCTCTTCCCGTTTCAGTTGTAGGTCTATAGTTAAACCTTGAAATCAATAAGCAACAAAAGAAAGTGATAGCAGTAAATTACAAAAATACTAAACCGAGACCAACAGATATTCAAATTCCAGTTGCAACATTATCAAACATTTGAATTATAAGATTCCTCAACTCCGTCAATGATAATATCATTTCTAACAATGCAGTTCTTAAATCTTCAGCACTAAATATTTCGGTCTTCAACAGTAAATTTCAAGATTCTGAAACAAAGCTCAGACAAAGTTGTCATTTGGGGACAAAGCCCAATCACACATGGAGAAGAGATATTCATTGATATAACCTATCCTATCTGATGCCAATTTGAAATTTAGAGACCAATAAAAGCAGAAACACTAAGTAGGAAACAATAACTGCTGCTAAGGTTTAACAAGTACACAAATGGTTCACAATACTTTGACAACAGTATTTGCTCAACTTTGCAGTTATCATCCTGTATAGACTCTATGCATCCTCAGAATAATATGGGGCAAATGAAATAAACTATAACTTATAGCTTCTAAACTAAGGACCGAGCATGCAAACATGAAGAGTGGTTGCAAGAATATAGAAAACAAATTCTACTCAACTTATTCGAGTTAGCTAAGTGTATGAACTTATGTTCCAACATCCAAAATCACAGAAGATCAAACAAAATCCTTCTTTCAAGTTTACAAAACATGACACAAGGAATCAGAGACATCAATTATCTCTCTGATAGCTTGGTTTTGTGCACAATTAAGCAACCCTTTTCTTGAGTCATTTTACTTTTTCAAATTCTACAGTTTCAATACTTGCCGAATAATCATGAAAAAATATTAAATGAAAACAACGTAAATCATATTTATACAGAAGGGCAAGTTACACCAAGGAAATTGACTAGGTCAACATGGTTCATTAAGAAGCAAAGGACTTGAAGAAATTCCATGCAAGAAACTATGTTTTCATCTCACTACAGAATTACTAACTCATCGTTTATAAAGCATGAACCTCAATATAAGTCCAGTCCAGACCTCTTTAAAAGACATCCTGTTGACTTTGCAGTCTCCACCATTGCTTGATTAACTTGTTAGTAACATTAACTACTAATACACGTAACTTTCTCACATACAATAAATCATCCATAAGACCGCAACTTTAAAGTAAGCATATAAAATTGAGGACATTTAACTACAGTAGAAGCAAAAAGATATTGCAAAACATCCTTTGAATAAAAGATAACGTTATATTCCAGGTGAAAGAACTACATCACCAAAAAAATTAATGAAAAAGTTCAAAAACTAATGCAAGCCCCAAAGCTTACAGTGTTTGAAGAGTTATCAAAAGAAGTCATTAACTAAAGCTATAAATTATCTATCTTGAAGCCATAGATCAAACTCCTAAATTCCATTGGCAATTCTAAACATCTCATCTACATCAAAACTACTAAAACAGAACTTTGAAACAAATTAAACCTATGTTGCTACTCCAAGACCTTCTTCGCAAGGAACACACAGATAACCACAAGTCTGTAGTAACAACACATAAAGAAAGTCATTATGTTAAACCATTCATAGACAATCATCAACTAAAGTCAGAAACAGAACCATATGACTCCTACAATGATCTAAACCATCTGCATTAATTCATATTTCTATCATTGAGCTATAGAACAAATAACTAATTGAAAACAAAATTAAACAAAAACTTTATAGTTAAAAAACACAAAAAGACTAAAAAAAACGAAAGTACTTAATTATTTAAGGAAAAAAAAAAAGGCTACCCTAAACAAAAAATCATCAAAATCAAAACCTCAAAAAAATTCAAATGACAGCATTCCTCTGCCGAACCTTGGCCTTCTCAGCATCAATAATCGACTCAACTAACTTCACCGCGTTATCAAGCTTCCCCTCCGCATTAACCACCACATAATCAAAATTCCTAAGATGCTTAACCTCCTCTCTAGCAGTTGCAATCCTCACCATTAACTCCTCCCTAGTCTCAGTCCTCCTCTCAACCAACCTCTCCACCAAAGCCAGCTCACTCTCCGCCACCAAAAACACAAACACAGCAGAATCCCCCAAAACCCTCCTCAGCGTCTGCGCCCCTTGAATGTCAACTCTCAACACAACATCATACCCCTTTGCCATATACTCCCTTATCTGCTTCTTAGGCACCCCCTTATAGTCCCCATACACAAGTGCATACTCCAACAGCTCATCTCTCTCAATCATCTTCAAAAACTCATCTTTCGTCACAAAGTAGTAATCTTTCCCATCAACTTCACCAGCCCTCATCGCCCTACTCGTTGCAGTCACCACAAAATGAAGCGACTCCCTGGACTCTCTCAGCTTCTTTATAACCGCATCTTTCCCCACCCCACTTGGCCCACTTATCACAACTATCAAAGGGTTTGGAGATTGACAAACCGGGTTGGTGTTAAAACACTGACCCAGCGACGCCTCAAGCGACCTTAGCAGCTCCACTTTCGTCAGTTTCGCGTTCTGGGTACCGTCCATTTCCATGCTTGATGACACAAAACGTGGACTTTGACTCAAACACACCGTCGTCTGCTGCAATCTCAGTTGCTTCTTGATGGGGTTTTTTGATTGGAAAACAAAAGCAGGTAAGGGTTTTGAGATTGAGAGAGAGAGGGTGTTGCAGAGTCGCCGAAACATCAGGAAAGTTTAGATCTTTTTTAGTCACTGTAAAACGGCAAAATCTTTTTTTTTTTTTTTCCCTTAGTTTTTGAATAAGAGTTGTGTTGTGTTTAATATGTTTCTATAAAACAAAATATAAATAAAAAATGTTTTTTTAAATAACAGTGTTATAAAAAGTAAAATACTAAATTAATGATATTGTCTTGATGTGTTATTTTTTGTATATATAAAGTCTCGACATTTTTATTTTTTCACTCATCAACTCAGCACAGCAAATTGTTCTTCTTTAAACACTTAAACACCATTAATTCTCTCTTGTTTTTTCTCTTTTTAATTGAAATATTTTGTGATTAACCATAGCCACAGATTTCAAAGTTGTCAAATTTATCCATTCAAAATCCCTAATTTCGATTCAAATCGACGTTGCCCAAAACAACCCTAATTCTCGAGTTGGGCAATTAGGGGGAGAATTTCTAGGACCCAATTCGATTCTGGTGAAATCTAACCACCCCAGTTGATGGGCACAATTAGGGTTTGTAGTAAAGACCCTTCAAAGCCCTCAACTTGTCCGATGACCTCGTCGACATCGATGACGGAAACGGTGAATGGGTCGCACCAGTTCAAGATCACCGGCTACTCACTTTCGAAGGGGATGGGAATGGGCAAGTACATAGCTTCCGATACCTTTGTGGTCGGCGGCTACGCGTGGGCCGTTTACTTCTATCCGGACGGCAAGAGCCCGGAGGATAATTCGACGTACGTATCGCTGTTTATCGCGCTGGCTAGCGAGGGAACGGATGTTAGAGCACTCTTTGAGCTCACTCTTATGGATCAGAGCGGCAAGGAAAGGCATAAGGTGCATACCCATTTCGGTAGGGCGCTTGAGAGTGGGCCTTATGCCCTTAAATATCGGGGCAGCATGTGGTGAGAGTCTTATTTGCGTTGTTGAAATGTTGATTGTGATGTCTAATTGTTTGGTTATTTGTGATTTGAGCTGATTTTGTGGATATTAGTTATGTTAAATAAGAGAAATATATTGTCAAATGAGTGTTAAAAGGCAAACTAATTGTAGATTATGTGGTTTAGGAGCTGAAATTAAGGATTGGTTTAAAAAGTTTAAGTTTTGAATTTATGAAATTGAAAAGTTTTTAGTGATGGGTTGGTTGCCTGTTTATGTAAATGTGGTTTCAAGGTTGTTAGGATCTTAGGACTTGGAGGAAGCATTGTTTGTTTACGATATAAAGTGTGAGCACCTTAGTGATATTGGTTGAGTTCATTGTTCTTTGAGGGATATCTTCCGTATATATATATATATATATATTTTGTAGAATAAGATTTTTTTATATAAGTGTTTTTGTATTGTCATGCGATTGTTATTTGCTACTGCTTTTTACTGTTTTTACTTTGATGTTTGGATGCCTCTTTGCATTTCCTATATGCTTGAGTGTCTAGTTTTTGTGCCATTTTAGTCTTTTAGACACACTCTCTTCATAACTGTTCTACTCATTTTTACATGCTTCATATTCTTTTCTCTCAACTGAAATTATGTTGCTTGACTCCTCACTGTTTTTTGGTATCATTTAGTTAAGCACTGGCTTAATTCTGGCAATACAAATAATAAGCAGAAAATATGGTAATTTAGAACAAGTGTAAGTATGGATTGTAATATCCTGCCTAAGTATGGATTGTAATATCCTGCCTGCTATGTACTAGATGAGGCTCTTAAAATTCTTTGTGATGTTTTTACACTTGTTATTCTAGATTAGCATTAGATTATCCAACAAGATCAACACCTAAAGAGTCTATTTTCCTAGAGCATATTGTTCTGGTTTCTGTCTTGTCATAGAAGTCCATCCAGTTTTCCTTGTTCTCAGTCTAGATTCAATAAATTCTTCAATATTGTTGTGGAATAAAAACACATATAATGGGTTTCACTGTTTGATGTTTCAGGGGTTATAAACGCTTTTTTAAGAGAGCTCATCTAGAGACATCGGACTACCTTAAAGATGATTCTCTCTTGATTCACTGTTGTGTTGGTGTAGTTAAGTCACATACAGAGGCACCTAAAACCTACTCTATTGCTGTACCGCCTTCTGATATAGGGAAGCAGTTTGGGAAGCTTTTAGAAAGTGGAATTGGTACTGATGTAAATTTTGAAGTTGATGGGGAAAAGTTTGCTGCCCACAAGTTGGTTCTTGCTGCCAGGTCACCTGTGTTCAGGGCACAACTTTTTGGTCCATTGAAAGATCAAAACACTCAATGCATTAAAGTTGAAGACATGGAGGCCCCAGTATTTAAGGTTCTCTCTCTCTCTCTCTCTCTCTAGCTTTTAACAACATGTCCTACATTTTTTTTTTTTTTTGCTTATGATACGCTATTGAAGCTCTCTGTGAACTGGGAAGCGGAACATCATTAGTCAATATAGGAGTAAAACCTCTAACTATTTTCTGCCTGTCATGTAATCGTGATAATTTTTTCTGCTTCCTCCTTTCTTCATATTTTCTTACAATTAGTTTGCCCAGCAAATGCTGGTCTTTTTTTTCTTATCTGGACCTTGAGCTGTGCGCATCATTAAGTATTGGAGGCTGACAAAGAAATTACAGTTTAAATGAATTAAGAAGTAAATCCACTTTGTCACCAAATCACAGGCATTTATATGCGTTTTATTCTTTTATTCTGGTAGTGTATTGCTTGACGTTTGACTATCAATAGAAGGTGAATACGGCTAATCGTAAAGTTAAATATCATTATTTTAATTTTCCATTTTCAGAAGTGAAAAAAATAATAATAATCTATTACTAGTCAGTTCTTTAATAGAGCAGCTCATATCTGTTTGATAAGGATGACAGTGTTCATTATCAACAAGCTCGTGTACGCTTTCACTTTTAGCAACCTGGTTATAAATGCGACAAAGCAAAAGTGCCACAAATCATGACAGTATGGAACGATTTTTGCTTAGCTTGTCACTAGGGAGTTATGCAATTACAATATGCAATGATTGGTTGGGGTGGTGGGCTGAGAAGCTTATTCCTTTTTAATCTATTTGTTTTATGCATCTAAGGAAATACAAAAAGAACATTGATTTTTTTATCATACCTAATTTTGTATTTTACTGCTGATATATATATATATATATTTTTTTTTTTGTGTCAGAGCATGGAAGATGCTGTTTTCAGATGCTAAGTTGTATCGTCTTTATTTTAATTTTATTTTCTATTGCATGCTTTAGGGTGCCTATGATGATGAGTTGTTTTTTTCTGTTATGAGCTTCTGTTACATAACAATTAGGATTCCTAGGAAGAGGTAGCTTCGTCTGTTGGTTGCCTTTGTGAGGTGAGTAATTCGTTGCTGTACAGGACTGTATATACACGAATGTACATCTGGAACCTTCACGTAAGGCTGTGCTCCTGTACAAAAACCTTATGCATCCCAGTTAAGGTTTATCATCCTCTTGCTTCATTTCCTGATTGTGACTGCTATATGCTGGTCTATATGATAATCATTGTTTACTTTGTGTCAGCTCTGGAGTATTGATAAATACCACTTTCAATTAATATAGGATATTCCATTTGTGCATTTTTAATGATCTTTCTAACAAATTTTTCACTGTTTGCAGCAGTTCTCCAGCTAAAATGATGCTTTGAGAAACTGTCTTTGAACTAGCGTATCCAACTATCTAGCTTGGGACACCGATATAGAATTTACTAAATTGAATTAAAGTTGAATGTTTTCTAATAGAATTATTAATACTTATTCTGATGCTTAGAATTTATTGACCATGACTGTAGATTACAGTGGAATGATATAACTCTTCTGAGCTTGTAAAACTTACGGAGATGATACAGATGATATCATGGCTTCATGTACCATGGTGAAAATGTAGTTGGAACAATGTGAAGAATGCCTTCTACTTTGCACCCTTATATATTTGTGTTTCCCCTTTTTGTCTCTGAGCTTGATGTCATCTTTATATTACCTTGGTGCTGCTCTGTTCATTTAGATTTTCTTGTTGGCTCAAAAAGGTACGCTTGCTTGAATATAGCTTCTTTTTAATATTGGTTGAATGTTTGCAGACATTACTCCATTTCATCTACTGGGATGCCCTACCAGACATGGAAGAGTTTATGGGTCTGAGCTCAAAAGGGGCATCTACGCTGATGGCTCAGCATCTTCTTGCAGCTGCTGACCGCTATGCACTTGAAAGGCTCAAATTGCTTTGTGAGGCTAAACTTTGTGAGGACATCGCCATAAACGCAGTTGCAACAACATTGGCCTTGGCAGAGCAGCACCATTGTTTCCAATTGAAAAATGTTTGTCTGAAATTCGTCGCATCGCCTGAAAATTTGAAAGGTAGATGTCTTCCGCTTCATGATTATATGTCTTTTTAGAAAGTTGTATGGTTGCTTCACTAGAATGAACAGACTGTCTGCTCATGTATTGTTAAAACTGAGGCGTAGATAAGTTATTGCCTTATGTTGGAGTCTTTGAGATGAGCCTTGGTACTGAGTTGTATTAACGGCATTTTTATGCTGTCTATTTGTTGATATTAGGATGTATATGTGATCATTGATTCGTTGTCACTCACATTTCGACATCAAGAAAGGCTTTTCATGTGTTAGTAATGATCGTGTGCAATTGTTATCGTTGTCTTTTGTTTTTGAGATTGATTGGGTCTGTGATTGTTGTTCTGCTTCTCCCTCCGATCACATATTGTGATCCTGCTACCTAAGATCAGCATTTTCCTTTTCTCATTATTGTTTGAAGCTCTAATGTGTATGCTTTTGTGTTTAATTTGACTTTTGTGGTTGCACATATCCTTGTATAATGCAATTGAAAATACTTTGTTGCGCGGATTATGATTGTTGTTACTATCATTGAATATATGTGAGGTTGAATAACATTGCCACCTTGTTATTACGAGTAAACGTGACTGAATATATATGGGGTTACAATTTCCCTTTTACTGCATTATGATTGCATTACTAAGAACAGTATGTCATTTTATTTCAAAAAAAAATAATAATAACAATATGTCATTTGTTGTTTTTCAGCTGTGATGCAAACGGATGGGTATGAATATTTAGAAGAGAGCTGCCCCTCGGTTCTTACTGAACTGCTGCATTATGTAGCCAAAAATAATGAAAAATCATTTATTGCTTCAGGATATGGAAGTGAGACATTATTAGATGGCTCTGATGGGAACGGGAGGCGGGTGAAGCCGAGGATGCATTGATTTAGCAATAACAGAAGGATTTTGTTTTATCCGAGCATAATAGAGAACCTTTTAGGTTCAGACATTTTTTTTCTTTGAAATACAGACATTTTTTAACTGTACTAACAGTTAATATGTTTGATAAATATAGTAGTGGTTCTTTAATTTGTTCTATAAATTGTCAAACACTTGGGCGTCATAAATCTGTTTTGTGCTGGTGATATACATGTGAGTGATGCTTGGAGTGGGTGCATGTAACAGCCAATTGTCAAGATGCTGGGGCATATATTATCTGTTTCATCAGATTCTTGTCCATTTTTAAGCAATTTATTTCCTATTTCCTTGTAATAACATGATGAAGTTTGCAAACTACATGATACAACAAAAGCAGCAACTCAAGCATCTTGTTAGAGTTTGCAGTTAAAGCTACTGGCAGTCAACATAAACAGCAGAGGCTTCTCACATTCAAGAGCAACTATCAATTATGATGAGTAACAAGTGCAGTAGCAATGTACACTTAACGAATTTGCTTGATTATAAATTGTAATCAAATTAAATAGCAGATGCTTGTTCAAGTGAAGGAGAAGCAAAAGTAGAGGCATTTATTTAAGGATGAGAACACAGAGATCAAAAGATACAATAAAGAACTGTCACAATTATGGAAAGGGTGGGGTAAACGAGACAATAACTTCATTCTAATTGGTAAAGAAAATGAACTTTTTCTGTTAATGAACTGCCTTCTCTTTTTCCTCATTCATCAAATCAGACATTGCTTGTATCTTGGTTATGATCGGATGGTAACAGAACAGAGTCATGGACAGTAGCACACCAACATCAACCCCTTCCACCCTTCCAGTTAGTGCTATAAATTACAATAAGAACATTGTCCAACATCAAACTTCAGTGCTTTTAAGAGCCATGTGCTGACATGAAGCGATGTGGTAACATACCACTTGAATCTGATGATGATTTTGGATTCCTAATTGATAGCAGGTTGATCTATCGATGACGTGAAAGTAACCACCATCATCAAAAGCTGAATATAGGCAATTGAGTCTGCAGCAAGGACCAAACAACATGGGTTCAATACCAGTTACTACCAGAACCACCTTGAGCAGCAGCAACTTTCCTTGCCATGTACTGGGGCTTTGGCTGCAACCCATTGGAACCTTCAACTGCTTCCTCGTCTACCCTCTCATTTTTGCATGCTGGATTTCTTCTTGGATATGAACTAGCGTTATATTGAGTTGAAACAGCAGGATTTCTAACCCCCATCCTCCGCTGGTCAAGAGCCTCTGCCGCTGCTGCTGCTGCACTACAATTATTGTACCGCAACACTGAACTGACAACCTTCCCTGGTCTTGCAGCACCAGCTGATTTAAAGCCATACACACCACCCATTAGTACATTCTAAGTGTCTCTCTGTATGCCTTCAAGTACTACAAATAGGCCAGTAAGATAAAAACCTTACACCTTAAATATAAAATTAATTATACCATAGACAAATTTCAGGGTGGTAAAATTTACTACTGCAATTAGTTTTGAAGTCATGTGCAAATGTGTCTCCGTGTGTCCCGTGTGTGTGCGGGTGTGTGTGTGTGTGTGTGTGTGAGAGAGAGAGACATGAAAGAAAATAAAAAATTTCTTAACAAATGCCACAGATATTTGTATGGTGAGCGCCCAGTGAAAAATCACTATTTGCACAAGTGAAAACACAAAATCTCATGATCATGACCCCCCAGGATGATCCATTCAATTAGTCGCAACAAATAAGAAAATAGATGCCTTGGATACCTTGAGGAACTTGAATAGGGAGCCTGGTCATGGGCATCCCAGATGTCCTATCCATCTGTGGTTTTTCAATTTCTTTGATAGAACATTTGGAAAGATCATCTGTAACTCCTACTGGATTCTGTACAGAGTTGTCAGAATATAGTACGCACGGCCTGCATAAACATTTTCCATAAGCATGCTAGACAATGCATAAAAAACAAATAAATAAAGCAGCTGGCAGCCGTATAGAAGTTGGTAAAAATTGGAGATGCCCACATGAGGGAAGCAGGATGCTGATGTAATGACAATAGGGGTACCTGGGTAATGATGCATGTTGCCTCTCAGGTGGTGCACCAGTTGTGCCATTTCCATAATGCTCTTCAAGGTAAGCAAATTGCTTCTTAAAATGGTCAACAGCACTGCATAGACATTACATTCATAATATAACAACTTTGGCTCTTTAAAATGCTGTAAAATATAGGCTTAGGCTGGATACAAAACTAATTGCATGAAATCTTTTATTTTGTAATAATCTAACTTTCTGACGTTAACACCTCTAATTTAAGTACATTCCAAATCTGTTAACTGCAAGAAATTTTAGCCTTGAAACTATATCCACTAATTCGATACTGCCAATGAAAAGTCTACTTTCAAGCAATTACACATAGAGTTAGACTTTCATAAAAGAGAGCAACAACAGAAAAATTGGTTTAATTAAATTGACTGTAATTTGAGAGTCTCATGCTGATTAATAAGTGAAATCTTGTGCAAGATGAGTAGTACCATTACAGTAAATTGTAAATTTATATTAATTCTTCTGCAAAGGGAGAACGAACCAAAGTGAGGTTTCGCTAGGTAAAACAGTACACCCATACAACTGGATTGCAGAACCTTAAAATAAGTTCAACCAACAGAAAAATAAAAGATTTAGCTCATTCTTCAAGCGAAGACATTAGCCTAACTGCAAACTCTAGACGTAAAAAATAAAGGTCAACTGACAGTATTAATCTAAAATTTAAAGAACAGTACCTTGGATACATGAAGCCTGTTGGCTCAGACCCTTCTAGATATTCTTTCAACATTTTAGGATGGTATTCAAGAATTTCTCGATATATGAGCTCTCTTACGTCTTCCTTTGTTATCCTTCGCCTCTCAAACTCAAATTCCATCTTGGTAACAGGTTGAGCAGAAGGCTCTCTCTCAACCTTGGCTAAGCCCTTAAAATATGGATCTGCAAGGGCCTGACAAGTAGTAACAGGATCATCCAGCTCGAACTTAGAAGAAAGATTTACTGTCAAAAATATGATAAAGAGGCATACAAATTACCTCTTCAGCAGTAGGTCGATCCTTGGGTTCAAATGCCAACATTCTTTCTAATAAACGTACCGCAAGAGGATTTGCATTGGGGAATTTCTGGGTCAATGGAATGGGCTTCTTCTTCCGCATGCTGCTCAAGTATCTCCGAGCTTTCTCATTGCGCACCTGTTCGCATAATATACATGATTCGGCAAACAAAGAATTAGTAGAAGAATACAGAAAGTATCACAAATATAAAGCAATGATATCCACACCACAACAAGATGTTTATCACAGTAAACCAACCCTAGCAATGGCTTCAGCAGATGGTGTTCCCAACAGATCAGTCATTAGATCCAATTGATGGACAACATTTTTCCCAGGGAAAAGAGGCTTGCCAGTTAAAAGTTCAGCAAAAATGCACCCAATGCTCCATATATCTATTGCTGGTGTATACTGGAAGCAAACAGAGATTGTGATTAAAAATATAAGACAATAGACAAACATAGAGGCTGCTAAGCGACAGCTAATATATGGTATTAACAAAAACTATATATTAATAAAGAGAAGACAATTTGTTATGAATAAATCCAGTTCAAGCAGAGAACATTTCATTCCATTAGAGATCATATTTAACTAAGGCTTGGCTCACAAGGTGACACCTTGCATAAGGCCACATTGCCCATAAAATTACACAATGATTAGGAGTAAATAACTGTAGTATTCCAAACCAACAATGAACGTAAGAAAAGATGGAAGTGCATAAAAACTTCCATCTACACTGCTTAAAAGATCTACAGATTCAAAATGCATGCACATTTACTTTTATATTCAAAATGCATTCACATTTAATTTTATCTAAAGAGCTTTCTCCCAAGGAGGTTAATACTTCTTGATTTTAGTAATGTTCCAATGCTATACAAAATCAGGTGAGTTCTAAGAAATACATTATAAGCAATTATAGATCCAATTTTAAAGATGCAATGCATCTCAAATTAAAGTTAAAAGGTGAAAAAGCTTAAACAATGGGATATAGAGAACTTAAAAATTATATTTTCAAACAGAACAATCTTCACGATACCAGATCCAAAGATTAAGCTACTTCCAAGCAAAGGTAAGTGATAATATTTCTTGCACCTTTGAGAAAAAGGATCCACACAATTCAGGAGCCCTGTACCATCTTGTCGCAACATAGTCCTGTGAGAACAAGAAATGAGAACAAGAAATAGGAACATTCAATTCTCATGGCCATGACCAAGAAGCAACATTTTGTAGGCCATATGCCAATTATTTTATGGGATTACTGTGGCTTCCAGATGACTTACTGTCCAGAATATAGCAGTCGGAGTATCATTGAAAGCTACTCTTGCGAGACCAAAGTCACATATCTTGAGTTTACAATCAGCATTAGCCAAGATGTTCTTTGGCTTTAGATCCCGGTGAAACACATTTGCTGAAAAACAATAAAAGAAAGGACAAAAACAAAATTCAGACTGGAGTACTCATCAGAAACTGTCAAAAGTAGCCTTCTTGTGCAAGTGCAACTACATTCAATAATTAGATACAATGCAAACAAGTAGGTGAAGAACTGTTGCAGTAAAAGACTATGATCATAACCTGTGTGGATGTACTTCAGACCACGTAGAAGCTGATAAAGAAAAAACTGGTAGTGTTCTGGAGTCAAATCATCATTCGCTTTAATAACCTGGTGTAAATCAGATTCCATAAGTTCAAATACCACATATATGTCTTTGAATTCCCTTCTCGAAGGAGGTAACAAGATATGCTTGATCTCAACAATGTCCGGATGACGCAACAGTCTAAGAAGTTTAATCTCACGAAGGATGCGGGTGGCATCAGAAACGTGTTCAAAGATATCGTTGATTTTCTTAATTGCAACCTTTTCTCCAGTATGTGTGTCATATGCAGAACAAACAACACCATAGCTTCCTTTGCCTATTACTTCCTCTATTCTGTATCTGCTCCCTTCACCATATTCCGTGAAAAAATCTACATCTGCAGATGACTGCATCACTATAATAATATCAGCACAACACTCCAAGTGTAACTACTAAACAAATCAAGTTGAGATAAGAGACACAGAAATCCAAAACTGCTCAAAATTAAACAAGTACGTACTACCGACATCACTAAACAGTCTAGCATAATAACACCAAAAATAGCACACATTGTCAAAGTAAGACTGGTTTTAATTAGTGCCATTTAAAATTGGACAGTATGATATCAAGGTTTACCTTAACCGCCAACCTTGTTCCTAAATACAGGTGCAGTAAAAGTATCTGATCTAATTATTTCTACTTTACCAGAATGATTACAAAAGTTCAAACACAAAGGTAAATAGTTACAGCAAAAGAAAACTAGAGAAAGGCATTGTGGAATTTTATCACCTTGATGAAGTAAAATGGCATACACATAGTGCAGACTGAACATAAACGTAAAACAACTAACGATCAAGTCCATAAGAGAACATCGACTAAAGCCTCTCACAAAAGATACCTACATCATCATTTAAATAATTTTTTTTCTTAAGGCCCCGGCATCTTGCTCAACACATGAAGAAGCTAATAGCGAAGAATTAGAACATCAACTTTTGGCTGTCAACTTCCACCTTCCACGCCAAATTGCCCAAACATTGTGATATCTCATCTCATGTATCAACCAAAGGTAGCATTTACAGTTCCTAAACCAACTCTAAACCTCATTACATACAGTGCAGCAACCAAACATGCAAATCTTATGTGACAAACTGGTTGCAGTGGGACCTCCAACAAAATTCCGAATGGGGACATAGCCTTGTGGCAGAGAAGCTTGGACATGAACATGACATGCAGTTCCTTGTTATCTACATTCACGAATTATACCCACTATACAACAAAAAAATTTCCAGTACAAATGGACCACAAAAAAATTTTAAGGACCAAAAGGAATAAAATTCCCAGACCAACAGGACATATATACTATGATCTCTAGTAACAACAGATAAAAACCAATTACAAAGACACAAACATCTATTTAGTCCTCAATGGATACAGATCTTGCACAGTAATATCAACTTAAACAAACCATTACCTACACAAAACACATACAAACATATATAAAACGATTGAATTTACCTTCTTTCTTTGATCAGGCTGCATCTTAACAACAAAGCATCAAAATCCTCCAAAAGCCAATAAATCAGCAACTTCAACTCCAACCACAAGATCACAACAACGCAGATAACCAAACTCCAAATTCAACAAAAACACAAACACCCAGAAACCAAAACCAACCAAAAACCACTAAAATGCCAAGATCAACACTTAAAGCTCATTCAAGCAATCAACCAAAAAAATTAAAAAGCCCTAATAGCGAAACAGAACTTCAACACAAAAATAACTAAAAACAAGTTGATTTGCAGCCAAAGTAACAAACTTTTCAACAACAACCAAACAAAAGACTGTTTTTTTCCGGTTTCACTAAAAACCAATCTGTAAAAACTTAGTGGAGAGGAGTCTAAACTCTAAATGCAGCTCTGAACAACAGCTGGCAGATCAAGACGAACCCTTTTAGCGGAAAAAACTAAAACTTCGGAGAATCTAAGAAGAAAACGATTATCACTATTGTGTTTCCTTGTGTTGTGACGAGAAAACAAAGCGTCTATATTTATATATATTTTAAACAAAAAAAAAAAAAAAGGTGGTCTTTTGAGACTTGTTTTGTTATCAGATTGAGAAGAGAACGAAAACCCTTTTGTTTTCGTGCAAGTATTTCAATGTTTTGGATCTTAAGCGAACTAAATGCACCAAAAAACAAAAAACAAAAAAAAAAAAAAAACCCAAAAAATAAATTTGAGTGTCTTTCAAGTTGGAAGGTTTTTTTAGAAGCAGAGAAGAAATGGAGAACAATAAAGGGACGAAATGGGGATTTTTTAATAGTAATAAAGTAAGACAATAATTTATAATTTTTCGAAATGACTTTTTTGCCACTGGACTTGGAGTGAATTTACTGGTGAAATGGTGTTGAATTTTGACGATAAAGTTGGATTATTCTGTTAGCGGTGATTAGTTTATTGTTAAATTAATTGAGGTATTAAAATTGTATTAAAGAATTGTTAATGATTTGTACCCAAAAAAAGAGAAAAAGGAAAGAATGGTTAATGATAGATTGATTCATTGAAGAACAGATAAGATTGAGGCAAATAGTGAATGGCTGAAACAGATTTGTATTAACATTTTTTTATTAAATAATATTTATTTTTAACCTTCTTAATAGTTTGATTACATATTATTCTTTAGCTATTAATTAAATCATTATAAATTCCTATCATGAAACTAGAGGTAGACAAGCAGTAGACACTTTGTATCCATGTCCAATATCGATCAACTTATAAGTTTAAACTGTATTTCTTTTTGTGAATATTCAATTTATATTAATATAAAAAATAATAGTTACAAAATCTTTATCCATTGATAATTTGAGTTTTTAAATGATAAATATACGATCGATAATTATTTTAGACTATGATGGCCTCGATAATGGACATCACAAGATTGTCCATAATTTCAATCTTTAGCATTTCCTAAAAATTATGGCATAGTAGAATGCTATGTCTAGTCTCTACCACATTGACATGGCTAGAACAAAAATGTCTGATTTTTAACTATCAATCTCATTTTAGAAGAACTCACTAATCAGTATTCACACTAAAATGAATTTGGTAAAAAGTGTTATCTCCATTGTAATATTTATAATCTTACTTATTTCCAAATATGATAAGAGTATTGGGAGCTCAACACACCTTATCATATAAATAAAGAATCTACATTGTGATGTGGGGTTTAATCTTTATAAAGATGGCAGTCACTATGAAGGAAAAACTTGTTATTATATAAGATGAAACGACAATCCGATATTTATAATATATTCTTCATTTTAATTTAATGATTTCTTGTCAACGATTTCTTATTCTAGTTTTGTTGCCACTCTTGTTAGTGTTGCTATTGCATACATACATGTGCTCACACCTCATTCGATCAACCCTTTTATTTGATAAAAATTTGATACATTTCATTTCATATTATAAAAGTTATAAACCAGATAAATTATAACTATATTTATTTATCTATTTTATAAAATATAATTATTTTTAATAGATATATTTCATTTGATTAAATGGTAAATAGCAATTGAAAAAAAGAAAAAAGAAAAAAGAAAAAGTGAAGGAAGAGCACAAGAAGGTGATGAGAAATCATGAAGAAAATGGATGGAAATCGAGGGTTGCATGTGACACCACATGGGGTGTGTGACAGGGAATCGTTTTGGTCCAATTGTTAACTATACAACATATACATGGACTTGGTATTAGTAGTTTCAGGCTTGTTATATTCATAAATCACTTGACTTCATCGTATATGATTTTTTATATTAACTTTTGTTTTGACAAAATTTTTGATCTAAACAAACAAAACAGTTAATTTTTCCAATCAGAAAAGTGCCATCTGTTTCCATTACAAGATTTTCTATCAAAATGTCTACTTATAATCTTAGTGGCATGAACGTAGTTGATAAAATAATCAAGGTTGTAATGTCAAGTGCAATGGAAAAATTAAGTTAAATTTAAGTAATGAGAAATTTTAATATTTTTAAATTTAGTCAACCGTGATAAACCAAGTCAAATTTGAGTTTCGGCCTTCTTAATTAGTGGATTACATACCGTTCATTAACTTTTAAAGAAATATTTTCAAAATATAAATTATTACTAAATAAAATATTTCTTATAAAAATGTTTCTAAAGATAATTATATATTTAATTAATTACACAAGATTGAGTCTTTTTTTTTCTGGATATCACTTAGGATGATTCGAATATACATGGCTGAATTAAATTGTACTGAAATAATAATTTAACCATTTTAATTTACTTATATTTAACTATTTTAATTCGATTATATTTTATAAAGTATTGGTAACATCAAATTTAATATGAAGAACAATACTCCAAACCGCTTATATACTAGAATTTATCAAATATGGACCTTTTAAAATATGTTGAAAGTTTAAGTGATTTAGATAATTAGTTGTATCATTTAGACTGTTAATAATATGATATTTATAACGAATCACATAAAATTAGACTTATACAAAAACATTCAAATTTTTTATTTAAAAAGAGAAAAAGTCAAATATGTATTAAAGATTTATGAAGATCAATCACTATCTACATGTTTCAGAAATCTACTCTATTAATGGAGAGATATATGCTCTCATAAAACTATAATAATAGGTGAAAACTTCTTATATATTTTTATAAAATATGAGTGTAAAACTCCAACTTTCCAACCATCCTAATTAAAAGAGGATGTGGAAAGACATGGTTGGGTTACAATGGATGATGATTATGGGTCAAATTTGTTAAAAATTATGTAATAGTAAACATTAATCAATAGTGAAAATGAAGTGATTTGAAAGGGGTAATAGTAGAAGGGCGAAATCGGAATGAAGTATCCGCAAAAAAGCAGGGCCACGACAAAAGCGAGAGGTGGAATCAAGAGAAAAGCAGAAAATTTTCACTGGAAAATTGTAGCAATTGCAAAGTCCACGCGCATTGTCGCCGATGAAACCGCTAGCTCCCATGTGGGACCATCCAACACTGCTACGGGACGAGGACTAACCACGCGTTCGTGTGTAGAATCCGTGACGGAGCGTGACTGTCACTCGCTTTATCACGCGCCTGAATGTCCCTCTCACCGCGTGAAGCTTTTGTGTCCACTAGGCCGCTCCCACATACACAGATACACTGCTATCTTGCACGTGGCATCATCTTTTCATTTTTATCCTTTTTTTTTTTAAATTAATTTTATAATTAACAGAATTCGAATCATCTGCATTAGTATATGATTTGAAAGGTTGATCCTGATTAGAAGTTTCTTCTTCATGGACTTTTTGTAGTTTGTATATATTAGTAGCTTTAATAAAAAAAATTAATTTTGTATGTATTCTCAAAAATCATATAAATTTTATGAGAGAAGATGGTTAGTGCATTTCAATTTTATATATTAGATAGCGTTTCAATATCATTATATGCATTTATTAGCATGTCTTGATAATATGAAAATATGAAATTACATTTCAAGATTCGTAGAAGTTCTATAATGCATATTTCTAGCTGCAACATGATTAAATCTTTAGGCCAATCTTAAAGTCACATATTCAGGGTTTTAATGTTGGCAATTCCTTAACTATTTTTTAAGGAAATATGATATTAAGGGTGTGTTTTGCATGCCTTTTAAAATAGAGCTTTATTAAAAAAATTTTGAAGCAAAGCTTTCACAAAATAGAGTATTCTAATAAAAAGTTTAATGTTGGTTGGTTGTATATTTTTGAAATGATAGATTGTTAAAAATTTATAAAAAGTATTTTAAGAAATAAAATAAATTTTTTTATTTAGAGAGAATCTTTTTAATTTGTTAAATATAATATGAAGGTATTGGAGACACTTTATTTTTTTTTTTTACAAAATTAAAAAAAAAAAACACAAAATATTAAACTGAGCTTGAAACTCAAATTTTGGATTTTTCTCTCAGTAAACATAAAAGAATTTTTTTTTTTTTTTTTGTAATATTAAAAATGTTCTTTTCAAATTGATGTCAAATAATAAAAGAGGATTTAAAAAACCTTTTAGCATTAAAAAAAAATCATACCAAACATGCTTTAAGTAGTTAGGGATTATTAATATTTATTGAAATCAAACATGATATATCTAACTTAAATATTTGTTCTACAATATAAGATAGATATCTCCTACAATTTATTATTGAATAAGTTAAGTGACTTATATCATAAGTATAAAAGAAGAGGTACATACAAAATTTAATAAAATGCGCTATCAAAGCACACCTTAAGAACCCTTTATTGCATAATGGATGTAGTTTGATGGTAAGTTGGTGATAAATTTCTCTACTAAATTGAGGTTTCGACTTCAAATCTCATTTTTTTCCAAATTAGATCATAAACACTCTTTTGTTTATACAGATAATAATTATAATCTTATCAATAACTACTCTTTGACTTACACCCTACTCACATCCAAATTTTGCCAAACATTCATAAGCCCATTATGCAGAGTGAGCAAAAACACACCATACTAGTCAAGTGAGTCAAGTGCTCCAACAACCCAGGAACTAAAATCACTTACTAGATATCGTCCCCTTTACAGCAAAAATCTTGAATTCCTAAACTGCGTCTGAGTGACTAAGATTTGTATCTTTTAGTTTGTCTGTTGTTGACTCAACCTGACAGCATGCATGGGCCCTTTCCTAGCTCCAAGCATGTGGAGATGAGACATCCTGTGACACACACCACAAACAATAGCAACCCCATGACCATAGCAACTTTTCTATGTGTGTGTGCGTGGAATATCTCCTATCATATTCTTGTACATGTGCTGCTGTAAAGAGGGTATTAACATTCACCACACAATCAACAGAAACCTGGGAAAAGAATAACTAAAGAATTATATAGAAACGGATCCACACAGCGCACAAGCATCTAACTCGAAAATGCCTTGCCGACCAATCAACTTGTGGCAACTGCTTAAACACTAATCTACGGAATCAGTATAAACGATCGTGTTGTACGTGAAGAAGATAATTCACAAGCTTATCATCTGATGCGAGCTCCAATTACAGTGACACTCTCTTTGATTCTGAGCATTGATTCATAAACTGAGTTAAAGGTTTAACATTGTTCAGTCTAATTCGAATTCGTCACTGAGTCTTCAATAGTCTAATGTAGTGGCTTAACAACAAAGAAAAGCAATTAAGATGAATATATATGGAATAAGTCAATAAGAAATCATTAGAAGAAGTCAGTATCAGAGGAGTAAGAAGCACATCTAAGAAAGGAATGGCTTTGCCTTCAATGGTTTCTTACCCCAACAAAGGGGCAGGTTGATACCTAAGGCACCAAAGTCGGTGATAAACTCAACAGAGAATCTGGACTGTTGTGGCAACTTTTGCATCTGAGACTCAATTCAATGGTTTGCATGCAATCTTAAATCAAAACACAAAATTGATGAGTGATCTTGATCAAATGTCAAGGATTTGAGATGGTGAAAGGTTGGCTTAGTGATTGAATCTTCTATATAAATTACTTGGATTTTTTTTTTTTTTTTTATCTCTGATAAACCAGAAATCATCAAGTAAAAGCTATCTTGATTTTAAAAGATCAGTACGTTTTAATCAATAACGTAAAATCCTTGATTAAGTTCTCATGATCTTAGATGACTTGATTTACTTTCAAGACTAAATAAAGATCATGAAAGTTTTGATCAAGACTTTTGAATCATTGATCAAAACAATAGAGATTTTTGCTAAAATCAAGACATTGATTATTAGATAAGGATTTTTGTGCTAAACCAACAAAATCCGAATATTAATTTCACAAGTACTTAGATGCACGTCTTATTTAATATTATTACGAACATCACACGCAATAGTATTCTAGGTACATAGCTTTCAAACGTTCAAGATAAACAATCCTAGCCTAGATACCACTGAATGACCAATACCGTCATCCAACAAGTTTCTCACTTGACATACTTGGCAAACCACTCCAACATGTTTTGATGAGCTTCCTCTGCAGGCTTCACAGCAGTTTCATCTTCTACGTTGTACCTCACAGTCCATCCGTGAGCAACTTTGGGAAATATTTTCACATAGCCATCGACCTGATAATAACCAAAGAGATAAGGCTTTTTGAAAGTAACAAAAATCATTTGAGACCATAAACAGTACTTTGACCACATATATATAGACAAACAAATCACAAGTAGAATAGGTGAAGTTGATCGTGCTACAGGCTGCAGATATATGATCATGAATGACAACAGGAAAAAATTTATTAGGATAATGAAAGGTGACAATGACCGATTACCATACAGAAGAAGATATTTTATATAGTACAAGTCCTTGAATACAAAAGGAAGACGAAAATAAGTTTAGAGATATGGCATCAATGTGCCACCTTGGGTACAATTTTAACCCCACCCATTTCAAATCAGATGAATTCTGTTCTGCAATTTTCAGAAAACACTTAACCAGGAAAGCCAACAGAATGATACAACATAGCTACAAAAGTTTTTTGTCAGCTTTGGTTTACTTCCATTGCCAGAAGAATATATGCATGCCAATAATGCATTGGGATAACAGCAAAATCCATGGACAAACACTTGAATAAGCAGTAAGGCTTCCTACCTCAGACTTAGCAGTTATGACCTCTCCAAACTGTTTCACGAGAGCTGGTGGAGACAGCTGATCAATCTCAGCGCCAAGTACAGCAATGGGAACCTCAACGGCTGAAGAAAATTCAAAAAATACAATTACTAAAGCCAAAAAGAAATCAAATGGTCGAGCTTACACAGACACGCCACACCCTTCCCCCTCCACCCCACCCCTTCAATTAATAAGACCAAAAAAAAAAAAAAAGGGAAGTGCCTTCCCTCTTCCACTCCTCCTTTCTCACCCCTAGACCCACACACAACAAAGAAAGGGCGCTGAATTTGCACAAGCATAGTGAAAATGCAAATGTATTATGAGGCTACAAAGTACAAAGATAAAATGTCAATTTAAACGCAAGTAATGGGTACCTAGTCCAATAAGTCTTTTAGTTATTTTTTTATTCTAAAAATAAAAAAGTGACACTTTTCAAGCATCACACCCAAAAAGTTTACGTATCTCTTCATTACTAACAGAAATATAGAGATTGCCCCATGACAAAATTACAGGAACATGCTTAGAACTTATCTATAACATAGTGCAGGCATGTTTAACTTAAACTATTTCCATCTTCATAGCCCAAGTTTCTAGTTAGTACAACATACAGTATACAAAAATCATACCCTTGATATCATCTACAGTGACAAATGAAGGATGACACAGAACAGCAGCTTGGAGGAACTCATGCTTCGCCAGTTGAACCACTACTTTAGCTGAGAAGAAAATCAAACTCATATTAGTCAGCTAGAGCAATAAAACACTGCATGATGAACACTATGGATTTGTAAATTCAACTTATATAAGTGGAGGATATATTATAATGCTACAAGATTGTCTAATGAGAGCAAAACTAAAATAAAGGAACAATCAGAAACAATAAAAGAGTAAGTAACAAAATATATCTCACCACCCCAGCAGAAGCCAGCTGCCCCGATTGCAGATATACCTTTGCTCTTAAGAGCTTCAATTACTGGCTTTGTATCTTCAGCTCCCTTATCCTGTTAGAAAGATTAAACGGTTCAGTCACTAAAATGTTCAACAGTGGTGTCATGCTAACAACTGCAAGATTAGAATTGTGATGTAAGAACATTCATGAAAGGCAAAATACAAATCCCGCAGGCCAAACTTCAAATTTTTTTGACATATTAGGATAACAGTAACAGTACAAAAATCAGACAAATGGATATGGTCCATATAACAATTAAGATGGCTTGTAATGGATCAATTAAGATGATTCAAATATCAAATTCTAAAACAGGAGTTACGGAATTTAATTCCAGATAAAATCAGTGAAGTTAAAAGGAACCTTTTGTTACAACAATTAACTAATTTTATTTTGAGTTTAAGCAAGCCTCAGATATGAGAAATAATCAACTAAAGTTTATGCATCAAAAGTCCAGAACTAACTGTTCCATGATTCTGTATCCAAGTTTGTATAGATTTCCCAGCTTCAGGATCATAGGGATCTCCATAAAAGTAGTCAGGAACTACCACATAGAATCCAGCAGCTGCGATCTTATCTGCAAGCTTCCTTTATTGTAGAAGGCACATGATATTAGCTCCCAAAAGAATACAAGGAAGTAGAAGTAGTATAACCTAGCAGATACTCCCAAAACCACACACATGCACATATGCACACACATGTACTCACACAAGCATTAAACTATAGTAGCATTAGTTCACTTTCACACTCAAAGCAGAGCTCGTGTGTCATCTCTTGGCATCTTGAATCTGCTTCACCAGATTAAATATTGTCAGAATCAATTGTCTGACATAACGAAGACATATTCTGAATATTAGTTTACCATATTATGGACTGGTAGGCTCCAGTCACTCCACAATTCATGAAACCATCGCAGATCACATAAGGAAGTCAATTCACTACATTCCTCATACAAGCATCATAATCATGTCAATAGATGGTCACAGTCTATTTGAGTGAAGGGCTCAAGAAGCAGTCAGTACAACAAATCAGTACTATCCCAGAGGGTGGGTAAAATATGAGAAACTGTATCCTTCCAAACACAAAATTAGACAGCTCCAAAGCTTTCCTCTTTTTTTGATCAATCATTAACCAACCAAATTATATAGAATTGTAATATTAAATATACTATAATCTACCCAATAACATGAGCACGATTAATCTAATAGCAATGAAATTTCAGGTCCAGGGCAAGTGGCATACAGCAAATTAACTGGGATATTGCAAAACAAAGTATGGACATAAAAGTTAACACCAGTGATCAGTGGAGTTTTTACGATGTTCAATTGGTTGAGCTCTAGATACTAAAAGTTGAGGGGACCAAAAGACACTTACATCTCCTTGACTCTTCGAAATCTACATTTTCTCAAAAGTTTAAACAGTAAAAATCCTAATGGAACTAAAGAAAAGTTCAGTGTGCAACTAGTCCTTTAAATAATATAAGCAGGAGACACAAACAAATTCACAAACAGGACAGCCCCATCCATAACTGTTAGAACCTTATAGGGAGGTAAACTTAGCTACAGTGGTTTTGAAGAATCAAGACCAGGTTTATCTTAGCTGCCAGAGAAAAAGCAACGATATGAATAAAAACACCAATGTTACTCAAGCCAAGAGAGTGTAAACATGAACAAATTCACGCCCTACACATCTTAAATCCTGCTACCCTTTTTTTCGTTTTCCCTATGGTTTTCCTCCCTATTAGTAAATTTCTTTCATCAAACTCAAACACTTAAGTGTAATCGAAGTACATGCAACACAATTTAATGGTGTCCACTCGGTTGAAGATTAAGTCAAGGTTCAAATTTACAAAACCTCTCTCAATTCTGGTTACAAAAGTAAAAACAAAGAAAAATTAAATATATTAAGCACAGTACTGCAAACACATATATTAGCTTCAGAAGACAGAAATGAGAATAAAACACACCTCAAGTTTGGAGCTTCATATCCTGCAGAACCAAATCAAGACACGAAAATATCAAAAAATAGTAGTGAGCGCATAACGTGAAGAAAAGATAAATCACTCAAATAATGACATGGAATCTATTCAGAAAAGCCAGCAAACATTTCATAAAATAATAATAATAATCAAACAAAAAACTACCAGAAATGCAGAGACCCACATTAAACATTGACAATGAAGCAACAATCACCCACAAAAAAAAAAAAAAAAAAAGGGGCTCTCGAATCTCACGTAAAAAGAGTCAAACTCGAACAACCCAGATGACAAATAGCCTAAAAAAATTACCCAGATGATAAATAGAAGTGAAAACACAAGAAGTGGAGAGTACCATAAACATCAGAAACAAGAAGAACAGCAAGCTTGGTGTTAGAAGGACCAGAGACGTAAGTGTTGACTCCACCGAGTTTCTCAACATGTCCTCCACCACTGTTTGGGTTCAATGTTGGAGGATTTGCACAACATTGAGGCCCTGACATGTTTTGTTTTTCACTTTATCTACTAGTTTTGGCGTCCAGCCCAAATGCCGACAATCCTTTATATAAAATCATTCAGTGCTGGTTCCTCTAGGGAAGACCGTCTAAAGGCTTTGCAATTTTGCATCATTTCTGACGTCACCTACATTGTGATAAGTTCGGTGACCTTATTGGTTTATCAACGAATCTTAAATTGGTTATAAGGATGAATGTTAAAAAATATTCGAATTGATATTGATGGTATACCATTATTAAAATGGTTGGATATATACATGCTAATTGTAAAAATGATTATTAAAAAAAATCCAAAAATTGATACGATAGTCTAGTATTATTAGAGTGGTTGGGTATATATATGCATATTTATTTGACATATTCTATATACGGATATACTTGAAATTTTGACTATTCAATTTTTAATAAATCAAATTTAAAGGTATTAACTCATTAGTTGAAGATTAAATCCTAACCCTTAGATTTGATGTATTGAAACTTAAATGATCAAAATTCTAAGTGCATTTATATTCAAATGTATTATAGACTATGCATATATATAGTATTTTTTATAATTAAGTATCCACAACTTTTAAAAGTTATGAAAAACCAATAAAATTAATCAATTACATTATCTCTTCTTAAAATAAATTCTCTTTTTTATATAATTCCAATAGAATTGATAAATTTGATAGTTTTTTCTAAATATTTTAAAATTATGAATAACCGATTATAAAAGTACTATATATATAATTTTATTATTATAAATCTTATCATAGCAGTGTGGTTGTACATTTCTTCATTAATTAAAACAATAGAATTTATTTCTTCAATTCGATGTCAGCTTCATTAGGAAATGTAGATTTCATCCCTAGAACCATTTTTATCTTACATTATTAGTTGAGAAATATAAATTCCATCTTTATTTAATTTTTTTTTTTTAAAAAAAAACATCTAGGTTAGGCTTACCATCATTTTTATTTTATATTACATTATTATGATAGGGAGAAAAATAGAAATTATATAATATAAAGAAGGGAATATTATTTTTCAAAATATGAATGGTCCATGCCACTTTGGAGGAAGGGAATTTTATCTGAAATTGAAAAGGTATATTGTTTATCTCAATTAGAACTTGCGAGTTGTGATGTTATTACTAACAATGATATAGCTTTCCTGATTTTTCTGTCTAGAAAAGCAGTTGGTTTTAGATTATCTGACATAAATTATAAGATCATACCTGTCATGTTTACTTTGTAGTGTCTTTTCTGGGCCTGTCAAAGAGGACTGGCTGGCAACAAAGAAAGTGTTTTCTTTTTCATTAAAGTAAGATTCAATTCTCTTGAATGTTAAAGTAATGCTGTAAGAATATTCTGGTTATTTTGATGGATTCACATTTTAGAATTTTTTTGTTAATAATATTATCTGAATTCCATTTTTTTAAAATAATATTATCTGAATTCCTGAGCCATAATATTAACAAGTAGATTGAACTGGGCTGTTGATCATCACTCAGTCAAAGCTCTAAGGCCCAAGTAGAAATTTAGCCCAATCCAACATTCATCTTAAAAAATTACTCTCGTTTTGGCCCACAAAAATTGTCAAAAAATACATATACAAGATAAAATACGAGAAAATAGATGCATGTAAATTCTATACAAAGTGAGAATTGTGATCTTCCAAGCAAACAAACTATTAGCAGCAATTAATATACTAAATTACTATACCTTTATCTTCTAGCAAGTGTTCTGCTTGTTTTTATAGCACATTCCTTGATCACAATCCAGCTATATAATAGGTACGTATTATAGATCGATAAATTATATGTACGTTTACACGAAGTTAACTAATGCTAACCGATGTTAGTAGACATTATCTCATGGCCAATAACTTCTTATTTTCTTGATGATTTTGGTTGAGAAATTTCTTGAATTGAAATCGAGTTAAAGCATTTTAAGATTTCAGACGAATTATATCAACACATGTGCATACTCTTATAACCTTCATGAAGCTAATTTTTCCACTACAATGTTTTCCTTAACATATTTGAATGAGAAACAGGGTGTGCTTGAAATTTTTATGTGGTCTTTCTGCCAAGAAAACTAATTGTATATTTCTAGATTTTCTAGGCCTGTGGAAGAGGACAAGTGGCCAACAAAGAAATTCAATTCTCTAAACGATTAAAAAGCTAAAGATAAGATAAAGTTGGTCTATTGAATTACTTCTCAGTCTTACATTTTAAAGGTTGCATATTCAAATCATTTTTTCTCCTTATATTCTGATTTAATTTAATTGGATTATTTAAGAACAAAAAACAATTATCTACATAAACAACTCAGCAAAAAATTCATTGAAAAAAAGAAGTTATAAAAATAAATAAAACGATGTAAACACTTGAAAATAAAACAAGCGCTAGAGGTGTCAGTCGAGTGGAAAACGCTACACCTCACTCATACCCAATCGTGGGTTCTACCCAGCACACCCCTCACCCGCCAAATCCAAAACCATTTATGTAATAATAATAATAATAATAATAATAATAAAGGTGGGGTTCTCTCCCTCCCTCCCTCTTTATGTATAGGTCCATCCTCCTATCTGGTAGTCTCTATTCGAATTGTACGTTCAGTGTGTATTTATTCTGTATGATACCAATTATATCTTGGGCTAATCCTAATTATATATTATAGGTCAAAAAACAAAACAAAACAAAATAAAATAAGAGTCCCTGGAAAAATTCATGGACTTTTGTAGTTTGTATATATTAGTAGCTTTAATTTAAAAAAAAATTAATTTTGTATGTATTCTCAAAAATCATATAAATTTTATTAGAAGAGATGGTTAATGTATTTCAATTTTATATATTAGATAGCGTTTCAATATTATTACATGCATTTAGTAGCAAGTCTTGATAATATGAAAATATGGAGTTATACTTTAAGATTCATAGAAGTTCTATCATGCATATTTAATAATGTGTATGATTATCATGAACAAATATTTCAGGCTGGAACATGATTAAATCTTTAGGCCAATCTTAAAGTCCCATATGCAGGGCTTTAATGTTGGCAATTCCTTAACTATTTTTTAAGGAAATGTGATATTAAGGGTGTGTTTTGCATGACTTTTAAAATAGAGCTTTAATAAAAAATTTGTTAAAAATTTATAAAAAAGTTTAAGAAATAAAATAAATTTTTATATTTAGAGAGAATATTTTAAAATTTGTTAAATATAATATGGAGGTATTGGAGACTTTATTTTTTTAATAATTTTTTTTTTTAAAAAAAAACATAAAATATTAAACTGAGCTTAAAACTCAAAATTTGGATTTTTCTCTCGGCAAACATAAAAGATTTTTTTTTTTTTTTTTTTGTAAAATTAAAATGTTCTTTTCAAATTGATGTCAAATAATAAAAGAGGATTTAAAAAACCTTTTAGCATTAAAAAAAAATCATACCAAACATGCTCTAAGTAGTTAGGGATTATTAATATCTATTGAAATCAAACATGATATATCTAACTTAAATATTTGTTCTACAATATAAGAGAGATATCTCCTACAATTTATTATAGAATAAGTGAAGTGACTTATAACATAAGTATGAAAGAAGAGGTACATACTAAATTCAATAAAATGTGCTATCAAAGCACACTTTAAGAGAATCCTTTATTGCGTGATAGACGTAATTTGATGGTAAGTTGGTGATCAAATTTCTCTACTGAATTGAGGTTTCAACTTCAAATTTCATTTTTTTCCAAATTAAATCATAAACAAGAGCTCTTTTGTTTATACAGATAATAATTATAATCTTATCAATGATTTACTCTTTGAATTACACCCTACTCACATCCAAATTTTGCCAAACATTCATAAGCCCATTATGCAGAGTGAGCAAAAACACACCATACTAGTCAAGTGAGTCAAGTGCTCCAACAACCCAGGAACTAAAATCACTTACTAGATATCGTCCCCTTTACAGCAAAAATCTTGAATTCCTAAACTGGGTGTGAGTGACTAAGATTTGTATCTTTTAGTTTGTCTGTTGTTGACTCAACCTGACAGCATGCATGGGCCCTTTCCTAGCTCCAAGCATGTGGAGATGAGACATCCTGTGACACACACCACAAACAATAGCAACCCCATGACAAAACAAACCATCATTTTTTTATGACCATAGCAACTTTTCTATGTGTGCGTGCGTGGAATATCTCCTATCATATTCTTGTACATGTGCTGTAAAGAGGGTATTAACATTCACCACACAATCAACAGAAACCTGGGAAAAGAATAACTAAAGAATTATATAGAAACGTATCCACGCAGCGCACCAGCATCTAACTCGAAAATGCCTTGCCGACCAATCAACTTGTGGCAACTGCTTAAACACTAATCTACGGAATCAGTATAAACGATCTTGTTGTACGTGAAGAAGATAATTCACAAGCTTATCAATGGCAAAATAAAAGAGAATTTATGAAAATATATTTTTCTGTCTCATTTCACTAAGAGAATTACAATATATAGATATAAAAAATGATCAGATCCCTTAATCCTAGGCCTATTATAGGAAGAAATACAGCAGTAATTACAGCAAGACTATATACAGCAATAATGAAAATCTTAGAGAGATAATCAAGGAATATACAGCTATAAAAAAACTAAATAAGGAAAGAAGAATATATTGACATCCCCCCTCAAATTGATGCGGGTAAGTCTAGCAGCATCAATTTGCTATTGAGAAACTTGTGTCGTTGGCGCGTCAAAGCTTTTGTAAAGACATCAGCTATTTGAAGATCAGTAGTAAGATGAGGAAGAGTGATAACACCGCGAGTAAAGGCCTCCCTAATGTAATGACAATCCACCTCTATGTGCTTTGTGCGTTCATGATATACTGGATTCGCAGCTATTTGAATGGCACTAGTATTATCACCATGAAGCGGAGTAGGATCAGTTTGAGGAAATCCAAGTTTGGAAAGAAGACCACGTAACCACACAATTTCAGAACAAGCTGCAGACATGGCTCTGTACTCAGCCTCCGTGGAAGATTTAGAGACACAGTCCTGCTTCTTACACTTCCAAGAAATCAAGGCATCTCCAATAAAAATGCACCAGCCTGTTATAGACTTCCTAGTATCCAAGCATCCAGCTCAATCTGCGTCACTATATGCAGTCCAATGAAGAGCAGATCTGGTAGGAAAAAAACAACCCCCAAGTAGGTGACCCAATTAAGTATCAAATAATGCGACGAACTGCAGCGAGATGAAGATGTCGAGGCGATTGCATAAATTTGCTAACTATATGAACATCATATGAGATATCAGGCCTTGTAATTGTGAGGTAGATAAGACTACCAACAAGTTGCCTATAAAAAAAAGGATCAGGCAAAAGCTCGCCTTCATCTTTTCGAAATTTCACATTCACCTCCATTGGCGTATCAACAGCAGTAGCATCCTTTAAACCAGCTAGCTCAATGAGATCTTGGATATATTTATGCTGATTTAAGAATAAACCGTGATCTCGAAAGTGAACTTCCAACCCCAAAAAATATGTGAGATGCCCAAGATCTTTAATTTGAAATGTACTATGCAACATATTTTGAAGCTCAGTGATCAGCCCCATGTCATTACCATTGATAATAATATCATCAACATAGACTAAGAGAAATACAATACCAGTGGTTGTCTTATAAAAAAAGAGTGATGAATCATATTGACTTTGTGTGAAAGAGAAGTTGAGAAGAGTGCTGCGAAACTTCTCAAACCAGGCTCTAGGAGCCTGCTTCAACCCATACAACGAGCGCTTTAGCTTGCAAACTTCATAAGGAGCCATCATTGGCATACCAAGTGGAAGTTTCATGTAAATCTCTTCCTTAAGGTCCCCATTCAAGAAAGCATTTTTTACATCCATCTGATGTAAAGCCCAAGATTTAGAGGATGCAATAGCGAGAATGGTTCTCACCGTGGTCATCTTAGCAACTGATGCGAATGTTTCTTCATAGTCGAGGCCATATTCTTGTTTATTGACAAGAGCAACCAATCGAGCTTTGTATCTATCTAAAGATCCATCAGACTTGAGTTTGACAGTATAGACCCATTTACTACCAATTGGCTTAATATTTGGAGGACAAGAAACAATGTCCCAAGTATGGTTTTCTTCAAGTGCTTGAAGTTCAGCTTCTATTGCTTGTTGCCAACACTCATGTTCCATAGCTTGTTTATAACAAGTGGGAATAGAAATAGAAGACAAAGTAGTGGACATAGCCACAGGGGTTGGAAAACCATACCTTTCAGGATGTTTGTGAGTTCTAGAGCTTCTTCGGAGAGGAGGTGGATCATTGGAAAGGAGTAGAACAGGATCAGATGTTGCAGGAAGATTTGGAGGAACCTCAGTGAGACCTGTAGGAGAATCAGATGCAGACGGAGTGCGTCTACGATAAACATTACCGGGTTTAAATCTTTGTACTGGTGTTGGTGACTCAAGAAAATGCGGTAAAACAAATAGAGAAGGGAATTCTGAAGTCTGTTGTGTGCTAAAGAAGGGTTGATTTTAAAAAAAAAAATTACATTCCTAGAGACACGAGTTCGATGGGCATGAGGATCATAACAAAGAAATCCTTTTTGGGTTCCAGCATATCCAAAGAAAGCACACTTGATAGATTGGGCAGTAAGTTTATTTCTCTCATGTGCAGGAAGGTGAACAAAACAAACACATCCAAAAATATGAAGATTGGAATAATTTGGTGCATGCCCAAACAAGCGAAAGTAGGGAGAATCATTGTTCAAGTTGAGAGATGGTAATCTATTAATCAAATAAACAGCAGTAGACAAAGCTTCACACCAAAAATGAGAAGGAACGCAAGACTCAATTAGAAGAGTTCGAACAACATCAAGAAGATGACGATTCTTTCTTTCAGCCACACCGTTTTGTTGTGGAGTGAAAGGACAAGAACGTTGTGATATGATCCCATGACTTTGAAAAAAAAATTGAAATTCATTTGACATATATTCACCACCTGAATCAGATTGCAAGATTTTGATTTTGGCAGAAAATTGTGTTTCAACTAAAGCAAGAAAGACTTTAAACACAGAGAAAACTTCACTTTTAGACCGAAGAAAATATATCCAAGTAAAGCGAGTGAAATCATCGATAAATGTAACAAACTACTTGTAATGTTCATAAGAAATTATAGGTGCAATACCCCATACATCAGTATGTACGAGTTCAAAAGGTTTGGTGGTACGGGTTTTATGCAATGGAAAAGAAAGGGTTTTGCTTTTACCAAGTTTGCAAGATGTGCAATCAACAATATCATTATTAGAAGAAGTCGAATTTTTATTCCCAAGTAAACCAGATTTAAGCAAGACATGAAGTACATGAGAATTTGGGTGTCCTAAACGCCTACGCCACACCTGATTATTACATTAAACAGCATTACAAGCAACATAATTTGACACCGGCGAGGGTGATAGAAACAAAGGAAAGAGGCATCCCACTTTAGGTCCCTTCGCGATCATCTTCCTGGACATTTGATCCTGCACAAGACAACCAGAATTTGAAAATTGAACAGTACAATTGTTGTCAACTAATTGGCCGACAGATATAAGATTAATGGACAGCTTAGGAGACACAAAAACAGTATTTAAAGAGGTTGAAATATCACCAACAGCTGTTATAGGTAAGGAATTACCATCGGCAGTATGAATCTAAAAATTTCCTTTATATTTTTTAACATTATTCAGAGGTAAAACAATGTTGGTCATGTGATTGGAAGCACCAGAATCAAAATACCAAGGCTTAGGATCATAATTTTTGTTACCTGAAATGCCTAAGGCAGAAAGGGCAGAAATTATCATTTGTTGGACCATTTTAGGAGTAATAGAAGATTGACTAGGACTAGGGGCACTCGAGGAACCAACCGAGACATTGTAGGCAGTTTCAGATTTCTTTGGAGGCCGAGTGGAACAATCTTTGATGATATGTCCTGTTTTCTTACAATAATTACATAATTTCTTAGTACAATTAGTGGCAATGTGTCCAAATCCTTTTGCAACTATAGCACTGGACATTAGTCATATCTCTGCCTCTTTTAGACTTCCCTTGAGCAACGTAGGCAACAAGAATTGGAGTAGAATTTTGAGCTTTCTGCTCCATGACAGCCTGTGTAATGAGCCGTTGTTCTTCCCTGAAAAGCTCTCCTATACAAATATCCAATAAAGGAACTGGATTTCTGTTCATCAGGTTGGACCTGATTGCTTCAAACTCCCCCCTTAACTTCATTAAAAACTGGCCACGCTTACTAGTCTCATGCACACTTTGGATAGCAATGAGTCCTTCATGAGGTACACTTGCATACACAATGTCGGTGTACTTAGCCCAAAGATTCCCAAAGGAAGAATAAAACTCTTGAATTGACATACTCCCTTGACTGAGTTGACTCAACTCGAGTTCCAATTGAAACCTTCGTGCTGTGTTGCTTTGGTTGTAAATTTTCTTCAAGTAACCCCACATTTCTCTAGAGTTCTTATAAGGCTTGAGATTGAGAAGTATAGAGGGTTCCACACTTCCAAGGATCCAAGACATAATCTGAGCATCATTCACCTCCCATTTCACATATTTCTCCTTCTCCTTTTCGCTATTAGGTGCAGGATCTGTCCCATCAATATGACCCCATAATTCCTTTCCCTTGACAAAGATCTAAAATTGGAATGCCCAGACAGAATAGTTCTTGCCATTAAATCGAACAAGAAAATGTTCAAGTCATTCCAAAGACATGATTCAACCAGAAACAAGAACTAAGAAACCAGGTCCAAGAAACAGAATAGAACACGAAAAAAAAAAAAGAACAAGAACAAACCACTAAGATCTCGGAGCTAGACAAGGAACCAGATACAAGATGAAATAATCTCAGAGTTTTGGCTCTGATACCATGACAAAATAAAAGAGAATTTCTGAAATTATATTTTTCTGTCTCATTTCACTAAGAGAATTACAATATATAGACATAAAAAATAATCAGATCCCTTAATCCTAGGCCTATTATAGGAAGAAATACAGCAGTAATTACAGCAAGAATATATACAGCAATAATGAAAATCTTAGAGAGATAATCAAGGGATATACAACTATAAAAAAACTAAATAAGGAAAGAAGAATATATTGACAATCAACTGATGCGAGCTCCAATTACAGTGACACTCTCTTTGATTCTGAGCACTGATTCATAAACTGAGTTAAAGGTTTAACATTGTTCAGTCTAATTCGAATTCGTCACTGAGTCTTCAATAGTCTAATGTAGTGGCTTAACAACAAAGAAAAGCAATTAAGATGAATATATATGGAATAAGTCAATAAGAAATCATTAGAAGAAGTCAGTATCAGAGGAGTAAGAAGCACATCTAAGAAAGGAATGGCTTTGCCTTCAATGGTTTCTTACCCCAACAAAGGGGCAGGTTGATAGCTAAGGCACCAAAGTCGGTGATAAACTCAACAGAGAATCTGGACTGTTGTGGCAACTTTTGCATCTGAGACTCAATTCAATGGTTTGCATGCAATCTTAAATCTAAACATAAAATTGAGGAGTGATCTTGACCAAATGTCAAGGACTTGAGATGGTGAAAGGTCGGTTAACTGATTGAACCTTCTATATAAATTACTTGGATGTTTTTTTGTTTTAAATCTCTGATAAACCAGAAATCATCAAGTAAAAGCTATCTTGATTTTAAAAGATCAGTACGTTTTGATCAATAACGTAAAATCCTTGATTCAGCTCTCATGATCTTAGATGACTTGATTTACTTTCAAGACTAAATAAAGATCATGAAAATTTTGATCAAGACTTTTGAATCATTGATCAAAACAAAAGAGATTTTTGCTAAAATCAAGACATTGATTAGATAAGGATTTTTATGCCAAACCAACAAAATCCGAATATTAATTTCACAAGTACTTAGATGCACTTCTTTTTTAATATTATTACGAACATCACACGCAATAGTAGTCAAGGTACATAGCTTTCAAACGTTCAAGATAAACAATCCTAGCCTAGATACCACTGAATGACCAATACCGTCATCCAACAAGTTTCTCACTTGACATACTTGGCAAACCACTCCAACATGTTTTGATGAGCTTCCTCTGCAGGCTTCACAGCAGTTTCATCTTCTACGTTGTACCTCGTAGTCCATCCGTGAGCAACTTTGGGAAATATTTTCACATAGCCATCGACCTGATAATAACCAAAGAGATAAGGCTTTTTGAAACTAATAAAAATCATTTGAGACCATAAACAGTACTTTGACCACAGATATATAGACAAACAAATCACAAGTAGAATAGGTGAAGTTGATCGTGCTACAGGCTGCAGATATATGACCATGAATGACAACAGGAAAAAATTTATTAGGATAAGGAAAGGTGACAATGACTGATTACCATACAGAAGAAGATATTTTATATGGTACAAGTCCTTGAATACAAAAGGAAGACGAAAATAAGTTTAGAGATATGGCATCAATGTGCCACCTTGGGTACAATTTTAACCCCACCCATTTCAAATCAGATGAATTCTGTTCTGCAATTTTCAGAAAACACTTAACCAGGAAAGCCAACAGAATGATACAACATAGCTACAAAAGTTTTTTGTCAGCTTTGGTTTACTTCCATTGCCAGAAGAATATATGCATGCCAATAATGCATTGGGATAACAGCAAAATCCATGTACAAACACTTGAATAAGCAGTAAGGCTTCCTACCTCAGACTTAGCAGTTATGACCTCTTCAAACTGTTTCACGAGAGCTGGTGGAGAAAGCTCATCAATCTCAGCAGCAAGTACAGCAATGGGAACCTCAACGGCTGAAGAAAATTCAAAAAATACGATTACTAAAGCCAAAAATAAATCAAATAGTCGAGCTTACACAGACACGCCACACCCTTCCCCCTCCACCCCACCCCTTCAATTAATAAAACCAATAAAAAAAGAAAAAAAAAAAGGGAAGTTCCTTCCCCCTTCCACTCCTTTTTTCTCACCCCTAGACCCACACACAACAAAGAAAGGGCGCTGAATTTGCACAAGCATAGTGAAAATGCAAATGTATTATGAGGCTACAAAGTACAAAGATAAAATGTCAATTTAAACGTGAGTAATGGGTACCCAGTCCAATAAGTGTTTTAATTATTTTTTTATTCTAAAAATAGAAAAGTGACACTTTTCAAGCATCACACCCAAAAAGTTTACGTATCTCTTCATTATTAACAGAAACATAGAGATTGCCCTATGACAAAATGACAGGAACATGCTTAGAACTTATCTATAACATAGTGCAGGCATGTTTAACTTAAACTATTTCCATCTTCATAGCCCAAGTTTCTAGTTAGTACAACATACAGTATACAAAAATCATACCCTTGACATCATCTACAGTGACAAATGCAGGATGACACAGAACAGCGGCTTGGAGGAACTCGGGCTTCGCCAGTTGAAGCACTACTTTAGCTGAGAAGAAAATTAAGCTCATACTAGTCAGCTAGAGCAATAAAACACTGCATGATGAACACTATGGATTTGTAAATTCAACTTATATAAGTGGAGGATATATTATAATGCTACAAGATTGTCTAACGAGAGCAAAACTAAAATAAAGGAACAATCAGAAACAATAAAAGATTAAGTAACAAAATATATCTCACCACCCCAGCAGAAGCCAGCTGCGCCGATTGCAGATATACCTTTACTCTTAAGAGCTTCAATTACTGGCTTTGTATCTTCAGCTCCCTTATCCTGTTAGAAAGATTAAATGGTTCAGTCACTAAAATGTTCAACAGTGATGTCATGCTAACAACTGCAAGATTAGAATTGTGATGTAAGAACATTCATGAAAGGCAAAATACAAATCCTGCGGGCCAAACTTCAAAATTTTTTGACATATTAGGATAACAGTAACAGTACAAAAATCAGACAAATGGATATAGTCCATATAACAATTAAGATGGCTTGTAATGGATCAATTAAGATGATTCAAATATCAAATTACAAAACAGGAGTTACAAAATTTAATTCCAGATAAAATCAGTGAAGTTAAAAGGAACCTTTTGTTACAACAATTAACTAATTTTATTTTGAGTTTAAGCAAGCCTCAGATATGAGAAAGAATCAGCCAAAGTTTATGCATCAAAAGTCCAGAACTAACTGTTCCATGATTCTGCATCCAAGTTTGTATAGATTTCCCAGCTTCAGGATCATAGGGATCTCCATAAAAGTAGTCAGGAACTACCACGTAGAATCCAGCAGCTGCGATCTTATCTGCAAGCTTCCTTTATTGTAGAAGGCGCATGATATTAGTTCCCAAAAGAGTACAAGGAAGTAGAAGTAATATCACCTAGCAGATACTCCCAAAACCACACACATGCACATATGCACACACATGTACTCACACAAGCATTAAACTATAGTAGCATTAGTTCACTTTCACACTCAAAGCAGAGCTTGTGTGTCATCTGTTGCCATCTTGAATCTGCTTCACCAGATTAAATATTGTCAGAATCAATTGTCTGACATAACGAAGACATATTCTGAATATTAGTTTACCATATTATGGACTGGTAGGCTCCAGTCACTCCACAATTCATGAAACCATGGCGGATCACATAAGGAAGTCAATTCACTACAGTCCTCATGCAAGCATCATAATCATGTCAATAGATGGTCACAGTCTATTTGAGTGAAGGGCTCAAGAAGCAGTCAGTACAACAAATCAGTACTATCCCAGAGGGTGGGTAAAATATGAGAAACTATGTCCTTCCAAACACAAAATTAGACAGCTCCAAAGCTTTCCTCTTTTTTTGATCAATCATTACCCTAACAAATTATATAGAATTGTAATATTAAATATACTATAATCTACCCAATAACATGAGCAAGATTAATCTAATAGCATGTTGACATTTCAGGTCCAGGGCAAGTGGCATACGGCAAATTAACTGGGATATTGCAAAACAAAGTATGGACATAAAAGTTAACACCAGTGATCAGTGGAGTTTATACAATGTTCAATTGGTTGAGCTGTAGATACTAAAAGTTGAGGGGACCAAAAGACACTTACATCTCCTTGACTCTCCGAAATCTACATTTTCTCAAAAGTTTAAACAGTAAAAAACCTAATGGGACTGAAGAAAAGTTCAGTGTGCAACCAGTCCTTTAAATAATATAAGCAGGAGACACAAACAAATTCACAAACAGAACAGCCCCATCCATAACTGTTAGAACCTTATAGGAAGGTAAACTTAGCTACAGTGGTTTTGAAGAATCAAGACCTGGTTTATTTTAGCTGCCAGAGAAAAAGCAACGATATGAATAAAAACACCAATGTTACTCAAGCCAAGAGAGTGTAAACATGAACAAATTGAGCCCTACACATCTTATATCCTGCTACCTTTTTATTTTTCGTTTTCCCTATGGTTTTCCTCCCTATTAGTAAATTTCTTTCATCAAACTCAAACACTTAAGTGTAATCGAAGTACATGCAATACGATTTAATGGTGACCACTCGGTTGAAGATTAAGTCGAGGTTCAAATTTACAAAAACTCTCTCAATTCTGGTTACAAAAGGTAAAAACAAAGAAAAACTAAATATATTAAGCGAAGTACTGCAAACACATATATTAGCTTCAGAAGACAGAAATGAGCATAAGACACACCTGAAGTTTGGAGCTTCATATCCTGCAGAATCAAATCAAGACACGAAAATATCAAAAAATAGTAGTGAGCGCATAACGTGAAGAAAAGATAAATCGCTCAAATAATGACATGCAATCTATTCAGAAAAGCTAGCAAACATTTCATATCTTTCAGGGAGAATTTCTCTTAACTCCCTGCAAATTTTATATTCATAAGCAGATACAATATTTTGATTGTTTTGCGACGTCCTTCCATGATTAACGTTGATTGAATTTGACCATTTAAAAAATTTTAAAAGACAAAATTATCCTTAAATGCTGCCAGATTGTTGTGTGTTGATTTTGCAGCAAAATGACCATTCTACCCTTCAATCCTATAACGTTGACGGTTAAACCCAGTCAATCCGTTAGTCAGGGGAAGACGTTGCAAAAAAACCAAAATGTTATACGCACTTGTAAATATCAAATTTACAGGGTAGTTATGGGTAATTCCCTCTTTTATAAAATAATAATAATAATCAAACAAAAAACTACCAGAAATGCAGAGACCCACATTAAACATTGACAATGAAGCAACAATCACCCACAAGAAAAAAAAAAAAAAAAGAATCGAATCTCACGTAAAAGAGTCAAACTCGAACAACCCAGATGACAAATAGTCTAAAAAAATTACCCAGATGATAAATAGAAGTGAAAACACAAGAAGTGGAGAGTACCATAAACATCAGAAACAAGAAGAACAGCAAGCTTGGTGTTAGAAGGACCAGAGACGTAAGTGTTGACTCCAAGGATTTGCACAACATTGAGGCCCTGACATGTTTTGTTTTTCACTTTATCTACTAGTTTTGGCGTCCAGACCACATGCCGACAATCCTATCTATAAAATCAGTCAAGCGCTGGTGCCTCTAGGGAAGACCGTCTAAAGGCTTTGCAATTTTGCATCATTTCTGACGTCACCTACATTGTGCTAAGTTCGGTGACCTTATTGGTTTACCGATAATCAATGGATCTTGAATTGATTGGGAGGATAAATATTAAAAAATATCCGAATTAATATCGATGGTCTATTATTATTAACGTAGTTAGATATATATATATACTGATTATAAGAGTGATTATTAAAAAATATTCAAAAATTGATACAATGATCTACTATTATTAGAGTGGTTGGGCATATATATACATATGTATATTAGACATATTTAAAATTTTGATCATATAATTTTTAATTAGTCAAATTTAAGGGTATTAACTCATTAGTTGAAGATTAAATCTCAACCCTTAAATTTGACCTATTGAAAATTAAATTATCAAAATTATAAGTGCATTCATATTCAAATGCATTATATATTATGTATATATAATGTTTTTATAATTAAGTATCCCCAATTTTAAAAAGTTAGGGAAAACCAATCAAATTCATCCATTGAATTCTCTCTCCATAAAATAAATTCTTTTTTCTATGTAATTCAAATAGAATTGATGAATTTAATTGTTTTTCTTAAATATTTTTAAAATTAGGGATAGCTAATTATAAAAACACTATATATATAATTTTATTATTATAAGTCTTGTCATAGCAATGTGGTTGCACATTTCTTCATTCACTAAAACAATAGAATTTATTTCTTCAACTCGATGTCAGCTTCATTAGGAAATTTAGATTTCATCCCTAGAATCATTTTTATATTACATTATTAGTTGAGAAATATAAATTCCATCTTTATTTATTAAAAAAAAAAAAAAGCCATCTAGGTTAGGCTTACCATCATTTTTATATTGCATTATTATGATAGGGGGAAAATAGAAATTATATAATATGAAGAAGGGAATATTATTTTTCAAAATATGAATGGTCCATGCCACTTTGGAGCAAGGGAATTTTATCTGAAATTGAAAAGGTATATTGTTTATCTCAATTAGAACTTGTGAGTTGTGATGTTATTACTAACAATGATATAGTTTTCCTGATTTTTCTGTCTAGAAAAGCAGTTGGCTTTAGATTATCCGACATAAACTATAAGATCATACCTGTCATGTTTACTTTGTAGTGTCTTTTCTGGGCCTGTCAAAGAGGACTGGCTGGCAACAAAGAAAGTGTTTTCTTTTTCATTAGAGTAAGATTCAATTCTCTTGAATGTAAAAGTAATGCTGTAAGAATATTCTGGTTATTTTGATGGATTCACATTTTAGAATTTTTTTTTTTTTAAATAATATTATCTGAATTCCTGAACCATAATATTAACAAGTAGATTGAACTGGCCTGTTGATCATCATTCAGTCAAAGCCCTAAGGCCCAAGTAGAAATTTAGCCCAATCCAACATTCATCTTGAAAAATTACTCTTGTTTTGGCCCACAAAAATTCTCAAAAAATACATATACTTGATAAAATATGAGAAAATAGATGCATGTAAATTCTATACAAAGTGAGAATTGTGATCTTCCAAGCAAACAAACTATTAGTAGCAATTGATATACTAAATTACTATACCTTTATCTTCTAGAAAATCAAGTGTTCTGCTTGTTTTTATAGCACATTCCTTGATCACAATCCAGCTATATAATAGGTACGTATTATGGATCGATAAATGATATGTATGTCTACATGAAGTTAACTAATGCTAACCGATGTTAGTAGACATTATCTCATGGCCAATAACTTCTTATTTTCTTGATGATTTTGGTTGAGAAATTACTTGAATTGAAATCGATTTAAAGCATTCTAAGATTTCAGAAAAATTATATCAACACATGTGCATACTCTTATAACCTTCATGAAGCTAATTTTTCAACTACAATGTTTTCCTTAACATATTTGAATGAGAAACAGGGTGTGCTTGAAATTTTTATGTGGTCTTTCTGCCAAGAAAACTAATTGTATATTTCTAGATTTTCTAGGCCTGTGGAAGAGGACAAGTGGCCAACAAAGAAATTCAATTCTCTAAACGATTAAAAAGTTAAAGATAAGATAAAGTTGGTCTATTGAATTACTTCTCATTCTTACATTTTAAAGGTTGTGCATTCAAATCATTTTTTCTCCTTATATTCTGATTTAATTTAATTGGAATATTTAAGAACAAAAAACAATTATCTACATAAACAACTCAGCAAAAAATTCATTGAAAAAAAGAAGTTATAAAAATAAATAAAACAATATAAACACTTGAAAATAGAACAAAATAAAACAAGCGCTAAGGGTGTCAGTCGAGTGGAAAACGCTGCATTCCTCTCATATCCAGTCGTGGGTTCTACCCAGCGCACCTTTCACTTGCCAAATCCAAAATCATTTATCTAATAATAATAATAACACTAAAAGTGGGGTTCTCTCCCTCCCTCCCTCCTTATGTATGAGTCCATCCTCTTATTTGGGAGTCTCTGTTCGGACTATACGTTTAGTGTGTATTTATTTCATATGATTTCAATTATATCTTGGACTAATCCTAATTATATATTATAGGTCAAAAAAAAAAAAAAAGGAACAAACAAAACAAAACAAAACAAAATAAAATAAGAGTCCTGGAAAAAGCAGTCAAGAATATTCTCATACAAAAGCAGTCAAACTAGAACAACCCAGATGACATATTACTTGAAGAAAAACAACCCAGATCATAAATTGAAATGATTAAATGAGTTAGATTAGGTACCGAAAATGTCAGAAATAAGAAGAACGGCCAGCTTGCAGGCAGGGAGACCAGCGACATAACAGTCGAATCCACAAAGTTTCTCAGCATGTCCTCCACCACTGTTTGGGTTCAAAGTTGGAGGATTGGAACAACACTGAGGACCTGACATGTTTTGTCTCTTCTTTTTTCGCTCAAACTGCAAATAACCTAAACAATCTCTTCAGTACTGCTCCTACCGTCCAGACCAGACACCTAGCAATCCCATATATAAAATCATTGGAGCCGTTGGTTAAGCAATTTCAAAAAGAGACTGCTAGAAAACTTTGCATCATCTCTCACGTCACCCACGTTCATGCAAACAAAACCGTTGATACTAATAATTCACAGGGATAATCCCAATTTCCTCCCTATAGTTTAAAAAAATACCTAAAATTCTCATTTTCTTCATTAATTTTTTCAAATAAAAGGGGGATTTTGATTATTTTCTTAAACTACAGGAGAGAAATTAGGATTCTCCCTAATTCATAACTACTGCGATGTCACGGATGAATTAAATAATATTATTTGTTTTTATTTTGCCTTTTTTGATTGATTCGTCTCACCATCTAACATAGGAGACAATCTCATAAAAGTTTTTTTCATACATACATTTTGACACATTTGATATGTTTTATTATATTTAATATGATTTAAATTATATTGTCATTGTATTAGATTAGATTGCATTGAAATCATACTTAATATATGTATCTCTTGTAGCATTTTATGTATATCAAAATTAAAATTAAACTGATAAAAAATTTATCATAATATATCGACGTCAATGCTTTTGATGTAAAATAAATATATATTTTTATAATCGTGGGACACATTCTTTCGTATGGAGACTATTCTATTTATGAAACAATGACATTTGAACCCAGTCCATATATTGTGCCACGAAGGGTGTGCCTTTTTATTTTATTTATTTATTTATTTATTTTTGTAAGAATAGGAGGGCTTGTAACATATTTATATTTGATATCTTTTTATGGATAATCACAGTTTCCTCTTGTTGTTCAAAGTAATCATTAATCACCCCATATAGTTTCTAAAAATCTCATTTTATCCCTTCTAGTAACTCTCTTAATGAGAGGTGGATTTTGACTATCACAATATACAAAAAGACTAAACTATCCCTCAATAAAATAAAAAAATAATTAAAAATTTTATGCAATAAAATAAAAAAAATAAAAGTGAAGATCTAATCTTCAGTTTACTATATCATTGTTTTTCTTAACATGAAAAACACTGTCATCATCCATTCAACCAACCCAGACATCTTCATTCATCTTCATTCAACCATCCATTCAATCAAACCATCATCAATGATAAACATCATCATTATCAAACCCCCCAACACTATAACAACAGTATCATATAAAACAAAAATAAAAACAAAAAACAACTCAACTTTCCAAGTTTTCAGCGTTCCAACCATATATTTATGGGTTCCGATGAAAACTCAGTTTGGATCCCCGTGAATGAAGGGTCTCCATTGACAGAGACCATCACAAAGAGAGAGAGAAGAAAAAGAAGAAGAAGAAGAAAGAGAGAGAGAATGTTTTTAATTTTTAAGTTTAATTTTTTATTTTTTTGAATTATGTTTACCGTTCGTCATTTGATTGACAGTGAACATAATTTAAAAAAAATTATTAATATTTTTAAAGTTTTAAATTTTTTTAATAATTTTGATTATTACCGTCAATTTTAGAGATGAATGGTAATTTTTTTTTTCAAATTTGTAAATATTAAATTATCATTTTATTAAATATTATTTTTTTTTTATATTTTATTTTGTTTTGACAGTTTCACCCTTTCATATTAACGGTTAACCTTTTATTTTTAATATCCAAATTTATGGTAGAGATTTTTTGAATATTTTAATAAACTATAAGGGTTTTTTTTTTTTTTTTATCAATTTTGTAAATCAAGAAGAGATTATAATTTCTTAAAGCTAGAGGATTTAGGCTATATCATCTAACTAGAGGGAGGAAATTGTGATTATCCCATGTTTTTATACGTTTTTTTTTTGTTTGGAAAAACGTTTTTTATATTGTAATAAGAAACAAAGTGGGAATGATATTATATTATATTAACAAGTAGGGATTATATTAAAAATAATTCAAAAAGTAGGATTTATATTATATTGAAAATTTCATATTGTTTTCAAAGTATGAATATTGATTGGTGCATGCCACTGCTTCTTTTTAGAGAATGCATGCACTGCACTTGGATGAAGGGTATTTTATCTGAAATTGATTGATTATTGCAGATTTTAAACAATATTTTATTTTTATTGATTTTTCTGGTTACAAGTCAAAAGCACTTGTTATTAGACTATTGGTCGCAAGAATTAAGATCATAGACTTGTGACGTTTATTTTGTAGTCTTTCATTGGCCGGCAGCTGCGGCCTACCAGAGAGGAGCAGTTGGCAAGACTCGGTATTTGGTAGGGCAAGATTCGGTGCTCTGGAATGCTTAAAATATGCTGAATGTTTTGGTTTTTTTTATGGATTTACATTTTAAAACATTTTCTTTGTTAGTGCGTTTACCGATCAAATATCATTACGAAGGAAAGATAACTTTTTATATATGGTTTCATAATTTATAAAATATATAAGGAAATAAATTATTTGGAACCACATCAAAACAAAAAATTAATAACGTGTTTATTAATTAAGAATTATTTGATAAGGAAAGGAGTTTAATTCCAATTTTAAATTTCAGTGTTTATGTACTATCCATAATTAAATTATGTGGATATCATACAAAACTGGGAATTAAGTTTAATTTGGGAAGATGTTTTTTAATTGGGAATCATTAGAAGGAAAGAGAACTTCTAATTTTTGTTTTATGATTTCAATATTTACCAAAAACTATGGAAAATTAAATTATGTAGATCCTACATAAAATTATGAAATTTCTTTTGGAAATGAAACTTGATTCCCTCCTCCCAAATATCAAGTTCTCTATCCTTGTTTTCTTTCAAATGAAACTTGATTCTTGTTGATTTGCATTTTTGATTGGTAAATATGATTCTCTCTTCCTACAAACAAATGTGAACTTGATTTTTTTAAAATTTCATTCTCGATTTATAAACATCTCTTATATCTTACTTGAAACACGATAGTATCAAGTTGTGAATAAAATAACAAAATTACTTTATAGAATATAAATAAATGGGTAACTATACAATAGTTATTAAGGTCTATTACATTTCGATTCAATGGTCCAAATAAATAGGAAGTTTTGAAAATAAATTTTTTGAGACAAAAATTAAAAATTAAAAATAGATAAAGTCACTTGTAACAACCACATATAATTCCTAAATAAATATTAATTTTATCTAGTAGCTTAGGTAAGCTGTCTTTTTTTTTCCTTTTCTTTAAGGAAAAAAAATCTCACCAATGGTATGATATCTAAAGTATTAGATTTAATGAATATTTTTTTACTACTACACTACATTGAACGATGCCTGCCTTATGTTAGCTCTTTTGATATCTATATATATATATATTCTATTTTCATTCAAATGCAATAATGAATGATAGAGACTAGAAAACCAACTAAGCCAACCTCATATAATCCTAACTAACACCATTTCGTTAATGGGCCCCCTCCATTCAATTTGGCCCAGACAAGGCCCGTGTTGACATTGCGCTGTTATACGACGCCGTTATGGTGGAAAAAAGAAGCTGATCCTAGCGTCGCAAATCAGTGGGTGTAAACCCTAGAAATGGTTGCTTGTTACCTATTGGAGCTTCTCATCTTGTTCCAGCTCTTGGAATTTCGTTTAAAAGATGCTATATGCCTAGTTTTTGAGTTCAATGAAGCTAAAGTTTGTGTTTTTATGTTAAAATAAAATTGGCATGCCAATATTAGGGTTAGGTTGATTCACATTTTGAAAACTTTGTTTATAGTTTTTGTCACCTAAATCATAATATTAACAAACTAACTAGAATTGGGTTGCTCTAGAACCTCTGGAGCAATGCTGCACAATCCAACTTTGTTTGAAATCAGATAAATTTTGATACATGTAAGTCTCATGCTTGTAACTAGTGTTTTTACTATAAAATTGTTTCGAGTTAACAAACTAGGTTTGAATACAAAGTGAGAGTGTGATAATATTCTTTTAATCCAAGTAGACAAACAATCATCAATGCATATATCAAATCAGAAATCAGAAATCCGTAAGCATGTATGTCACCCCACCATTTTTATCAATTTTAATGGTGTACCATATCATATAATAGCTAGTGTCATTAAAGCAACAAGTCATGCATTTGTATCAAATTGAGGGTTGTTCAAGTCAACAGGGTCACGGGTCAGCTTAGAAGAAGTCAGGAGACAAAACTGAGAACCCAGCAGCTGTAAAAATGCAAGTAAAGTCTCTGATGTATAAATAATCTCAGTTAGAAAATCCAGTTTCTTGCTTGTTTTAGCATATTATTTGATCACATTTCAGATGTGCAACAAGTACACATTGTGAGCTGATGCATGTTTCACTGAATGGAATTGAAGGGCCATGAGTTAACAAAATCAAATTTCCTCTCTGATACAACTGGAAGCCAGTTGGAATCCACCTGTCGGCCCAATTCAGCATATCGATTTGAACTTCCATATGCACACAATACACATTCTCCATGTATCAATCACTTGAAATGACTTTCTAAACTAATGTCTTATTAATATATATGATTGATATGTTATCACGTCTTCTCACATGCAATGTGTAAATAGATATAATACACATTATAAATTTGTGTTTCTCTATCATCTATCTCTTATAATCAGTGAATAAAATGAAAAGGTTGAGTTAAGTTATAAAGGTTCCGATATCACATTATTGATCCCCAAAACTTAGTCATTAGAAAAAGGATGTATCATTGTATTACATTAGGTTGACTCCTTAACAGTAACATTACTTAAACCACTTATTTAAAAGTCAAAAATTTATTGCAAGTGATTTTGGAACAATTATATCTTCGAACATGGAGAGCTCTTTCTATGATGTTTCTTTAAAGGGAATGTTGTGACTGTAGTGTCTCAGTTAGTCACATCCTAAACTGCAGATGCAGCAACTTCCTCCAATATCATTGACCCCCAACACATTGCGAAAAAGATAAAACTCCACCCACCAGGAACTTGGAGTTTTCTTCTTTTTCTCCTCTTATTTCACTAAAGCATAACGCAACATTCCAATCTTTGATATAAGATGTCTCCCAGTTGTGATCATATGTCTGCCACCTGTGCACCATGTCATTGGCTGGGGTGGAAATGACTTCCACGTGTATGTCCCCCATTGGTCTAGACTAAGCCATCAAATGGGTCCAAAACATGTCTCAATGTAATCTTGTTTGTAAGAAAAACTTTTATAGGACGGTTTTATTGAAATAGTTCATTAGTAGGTGTTGTATACCCTCATTGATCTCAAAAGCTATTGTATGACATGTTTTGGTTAGGTGAATGCACGAGTGACATGTAGAACCATCGCATGAAAAATTTTCTCCACGTTTGGCCCCATGTATTAGCTGGAAATCAATATTTTAATTTCATCTAAGTACAGGTCCACCATAGATCTATCTCCTAAAATTGAGATCTTATCTTTGATTCTTCTTGCTTTTGGATAAGGTGTTAGACCTTTCACTGCCAATCTTTTGCATGGCAATGGGACATGATTGGACCAGTGGATTTAGACCCTTAACAAGATGGTGATTTTGCTAGGCTTTAATCTGGCCACCTGATTTGTGTTGCTTTGGCCATGCAACAAGAAACTGATCAAAACTGTGTTCTAGATATTTCATATGTGGAGGCCCTTGCATGCACTTCAAGTTTGATGGGGTCTTCAACAAGAGTCATTTCCTTTACTTTCTGTTTGCCTTCAAATGAAAGGAAAAAAAGAAGGTAATAGTGTCCAAAAAAGGACAATCCTGTGGGTTTGGTAACTATACAAGATAAGGTTTGTCGTTTGATATATAGCTAGGTACCTTAGCTTGAAACTGCTGCACAAAGGTGACAACAATAGTCAGTGGCCGGCAAATACAAATGATATAAAGAGAAACATTTGAGTAGAACCTGTGCCTCATGAATGAGTTTTCCATGTACAAGTGGACCCTGTGACAAAGGCCGTTGAGTTTAATTGTGGATCCTATCTTGCTAGTTGAGTTTCTTCCTTAGGCTACTATATGTCAATATATATATAAGAACATCCAAGTAAATTACATATTTAGGCTAGCTAGTAAGTACAAAAAACATTTGCGAAAAATCTGCTGAGTTCAAATGATATGATATACAGAAATGGGAAAAATTGGTAGGAAATTTTCAAAGTGGAGGAGAATGGTGAAGCAGCAAAGAGGGAAACTCTATATCATGAGGGTCTGTATCACTATGCTTCTTTGTTGGCACAAGTACTCTTAAACTAAGCAACCATTTGTGTTGTAGTTTAAAGAAGACTTGAAAAGTTTTGGTGTGTTTTTCTTCATATTATTTTTCCTCTCCCCTTTACACCTAGCAATAGTTCTGTATATATATCTATATATAGTATGTTGTGAGTTGTGACTAACTAAAAAGATGAAAATAGATATAACTTTGTACAGCTCTCTCTCTTTTTCTTACAATTCATTCTGTGAACCATTTTATGATGAGTGGGATTTCTGCTTGAATTATGTGCTGTATGCATGCAAATGTTCTTCAAGTGAAGGTGTGTGTGCATCAGTGTGTTTTGTTTCGATGATCTTCTTAAATTAAAATCTGAGGCAATCTTGATGTATATCTTTTATAATTACATAATCATCAAACTATTAAGTTTCTTGTGATGGGGTTTGATATATAATTCCTATCAGTTTGCTAGTTGAGCAGTCGATTTTTCAACTATAAACTAAGCATATGAGTCATCAAAAAAGATATAGAGCAGAGATGGGAAGTTATCACAAAGATAAAAGAATTCAAACCGGTTTTGTAATTAATATTTGTGTTTGTGTCTAGAGTCAGACAAGGTCGTAAAGATATAAAATTGCTTTACTGACAATCCAGTTCCAAGTTTCCATCCAAAACAAAATTTAAGAGACAAATACAAATAATCAGAAAATGCATACAAACCAATGATGGATAGCTTCCAGGGAAGTTCACATGGATGACACGCTTTAAATTTGATGATCTGATTCTTCACGAAATTCGCAGAATATTATGTCAAGTTGTTGATTCCGAGCAAAGGAAGCAATCAACAAGATGCACATTATTGGCACTAAATGGTTAACCTTTTCTGCCTAGAATGAAAACATGGTGACATTATTGTGTGTCCCATCTAATTTGTCAATGATAATCTCTAAATCAAACGAATTAACAAGTAATATATGTTAACTAATCCACCCAAGACACAAGCGGGAAATCAGGCAAAAACTTGATGCTATCTTACAAACTGTGGGGACAAATATGAGCCATGTAAGGACAGGTTTGGCCTTGAAATCAGGATACGCAATGGTAAGTCATTTTCCAAGTGATTTGGCAGCTGCAGACAAAGCTAATGACTCTGCCTCGTCATTTTCTGATTCAATGGGGTCTTTCTGCCATGTAAACCCACTTATAGCGGCCAACAATTGTCCACCCACCACAGCATATTCTCCGCACGGCTTCTTCCTCTTTCTCTCTATATAAGCCCCCATGTTTCCATAACCTTTTTCCATAGCAATTTGTATTTATATACACCTTCAAGTATCTATTTCCTCTCAGAGTTGTTTAAAATGGAGCGAAACTCAAGCTCAAGAAGGAGAATCCCCAAGTTTCAATCATGGCAATGGTGTTCGAGGCTCATCCGTGAGCAGCAAACAAGGTTCTACATTATATGGAAGTGTACAGTGATTCTGCTCCGATGGGACGAGCATGATAGGAAAATGGATTCAATTGTATAGCATATTAAGCAACTAGCTAGGGTGAGTTCAGATGTGCAGAATTTGTAAAACTTTGTGCTTTCAATGCATACAAAAAGCCAGTACTTGGGTAGGATTTGGAGCAGTTGCAACTGGCAAAACATTTGGATTCTGTAGAAAAGTTTGTACGATATACTGTCTCTCTCTCTCTCTCTCTCTCTCTCTCTCTCTCTCTGTGTGGCAATTATAATGCAAATTATTGGACCCAGAAAACATAAGTCACTGCTGGGATGAACCAGTTTGATACAAATGGCACTGGTAATGACTTCTAGATACAAGAGCTTAGAAACTCTGTCAGCTGTACATTTTATCTTTAAAAGTACACATTCATATCAACGGAAAAGAGTTTCGCTAGAGAAGCAATTAAAAATCGGCCCCATGGGCTTCAAAATTTTAGTTACATTACATGCCTTTATTGTTCGTTTATCTATACACGGAAACAAAATTCTTCTCAGATTACAAACCATAGGAACCAGGTGCCTCTCAGTTTCAGAACATCATTCATCATTTGTTATCAAGAAGCGGCTCATTAAGAGCACCTCTAGTGGAATTTGCAACATTCTCAGCAGATTTCTTCGAACTTAGCCCTTGCTTACTTTGGCCTCCCTGGGAAATCAAAACAGGCAGAAACCAAATTCTTAAGCTTCAATCACCATAAAATGAAAACTGAATTATGTATAATACCAAAAAAAACCCCAAAATCTAAGAACTTTCTTGAAAGATGGATTTTCATCTGAAATAGGTGTTATAAAGCGAGATGAGTAGGATGGCAGCAAATAAATTTGCAGTGATGCATAAGAAAATAAGTAATCTTTTTCTTAGGCTTCAAGCACATGCTAAAAGGCAGAACAAAGTTGATTCCTTTATTTGTTCTTAAAAGAAAAGAGAAGGCAAATTGTAATTTCACTAACTTGACCAACTAAATGAAACCCACAGTTAACATGAAGCACTAAAACCTATTTTCAACACCCATATTATTGCTTGCTTAATGATTTTCATTTTTTGGATCAATTCATGTTTACTTCATAGTTTAAGTTGATAAACTTTACTTGCACAATATATACTGGTACTAAACACAGTAACAGGTAACGGTGATACTTACAGCTCCTTTTTGGACAATTAATCTGCGACTTGATGGAGCCCGAGCCACAAATGAAGCAGCTGCAGCAGCAGCCACACGAATTCTGCAAGCAAAATAAGTGGCATCCAGTTTATTTTCTGTTTTTGCTATAATTCTACACGACTACAACTAAATTCTGCAAGTTTCTTTGCAGTACCTTTTATGTACATCAACATATTCATCCGTTTCATCTACAATCTCCTCCTGCATTAATCATTAAAAACCATCACAACTACTTCAAAACAAAAAAATAAATAATAATAATAAAATAAAGCCATCACAACATAGTCTTGTAGCAAATAAAGAAATTTATAACTGGAAGGAAGTGAAATGTCAAGGATCTCCAGTTTACCTGCAGAAGTTCTTCAAATACATCTTCCAAGGTGATAATACCAATGACTTCACCGTCTTCAATATCATCAGATGCATAAGGCATTCCATTTGTTGCTGCATCATTACGTTGTGAGGAGGTTTGTCGGCTCATAGACTTAGAAGGCCTGTCAATGTCAACAACAATGCTTTCCGGCTTTTCATCCTTCTTAGATAGCAAAGGACTGGCAGGATTAGAATCCCCAGCGGTGGGTCTGTTTTCTTCGGATTTTTCTCCGCCTATCATTGGTGGAAGAGTCTTGCTTTTTCCTTTAGCCTTCACAACAGCTGCCATATGACTGCTGCCTTTTTGGAACTCATTTAATATATCATACAAAGGCATATCTGACGGTACCCTGAGGAAACAATCCAGACAAGGATAAATTATAGTAATTTTATCCGTATTGGAGGACAAAGAAGCACATACAAAGACAAGTAAGCACACCTTGGAATTCTCCGGATGGAAACAGCGCTAACTGGAGTCTCTGTCTCTGGCCGTACAGTAAGAAGACTTTTCACCTAATCCGAACCAGCAGTAGTGAATGGGAAGAAATAAATGAAGAATTAGATGTATAAACCATTTAAAACTAGAAATGCTTAACAAAATAACACTGTCAAATGCTTCAGGTTCTAACACCCACCAGCAGAAGTCCAATAATATTTTTTGGTTTCCCAGCATAGACAGGTACCCGACTATGACCACGAGCAAGAATTTTACCCATTGCCTCCCTGCGATATTAATCAGGATACAAGGAAAATAAAACTATGAGCATACAATAAAGTGTTCTATGACTGACAAATAAAACTACTAAGAAAAAGCCAGAAAATAACACAAAAACAATACAACATGCATGAGCAGCACATTTGGCACCGTATGTAATAACAGACAAATAATGTCTTTAAATAGTGAATATAATACCATAAAACTTGTAAGACAAGTGGCTTCACATGTCAGTATTAATGTGTACTTTATACTTGCTAGAGATCTTAAAAGAAAAAATTTGTGATGGACAATCTAAATAACAAGACAACCTTACACAGGAAGAGAACTTACCAGTCCAGCTTTGAATTAACATCCAAAGAAAATGTTGATTCAATAGGTGTCATAGCTTCCTCAGCAGTCTGTTCACACAAAAGTATAGCAAAATGAGTGAGTTGTGATGAAGACTTAAAAAAAATATCACTGGTCTCCAAGTTATGTTCCAGGAGCAGGCATGATGTGGAAAAATCCAGCATCATTGAAATTCTCTGAACAGTTTGAAATCCTATTTCAAACTTAGCTGTTAAACTAAGATAAGGAAATATGTGGATACACTTTAAGATATGTCCATGACATGCAAATTACAGAGCACTGAAGTGCTTACTACCACAAACAACAAAATTTTGTTTGAAGAACAGTTCACCTTCTCCACTAAAATCCATCCATAAGCAACTTAAAAAAAATATCACCGGTCTCCAAGTTATGTTCTAGGAGCAGGCATGATGTGGAAAAATCCAGCATCATTGAAATTCTCTGAACAGTTTGAAATCCTATTTCAAACTTAGCTGTAAAACTATGATAAGGAAATATGTGGATACACCTTAAGATATGTCCATGACAAGCAAATCACAGAGCAGTGAAGTGCTTACTACCACAAACAACAAAATTTTGTTTGAAGAACAGTTCACCTTCTCCACTAAAATCCATCCATAAACAAATTAGAGTCTTAGATACAAGATGCTTTAAACAGCTCGTAGTGGCTTAGCTGTAAAATTAAAAGTTGTTTTAGATACGCCTTAAATGTGTCTATAACATCAAGAGTATTTTTAAACACTGATGACCTTACTACCTCAAACAACAACACTTTTGTACAAAGAATAGTTCACATTCTCCACCAATCCACGTATGACCAACTTAATGCAAGAATAAGATATAAACAAACAAATAAGTTCAGCTGCATTCGTGAATTATCATTTTAGCTAATTAAAATAGCTGAAAATTCTGGACAAAAAACTTTATAAACTGCATCCAACATATTAGTTTCATCATAGTGCATACCTTTTCAGTCAAATCTAGTGCTCCACTAATAATTGTTGTCTCATCATGCGTGAGTTCACCTCCCTTACCAGCCTAAGGAAAACCGAGAAAGCATACTTAATTAGTCCAACATAGCTACAAGCTTCGAAGATCGTCTACACTCTTGAAGGCATCACGTAGCTCAACTATTTGATAACCACAACTCTTATGTTTAAATTAGTCAAATTTATTCATTTTACCTCCTGGCCGTGGATGGAAACCAGGGCTTTTAACTGTGCCCTCCTAAATAAAGCTTCATTATGTCCCAACAAGCAGTCCAAAATCTGGAACAAATACACTTCCTTAGTACCAAATATAAAATCCAAGTTCAGTACCAAATTCAGAACTGAAAAGTAAAATATTAGCTTATGCTGGCATCTACTAGCAAAACACAATCCTCAAAGCTGATCACAGTATCTTCTACAAAAATTGAGGAAACCAAAACTATAGCCCCTCTACTTCAATCAAAGAAAGCATTAGACTTGGGAACTAAAAATCACCTCACAGGTTAACAACATACATAATACCACACCCCAAGTATAAAAACCTCCAAGTTACCTTTCCAATGGGATAAGCAATTGGATAGCAAATAATCATTAAAATCCGTACAAGCCAAGCAAAATTCGCACCAACTGCAAGACCATACCTTGAACAAATTGCTTGAGGAATAACCTAATAACAAAACAAATAAAAGTCCATTCAACTCAACAAAAATGAAGATTCAAACTAAAACTGCTAAAGCACGAAACTTTTGAAAAACAACATACCTCCCCAAAAGCCAAAACAAATGTCACAGAGAGTACAATAGCAACATACTGATTAAAAAGCTTGTCCAAATATATAGGAAGCGCCTACATTTCACAACAATCAAAAGCAATAAGCCATAATTCAAGCAAAGTCAAGCATACTTCAAAATCTTAACATGTATAACAATAAATAATAGATTCAACAAACGACATTAAACAATTGTTGAATATTTAACTAGTTAGCTTGTCTATTGTCAACTAAAGATCGAAATCAACATAATCAAATACGAAAATCGAATCGATTACCTCCATGGCGCACGCATTACACAGCAACAAAGTCACAAGAAGCTGGTGTTGCTTTTTAACCACCGGAAGAATAGCAGCTGAAAACGTTAAACACACAATCAACAACAACAAAATATAAAAGGAATCATTTTTACGCTATAAAACCTCAAAGAACCAACAAATCTAGATCAAATTAAAGAAAATCAATGTCATTTGGACCACCTGCTTGTTTCTTCTCGGCGGAGGTGCCGCTGCGCTGGAGGATTTCGAGGTCGACGAGTCCGAGAGACATGAGGCCAAGAGTAAGGCCGGACATGATGCCAGCGAAGAGGACGAAGAAGCAGGAGAGTCCGGCGTAGATGAACCACCGGATGGAGCCGAAAGGAACGCCTTCGCCGCTGACGCCGCCGTTGTTGGAGTCACCACCGTGAAGCATCGTCAGCATCCTCGTCGCCATCACCGCGTTTATCAACTGCATCTTCGATCTCCCTCTCTGTGTCGATATCGGTGTCTTCTGTTCTCTCCTCGGAGCTGTTGAAATGAATCTGCAGGTGTTTTGTTTGTCTGTTTACCTCTATGATTGAGTGTACGGTCCAGTATATACCGGATCGTGATAGTACGGTTATGTACACGTGGCCAGATCTGGTGGATAACAACATGCAGTTGTTTGCCCCGGGATTCAATTCTTTTGGGCTCTGGAACAAGGAGAAAAAAAAAACACGAAACGGTCAAAGTATGTGTGCTGTTCTATTTTTTATTAAATAGGTTCACATGCGTTATCGCCTTATGGGTCGTGATTGTGTTATTGGAAAAACATACTTTATAATTGCGATTCTGATGCTTTCAGTTTTTTATAATCCAATCAAATGCTACAATATTTTGTTTATTAAAATTGACCGTGGATTAAATTTTATAAAAATGCAGATTGTGTTGATATTTATTAAAAGTGAAAACAATTATCAATGATTAACTAGATAGGTTTATATATATATATATCATCTACGATAGAACTATTTAAATCTACAACATGGTTAGATTGAAAAAATTGCACATTGTCATCAAATCATGTTCTAAATAGATCTTTTGTGACAATGCTTTTCTTTTTGAAAGCATAAAAAATACGCACTGCTTTTATAATTTTAAGTATATAGTTATAAAATAATCTTCCACTATTATCATGAGTTTGTTTAGATCTGTTTATATTGAACACTTAGTAAATTTTATTCATTAATTATGTCTATATACATGCATGGTGAAACTTAATTGAATTATGAGTGGATAATTGAATCTCATTCATTAATTAATCTCTAAAAAGAACATGAAGGAGAAGTACATTAATTAATTGAATCAAGAGTGTATATGTAGATTATGCATGTTTAGTAAAATAAGACGTTTGAAATTATTATAAAACTAAATTGTAAATTAAACGATTGAAACTAGGATCACTCTAAAAAGGAAATATATATATATATAGAACGAGGATGTACAGAGAGATCGAATCCAATCAAAATAAATATGACAAAGTTGGCAACTATAAAGCATAGGCTCAACAAATATTAACAGGAATCAATCCAAATCATACGAAACTTAAATTGTCCCTTCTATACTCAAACAAGTGGTCCAAATCATTTTAGATCTTAGGAAACAAAACGAGTTTTTGAAAATAAACCATAATGTTCTACAAGACTACAACCACATAAATATTTGGATGTTTGCATAAAATTGAAACTAATACAGGATGTTATATATTACTAGATGAAGGTAAACGATCTTGGTCTAATATTTGATTGTTGAAATTCTATATCGGCAGCGAGCTGCACCAACCATTTCTTCAGTATATCCAATCGTTAGTTGCAGTGTTCAAGTACTGGAAATACCTTCTCTAAAATCCTCCTTTAGTGTAACAAAGATGGCTATTCATACAGGTAATATAAGGTTGGCTCTTATATAAACTATAGCCAGTCATTTTGTATTCTCAACCTCAAAAAGGGGTTTGATCAGAATTGTATGTATGTTCACTATGTGATGAAAGTTACAAATAACATATAAAAACAGACCGCTTATGGTATCATCATTCTATTTCTATATTATACTATTAAGTACTATTTAATTCCTTATATTTGTTTAGTCTAATACTTTTGTAAATCACATCTTTGAATGGATTTTCAGACTCAAATACACAACCAGTTTTGGTTAGGCCTGAATTACAACCTGTTCAGATTGGGCCAAATTGAAACCACCCAGTTTCAGCATGGCCCAAACCCAGAAGAGGATCGGAGCCTTGTGAAATCCACATTGCAGGCGTCTGTTCCAATCTGCAAGCAGAGACAAAGGACTTCTGTTGCGGGACATTGAAACTGCTACTGCTCAGACCTCCCATAAACCATGCTTGAGCCGTTTTCTGTATTTGTTTGTTGGTTTGCCTCTGATTTTTAATATGTTTCAGAGATTAATTGGTTTGATCTGCATACATGTTTTGGTTTCAATATTACTACGGTGGTGGTCTCATGCCAGCTTAATGAAAAAAATGATAATAATGGAACCAAAAAACATAAATAAATGATGTTATAGAAGACTACAAAAATATAAATTTGTAAAATGTTTGCCTAAAACTGGGGTCATTCAATTATATTTACATACAATGCAAACAAAGTTGACAAAGTTGCTATTACTAGTAAAATGTAAATCATCTTGCTCTAAATCTTCAATGGTTAAAATTCCAACTTCAACAAGCAAAAGCCATCTCTTCAGTGTCAACAAGTTCCTTGATTGGACTAGACCATTAATGGCTGTTTTCAAGTACGCTACACATTCTCTAATATCCCTTTCTCATGTGATAAAAGATCACAAATGGAGTACAAGAAAAACAAAACTAGCTAATCTAGGTGACAACATTTTAAACTTAGCAGCATAGTATATTCAAATTTGCTACTTGGTCCTTAGTCAGATACTCTGAAGACGTTTTACCACTTCTTCCGTTGCTGCATCAAAGCTGACCACACTCAACCAGAGATGGTTCAACTTAGAATCTGTATCGTGTTCTCTTCCCTCTATTTTTAGACAATCCAGGCTCCGCAATCTTAACCAAGATAAACCTGCCATCGAAAAACTAATACAACCCAAAAATTTCACAATTAATGAGACGCCGTTTACTGCATTTCAACTTATAAACCCCACATCAAAGCCACTAAACACACAAACCTTCCCATTCATCTCTTCCACAGCCAACTGGGCAGACTCTTTACTCGTAAACCAAACAAATGCAGATCCTAACAGCTGCATAGACATTTTCTCTGACTACATGAATAAAACAAGAAATTCAGATCCCCCAAGATAAATTTTCAAGTAATACTAAAGCTTCAACTCTCGCGAAAACTAATTCCTGATCGATTATAAGGATTAAACTATATCCGTACAAATGAATTCTATATTCGTAAACAATTCACACAATCAATAAAATAGCATAGAAGTAAATTTAAAAAATAATAATTAAAAAAAAAGCACCTTGGGAAACTTGTCCAAATTGTGAAAACACCCTCTTCAATCGTCCCTCTGTAGCTGACTCTGGCAATCCTGCATCAATTATTCAATTTTGTTTCATATAATTCAATAACAAACGACAATGTGAAAACTAAGTAGGTATATATTCTATAGCAAATAACGTAGAGACAAGGTCTTAATGTGGAAACTACCTTTGATGAAAACTCCATTGGAAGGGGATATGTTGGTATCAGAGGTTAAGTTGGTGGCAGTGGGGGTGGCAGAGTAAACCCTTTGAAGGGATTGGTGGCACGTAAAGGGCAAAATTGAAATTGAAGGTGAAGAAGAGTTATTGGGAGTTAGGGTTTTGGGGATTAGGGTTTTAGAAAATAGAGGTGTGGGAATTTTGGAGTAATTGTTGGATTGAAGAGATGGTGAAAACGAAGATGAACATGTCCACCACAACACTGCCATCCTAAAACCCTAGAACCCTCAAACGACGCTGTAGTGTGCGTGAGATCACTGTAAACTACCCCGTCCCAAATTTATTGCAAAGTTTGTATTTTTGTTTTAATTTCTTTCATTTTATTTTATTTTTTCATTTTTTTCATTTATTTTTTACCATCTAACACTTATTATTACTGATATCAACTAAAATAGAACTCTAAAATACAACTTAAATTTCTACTCCCAAAAGACAAGAAAGAGTTGTGTGATCCCAAAAGACGAGAAAAAGCAACTCACACAAACAATATAAAAATCTACCCACACAAAAGGTGAGAATTGAATTGAAACCTAATATTTAAGACGTAACAGGTGAAAAATGACTTTACCATTAAACTATTCAATTTTCTCTTCCACTTTTTGAATTTACCAATGAGGCTGAAAAATATTTAGATATCTCCAAATCATACGAGAGTAGATTTTTAGGTTGTACACTTATAATATTTAGTTTCAATATGTCTCGATAGATATTTTAACGATAAAGGCATGAAATTTATTTTGCTTATTTATCAATATGCTTGATGAGCAACCGGCTTTGACAAACTTCCCAAACTACTTTGTAATTATATAAAAAAGAGAAAAATCATTCATCTAATGCCACATATTATAAAAGAGAAAAATCATTCATCTAACACCACAATACATATATTCATTCATATCATGCTAGTTTTGGTTGCACGTGTAAGACGCGTGCTTGGAATTATATTTATTTTTCTTATCAAATAGATTTTAAGGTTAAAATAATTAAATATTATTAGTTATAATTGATATGATTGGATGTTTAAAATTAACTACCGGGTTAAAAATATTTTTTTTATTGAAATTATTATCATATATATAATATCATAAATAATAATTCTAAATTTATTTGTAAATAAATTTTCTTTTTATTGTACTTATTTATTTAATTACTCAATTTTAAATATGAAATATTTGATGTAATTTTTATAATCACTCAACTTTATTAATGTATAGGATAAAAATGCATTAAATCTTCATTTTTGTTTCATAATTAAACTAAACGTTATAGTTAAACCTTATGATAGTAATGTAAGTAAAAAAATATTGTTAATCCTCCATTTATTTAAGTAATAACAGTCTGATTATAATAAAACATTTGATATAAAGAGACATATTTGTGCTAATAATAACTAAACTTTTGATTTGTTCAAAAACAAAAAATTAAACCTTTGATATATTTAAATCTTATGATAACAAATAATATTAAACACTTTACCCCCTGTTTTGTTCTAAATAAGTGAAAAAATTAATAATTTAATACTAATTCATGATGAAAAGATCCAATTATCCTTTTGATAATAATAGAATTACAAAAAGATTCATTTATCTTTAAAATATTATTGTACTTACCATTATGTTCAAAGATATTTTAAAATTAAATAAATAAAATATTAAAATCAATAAATAAAATATGAGATATTATCATGTTATCCTATGCAATGAAAATTAATGTCAATCACTCCTGATTTCCAAACTATTCTCTAAAAATAAACCAAACATTAGTGAATTAAGGCTTTCCATGTAGAAAGTGACAGATCTGTTAGTTGTAAGGGCATTTAAGTAATTATATATTAAATAAAAATAAATGGACTGGATGAAGGCACTTGGCGTTGATCTTTTAAATTGATGAATGGATTGGATTGTAACACTTAGCATCCATCTAACCCACTTATATAAATAGTACAATTCCATCATCACCCTTATTCTCACCAACTCTTCCCATTTATTCATCACCATGGTTTCAAATATCATTACTCGTTAATTGACCGTCAGGGCAGCAATTAGTGATTTATCGATTGCTCGACGAGTAATCATCGATTAATTGGTAAGTACTGTTTTGAGAAAAATTTATTAATTTTGAAAATCAGAGGGTCATAAATTGATTTTATTTTTAATATTAAGAGTCAAAACTTAAATATTAGTATAATTTCAACAAACCTCAGGGTGTTTGTGTAATTTTCCTTAATATATATACAATCTTACATATAAACCCTACCATTTCTTCTCTTTTTGCAGCTCTTTACGCCTCTCCCTCTCTCTCTCTCTCTCTTTCAAGCCACCAAATGATTTCTTCTTCTTCTCCTAATTTTCTCTCACTGTCGTGCGTTCTTTCTCCACTGTCGTACAATCTTCTGCTGTCGCCGTGCATCCTCATCTTCTTTTTTTCTTCTTCTCATTTTTTTTCGTTCATGTATGCAGGATCTACCGCTGCCAATATCTCTACCCTCCAACATCGTTCTCTCTTCCCTCTCCACCTCCGACGTCACTCACTCTTCCTTCTCACACTTCAGCATCACTCTCTTCCCTCTTACCCTCCGACATCGACTTCTTTTGCATGCCCATAAGATCCTTCTTGATCCAAAAGATGGAGACCGTTTGGATCTATCCAGAATATCATGTATTTTTTTTTTAATTTTAAATTTTTTGTTCTTAAATACTAATAAATTTAATTTAATTTAATAAATTTAGTTTGATGATTGTTGTGTATGATGAATAGTGATGACGATGGTTTAGTGTTTGGTGGTGTAAGTGATGGGTGTTGAACACCTATTAGAAGTGATGATGAACAATAGTGTTGTTGGTTTAGAGATGGTGATTGAACTGTGAAGAACTGTTAGAAAAACAAATATCATAATAGTGACTTCAACAAATATATATATATATACAACAAATTGTTAGAAAAACAAAGATCAGAATAGTGAATTCAACAAATATATATATATATATTATACAACACCAACGAAATTATATATATAAACCAAAATCATAATAATGACTAACTTGATTGATAGAGGCTTGCAGTAATTGTAATGTCCTTAGACAGAAATTTCTCCCCTTCCCATTACTTGAAAGTCCAATGGAGTTTGTCTCGGGATACAACTATCGATCTTCTGAATCAAAGCAGATGATGCAGAAGCCAGACGAATACTGAATACTTCTCTCCAATGCCAAATAATATATTGATATATGTTTTGTTTGTTAAAAGAAAATTTCTATATCTCTACAACGGGAAAAATTATTGTATTTATAGTGTAATACGTGACTATTAGTAAATCATGTTTGTTCTCAAACACTACAATTATTTGAATTTAAATTTAATTTAATTTAAAATCAAATTTAAATTAAAACAATAACATAATAATAAAACTTAGTTTTAAATCAAAGAACCCAGACACCCAGACCTAAGACCCAATCTATGATAATTAATAAAGCTCAAGCCCAATCCATCTAGCCCACTTTACTCAATTAACAAGTGTGATGGGTCCCTCTGGAATTCTTTGTTTCAAACATAATATATTTATTTTTCCAACAATACCCCACATTTGAAACAAGAATCTCTTTCTTCAAATAAATAACATTTTAATGATATGATATGCAAATGCATTGAAGAGTAATAGTAGTGTTGTATATTAGGATAAGTGTCTTTTGAACTTGAACTTACCATAATGAGAGTATATCGGATCTACTTAGTGACGTAGTAGATATAATGATCTTGAACTCTTCCTTTTCTTGTAGTAAATCAAGGCAATAAGTCTCATACACAACATTAACTATATTCAATAGTTCATACGGTTTTGCTCATTTTGGTCCTAAACAAATCATGATTTTCATGATAGCTTTAGAGAATTTAGCTAATTTTCCCATTCTCATAAATGCAACCCCATATTTATCATCATATAGGTGACATTTTTAATGTCATTAAATGCAAAACATATCCTAATATTTCTTCTTTTATAGACACATCATCCATCATAGGAATGGGTTAATCTTTATGTGTTTATTATTAAGTTGTCACCAGATTAGTTTGCCTTTTGAACCTAAACCATGGGATCTCCAATTCACTAGGTTAGGTTTCTACCAAGTTCAACTTATTAGATTGGTTTTAAACTCATTCCTTTCGATGTAAGCTTAATTTGCTCTCTTGGTAGGCCTTTTGTCAAAGGATCCGCAATATTTTTCTTTAACCTTACATATTAAATGGAAATCACTCCATTTGAGAGCAATTGCTTAATAATGTTATGTTTGCGCCTAATATGCTTTGACTTGTCATTATATACACTATTCTTTGCTCTAGCTTGAGCTGCCAGGTTATCACAATATATACATATTGCTGTTATAAGTTTAGGCCAGACTGAAATATCTTCAAGAAAATTTTTTAACTATTCTGCTTCTTCAACAACTTTATCTAGTGCTATAAATTCTTATTCCACTGTAGATCGTGCTATACACGTCTGCTTTGAAGATTTCCATGAAACTGCAGTTCCTCCTAATGTAAAAACATATCTACTAGTTGATTTGGATTCTGTGCTATCAAAGATCCAGTTTGCATCGTTATGCCTTTCTAAAATCGGTGGATATTTTATATAATGTAGTTCATAATCTTAGGTATATTTTAAATACCTTAATACTCTGATCAATGCTTCTCAATGATCATGTTCAGGATTACTTGTATATCTACTAAGTCTGCTTATTGAATAAACAATGTCTGATCTAGTAGAATTCATCAGATACATTGGACTGTCAATTATCTGTGAATATTCCAATTGAGAAATTGCATTTCCAATATTTTTTCTTAATTTGCAATTTGCATCAAAAGGTGTCACAGCAGGTTTACAATCAAATTGATTAAACCTTGTTAATATTTTTTCCATATAATGAGTTTGAGTAAGAATATATCCGTCATTATTTCTTTTGATCTGAATTCCTAAAATGATATCGGTTTGACCCAAGTCTTTCATATCAAAATTTGAACTCAACATCTTTTTTGTTGAATTTATGACATCCTTACTAGTACCCATTATCAGCATGTCATCTACATACAGGCATACCATTACGCAAGAATTTTTCATATTCTTGACATAAACATACATATCACATTCATTTATTTTAAATCCATGTGTTAGCATTGTATGATCAAATTTTTCATGTCATTGTTTTGGAGCTTATTTAAGTTCATATAAAGACTTAACAAGTCTACAGACTTTATTTTCTTGACCTTTTAACCATAAAGCCTTCTGGTTGTTCCATGTATATTCCTTCATCCAATTCTCTATTCAAAAAAGCCGTCTTTACATCCATTTGATGTATTTCCATATTATGTAAGGCAGCAATAGAAATTAACATCCTAATTGATGTTATTTTTGACACTGGAGAATAGGTATCGAAATAATTTATTCCTGCTTTCTGCCGAGTGCCGATATCCTTTAATCACTAATCGTGCTTTATATTTATCAATTGTTCCATCAACTTTAAGCTTCCTTTTAAAAATCCACTTATAATCTATCAGTTTATTTTCAAGTGGTAAGTCTACTAATTCCCATGTATGATTTTGTAAGATGGATTTAACTTCACTATTAATAGCTTCTTTCCAAAAAAGAGCTTCTGGTGATGACATAGCTTCTTTGTATGTTTGTGGTTCAGTTTCAGTCAAGAAACTCATAAAATCCGATCCAAAATCTTTTGAAATTTTTGTCCTCTTTACTCTTTTAGGTTCGAAGATCTTCTCTTGAACTTTTGAAGTGGAAGGTTCATCTTGATTTTCATCACGTGATCTTTTATTTGATGAACCAGACCTCGATTCTTTATAAGGAAAAATTCCTTCAAAGAACTCAGTATTTACAGATTTTATAATTGTGTTTACATGCATATCAAGAATTTCAGATTTAATGATTAAAAATTTATATGTAGCAATATTTTTAGCAAAACTAATAAAAACAAAATCAATTGTTGTAGGTCCTAATTTCATTCTTTTAGGCAAAGGAATCTGAACCTTAGCTAGGCAACCCCACACTTTTAGGGTCTTGTAAATTAGCAAACGTCATTTCCAAACTTGATAAGGTGATATATTAGTCTTCTTAAATGGAATTTTATTTAATATGTGATTTGCAGTAAGTAATGTCTCTCCTCAAAAACTATGTGGCAATCCTGAATTAATCAACATGGAATTAATCATATTTTTAAAAATTCTATTCTTTCTTTCTGCTACTCCATTTTATTGTGGAGTATATGGTACAGTTGTTTGATGAATAATTTCATTTATTATACAGAATTCAGCAAAGGTGATGGATTCATATTCTTTACCCCTATCAGTTCTTATTATTTTTATCTTTTTGTTTACTTGATTTTCAACCTCTGCCTTATATGTCTTAAACATATTTAAGACTTCATCCTTATTGTTAATCAAGTACACATAACAATATTTACTGCAATCATCAATAAAAGTGATGTAATAATTTTTCCCACCTCTTGTTGGTATGGACTTAAAATCACAAAGATCACTATGAATTAAGTCAAGCAATTTATTTGACCTTTCTTGAATTGTTTTAAAACTTTGCCTAGCAAATTTTGCTTCAGAATATATTTCACATTTATGTTTTAAGTCAATATCAAATTTTGGTAATAAATCTAAGTTTACCATTCTATAAATAGACCTATTATTAATATGTCATAATCTAGCATGTCATATATCAAACATACAAACAGTATAAACAAAAGCATTATTTATTTTATTAATAGCATTAGTAACTATTACATTAAGTTTGAACATTCCATCAGCCAAGTACCCTTTCCCAACATACATTCCTGACTTGGTTAATACAAATTTATCGGATTCGAATACAAGTTTGAATCCTTTCTTGCTAAGCATAGGACCAGACATTAAATTCCTCCTAATATCAGGAACATATAAAACATCCAAAAGGGTAACTATTTTTCCAAATGTGAATTTGAACATGACAGTTTTCTTGCCTTGAACCACTGAAGTAGATGAGTTGCCTATGTAAAGCTTTTCCTCATCAGTAATTTCCTTGAAATCTGAAAATAAATTTCGATCAGCACAAATGTGTCTTGTGGCTCCTGTATCAATCCACCATCCTTTGACATTTGTGACCATATTCACTTCAAAAATTACAGCAACCAAATCCACATCCATTTCAGCAACATTGGCTTGATTGTTGGCTGTTTTGTTGGCTACATTCTGACTAGAATTTTGGTCTTTGCGAAATCTACAAACTTATGCCTTATAACCAACCTTGCCAGATACCCAACAATTGTCCTTAATCTTCTTAAAATTATGTGTTTTTGGGGCATGAGGATTTGCTTTCTTAGCAACATTTTTGTTTTTCTTCGTCTGAAATTTTGGCTTGGAAAAGGTTCCTTCAACAATATTAGTCTTAGCATCAATCTCTGGCATTTCAACAGCTTTGTCTCCTTTTCGATGGTCTTCTTCAACTTGAAGCCTTTACATCAAGTCCTCCATTGTCATTTCCCGACGTTTGTGCTTCAAATATATCTTAAAATCATTCTAAAAGGGAAGCAATTTTTCTATGATTGCTCCAACTTGAAAGTTTTCATTGATAGCACAACCTTCTGTTAGTAATTCATGGATCAGAACTTGAATTTCTTCAATTTGTTTGATGACAGTTTTGGAGTCGACCATGTTATATTTGAGAAATTTATCGATAACAAACTTCTTTGCTCAAACATCTTCGATTTTGTACTTCTTTTTAAGTGAATCCCACACATCCTTGACTATTTTGAAAGAGGAATATATGTCATACAAGGAGTCATCAAGCCTGTTAAGAATATAATTTCTGCACAAAAAGTCAGATTGTTTCCAGGCTTCTATGGTTAACATAGTTTCCTTTGACACTGGATCTTCATCCGTTTTCGGAATTTCCTCATTCACAATGTGTGCCAGATTCATGGTTGTTAAATAGAAAAGCATCTTCTGCTGCCATCGTTTAAAGTCTAATCCTTTAAACTTTTCTGACATACTGTCCTTGGAGACATTATTCACTGTTTGTGATGCCATATGTTCACAACAAAAGCAAAAATACTTTCTGCTTCAAAAAATTAGAACACTAATAAACAATTTCCTTCAAAGTAATATATTACTAACAACGAATTAAAAAAAAAAATCAATCAATATCAGATTGCAGTAACGAGCTATATATATATATTCAAACTTGAATTCAATACAGTCTCAAACAATATATATATATATATATAAACCAAAACCCAATGATCAGCAAACAATCTATATATATATATATATATATATATATATATATAAACAAAACTCAATTATTGCAATACACCCGAATGCAACAACACTGATATATACTCAAATTACTGCACTAATAAATATATATATACCCGAATGCAACAACACTAAAACACATTCAAGTTACTGCACTGATAAATATATATTAACACTAATATATATATATATATATATATATATATACTTTTAAATCAAACGCCACACCATTGATGTTAAACATTAAACAATCACAACGTCAACTACAAAGAATTATATACTAAAAAAAATGATTTCTGTTTAAGATTGGTAGAAAAACAAAGATTAGAATAGTAACTTCAACAAATATATATATATATATATATATTATACAACACCAACAAAATTATATATATATAAACCAAAATAATAATAAAAATAAAAATAAAAATAATAATAACTAACTTGATTGATAGAGGCTTGCAGTAATTGCAATGTCCTTAGACAGAAATTTCTCCTCTTCCCACTGCTTGAAGGTCCAACGGAGTCTGCCCCAAGATACAACTATCGATCTTCTGAATCAAAGCAGATGATGCAGAAGCCAGACGAATACTGAATACTTCTCTCCAATGCCAAATAGTATATTGATGTGCGTTTTGTTTGTTAAAAGAAAATTTCTATATATCTGCAACAGGAAAAGTTATTGTATTTATAGTGTAATATGCGACTATTAGAAAGTCATGTCTGTTCTCAAACACTGTCATTATTTGAATTTAAATTTAATTTAATTTAAAATCAAATTTAAATTAAAACAATAATATAATAATAAAACTTAGTTTTAAATCAAAGAACCCAGACACCCAGACCTAAGACCCAATCTATGATAATTAATAAAGCCCAAGCCCAAACCCAATCCATCTAGCCCACTTTACTCAATTAACAAGTGTGATGGGTCCATGTGGGATTCTTTGTTTCAAACATAATATATTTATTTTTCCAACAAGAACATCAGAAATGGGACGTTCATCTGTAGGGGGTTAGTGAGAATGGTAAAAATGTAATTATATTTTCAAACAAAATGAGGGTAAAATCATAAATCAATTTTCAAATAAAAACAAAGGGTCTAAAATTCTGTCCCTGTTCATTGTTCTTATTTCATTTGAGGGTAAAAAAGTCAATTAACAATTATAATAAAATATAATAAAATTAAATTACTTTTCTGTCCTTTACTTTTCAAACAAACACCAAGGGCAAAAAAAGAATTTCCTTTTTAAAGAAATTTCAGGGGGTCTAGAATTTGGTACTGTTCTAGTTCCTCATCCCATTTTTTATATAGATAATAGAAATAGAAATAGATATAGGTGCATGTAGATTTTTGAAGTAATTAAGAATGTGCTGTCTACTATTTGGACTTTGATATCTCAACTTTGACAAATAAATGAAATTTGCTTTTGTTTTTCAATCGTTCTATGCGAACTTCAATCCTAACATCCGCACCATAGAAATTATTGAATGTGCTGAGATCAAATTCAATCAAGAGAAGGATTGACCGAAGCTTGATCATCATTTGCTGTTTTGGGTACGATTGGAACAACACTACTGGAAGTAGAACCTAACTGGAAGCATTAGTTGAAAGTGGAGGTGATGGTGGTAGGGTCGCATACGCATCTTATGGTAGGCTTACATTAACACTGTCGATTAATGCTTCTCCAAAATGAGTAAAAATTTTGGGGACTTGTCCAGCTCAATTAGAAGCATGAATTAATTACTAATGATTCTGAAAATGAAGCAGAACTTGCTAGGTACACCGTACACCTCTACATATTAAGGGACCATTAAATAAAGATTAAAGAGCCTCACATATGTCTCTATAAACAATCAAATAACTGCACTCTGAATTTTCTTGAGTCTTAATCCAAATGATTCATTCAAGAGCATCAATAACAAATTCTGGTTTTGTGATTAATTCAAGAACATTAATAGACATATACTCATTTTACGTAGGTACTAACTTAACTGATAAGAACTCATTGTTATTCAAAATGTCTATAAATGATAAATATTACAATTAATGGCTACATAAACACTGCTACCAAATCCAGTGTTCTGAAATCTCATTATACCAAAAACAACAAATACAATGGACAAATTAAGTCATAAAAGACAATATAAAAATTGAAACTTCTGCTTACATTAGAGACAATTAAAGCATACTAATAATAACTATAACTTCATATACTCAACTTTGCGGACATGGTGTTGGGAGGGTGCAGCAGGAATGATTGGAAGGGACACTGATGGAGCAGGATTCCTCTGAATGTGAGATAATCAATATAGGGTTCTATATTGCTAATGGTAACCTGAATCCAGGAACAATTCTTGAGGGCTTTCGATTCTAAAATGTTGTCAGTTCTTGCATACACAAAGTAATAACAGCCACTGAATCACTTGCACATAATAATAAAATGGGAAAAAATCATTTTAATCTTTAAGTTTTGGGGAAGAATTAAATTTCTAATTATGTTTCGAAAAAAAAAAACAAAATAAACCTTAATGTTCTAAAAAAAGTGTCAAATTAGTCCCTCCTATCAATCAAATGATGGTAAACTTAACGGAAAATATGAAAATTATCGAAAAAGTTAACTTTGAAGGGTGAATTGGTCATATTATAAATGGAAAAACAAATTTTCTTAAAATTAATTACATCCAATCAAAAATTGTCACATCACATTAAATTTATTTTTTTTTAAAAAAAAAAATTGTTGTTCTTTTTATCTGGAGGAGTCCAAATAAGAGACTCAAAACCGGTCTCCTTTACAAAATAAAAAGGTTCTCTTCTCAACCTTCTTCTTCTCCTCCATCTTGTTCTACTCCGTCGGCCTCCATCTCATTCCTCTCTATCGGCCTCTTTCCTTCTCCCCATTGTTTCTTCCATCGGCCTCTATCTTCTCCTTCTCCATCTCCTTCTCCTCTGTCTATTCTCCTTGCCGTCCCTTCCATTGGCCTCCATCTCCTCCTCCATCTTCTCCTTCGTCTCTTCTCTCTACCATGACAGAAATAGAGATGAGTCCCTTTTTGATGAAGATGTGAATTAGATCAAAGATTTGAGAGTTTTGTTTTGTTTTGTTTTGTTTTTGTTTTTGTTTTTTTGTTTTGTTTTTTTTTTTGCATGGATTGATTTTTAGGTTGAGATTTTGTTTTTGTTTTTTTTGGACTTACGATTTTAGGTTATCAAGTGTGTGTTGGTGATGTGTGCGTTGGTGATTGAGTGTGGTGGTGATGTTTTGTGATGTTTGAATGTGGTGGTGATGTTTGTGGTAATTGAGTGGTGGTAGTGACATTGTCGGCCATAAAGATCTATGGAATATTACACTATTTTTTTTTTGTAATTTTTTTCTTTTTATTTTGGATTAATGATTGATGATGTTGGTCTGATGAATGATGACGGTTTTTTATGATGGTTTGGGTTTTTAATGGAAACCCAAAAATCTAGGCTCCAATTGAATGGAAACTCAGAATAAAGAGGGGATCAAAAGAGAAGGGGGAGAAGAGAAAGAAAGAGGGAGAAGATGGGTCACAGGCACCAACAAAGATTGAGAGATAGAGAGATGGATATGACAGAGGTGAAAATGAAGAATGAAGAAGAACATACCTTCATTAAAGAAGAATACAAATGGTGTTCTTCGCTGTTCTTCATTGAAGAACAATTTTTTTTATTTTTTCTAAATTTTAAAATTATAAAAAATAATTATAAATTTAAAAATAATTAAGAATTAAAAAAAAAAACATCACATGATAAATAGAGATTAATTTAATTTTTTAATTTAAAAATTAATTTTTAATGAAGTAAAAAATGTTAATTATATGTCTAAATGTTTTAATTTAAATGTGGTGATGTGTCAATACTTTATTGATGTAAAATTATTATTATTATTAATTTTTTAATTTTGCATGATAGGTGTCAAATTTTTATTGGTCGATAAATTAGGATAAAATGGTAATTTTAATATTAACTAATGATAAGGATAAAATTGACTTTTTGCATGTCTTTTTAAGTTTAACCATCAATTGATTGATGAGAGCGACTAATTTGGTACTTTTTAAAAAAATTAGGATTCATTTTGTCTTTTTCCAAAATATAGTTAAAAATTTGATCATTTTCCAAAATTTAGGAACTAAAATAATTTTTCCCCTAATAAAATAAAACAAATTAATTAAAGAGCCATTTTGTGCAAAACTAAGTTGAATATTCATTAATATAAGCAAATGATCAGTTATGTAAAATTGTTGAATGCACCTGTTTAGTGTCTTAATTTCTTTCTATCACATATGACATCTATTTGATTTTGCGTGTCAATAAATTATATCATATTAGATCTATCCTAATTCGTAACTATTTAATGAATAACTAAAAAATAATATCTTCCAAACATTACTTAGAAATCCATTTCAATAACTAAATAAAAATTACTTATAGAAATAAAACAAAAATATATATGGATTTGGCTATTTTATATACTGAATTTATATAACTATAATATATTGGAATACATATGCAAAGTCTATCGATTATTTTTACAATATTTATTTAAAAAGGTCGTATTCTTTAAACCACTGGACTTCAGTGTACGAATTAGAATTACTGTTTAATAACATTATTATAGAATCATAAACAGCTTATTATAGCCTCCATATGATAGTACGTGTTTGAAAGATTTATACAAGTTTCATGAGGTTCATGGATCAATTTGATTGAGATCATAATTGCCAAATCCCATAACGTACGGCGTATCATTGGACCACGACTCTTTTTCATCCTCATAATCTTATTTATCTGATGAATATTGAGACTTTAATTTGATTTGAATCATTTGATAGGATGTGGACCATGTGGTTGGTCAATGCGTACAAGTTTGTGAATAGTAACAAAAGAAGAGAGAAAATAAATAGCACAAGGTGCATGTATAGCTCAAACCAACATATCAAATCACTTGATAAAACTTTGGACAAAATAACATCATTGATCAAAAGGATAATGGATATCTGAACACAATTCAATCACATAACAAATTAAATATTTATACAAAGAAATTACAAGATAAATATTTTAAATTTTGTTATAATTTGAATCTTAAAATCTTAATTTTAGATACGCATTATGGATGACATTTATGTGGAGCCAATGGATACCAAAAAGAATTAATACATCACCATTATGGCATACATCATCGTGCATGCAGCAATTGATGGAGCTTAGAAAATATGGTCAATTGTCAGTTTTTAAATATTTTTATTACATATTATCACCTATGAGAAAATTGAAAACGGCTCCCAAACTTTTGATAAAATGCTGAAATATTTTTTTTTTCCTAAAAATCATAAGCAAAAAGTTTTCTACAATTAGTTGACTTTGATTAGATAATAACTGACTAAAACTATTTATTTCTCTTTCTATTTAATTATATAATAAAATAATCATACTATTTTAGATTTAATAAAATTTGTTATAAATTAATTAACGGTTTACTATCAATAAGAATTTTTTTTATTATTATTTGAATCGGAGAATTTGATTTAACATTTTATTAAAAGTGAGAGGGCTATCTACAATTCTTCCAATCACATAGCTAAAATATTTTCTATATTTGAAAATATATATGAAGTTTAGAGATGTCTTGAAGTACTTTTCAAGCTATATATGATGCAAAAAATGATACATGAATTGAGATTCTTATGACTGAACAGAATCAGGATTTGTTCAATTGATCACATCTTGCGGTCAAATTTGATCATGACTCAGCATAACAAACAACAGCACTAACTTGTTTGACAGATAAGTTAGTGGCAGTTTGGGTGGTTAGCATATCTCATTCAAAGCTGCTTGCCATCAAATGAGAGTCTCTTTTTGCTGGCCAAAACCATCTCTCTCGGTTTCAATCAAACATGCATGCAGACGCCTACGCGCCTACTAAGATTGTCTACTAGCTATCATTTCGTGATGGAATCTCCAAAAGCAGCTCTCTGCTACAGACGATCTGCCTCTGGACTCTAGAGGCGTGGTGATACACATGAAGAACAACAAAATAATCAATTTCTTTGAAGCAAGAATACGAAGATGCGTCATTGTATTTGTCCCGCAATACAAAAAGGAAATAGAGCCCACAGATAGAGACGACATGAAAGCCAGAAAAGAACCCATCGACGTTCAGATTTGGTCGACTAAAGTTCAAAGTTCAATACCTACAATTAAAGAGAAAATGAAAACAAAAAACAAAAGAATGAAAGAAGAGGAAAAATAGTTGCGAAGAATTTTTACGTGGTTCGGTTAAAAGAGATGTGAGATGCCTAGATCCGAAACTGTATTTTCTGGTGATTTTGGCAGAATCACAGTATGCTACTGAGTATTGTGTCCGTTTACAATGAATTTCAACCTCTATTTATAGCATTAAATACATTAAATATAATTCAAAAATTTATATCAATTAAGAAATATACTTCGCCAAATCAAGGATTTGATTTTATCTTTAATTCTAGCAGTTGACTCATTCTCGATTTAGGCTATTGCCTTTTCTGGAAAGATTTTCTTAGCGTGTGCTTCAAGGTACGGACTGAGCTTCGCTAGGACGACCTCGAGTTGAACATGAGACGAGCTGAGTCATAGCTGACCCGCGACCTGCGTACTGCAATAGCAAGCTGATCACTTTAACAAACTAGACATTGACGAATTGAGCTTCTGCATGATAGGTCAGTCTTTTGGATCAATCTATTGGGTTTTTACCAGTCCATTCATGCAGTTCCAAATATATCCATAACAGAACCAAAATCATGAATTCAGCCAAAATGCAAGTTGAAGAAAAAACAAAGAACTTGTTTCAAAATAATAAAAACAAAAACCAAAAACAAAGAACTTGTATACACATGTAGTTTTCAAGTTGGATTTTTTTTTGGAAAGCTGATGTTGAACTTATCAAAGGTTTGTCATAATCTACCGTCCACACAAAATGTAATATATGAAAGAGATTCATCAAGACCTCTGAACATGTTAGAGGTCCATCAGAATTTATCACCTACATAAATTGAAATGTCTACAATCACCTGTGCCAAAAGATGATAGATATGTGTTAAAATAATGGTAATTAATTATAGAAAAGAGTTCAATTTATGTTGAATTAGTTGATGTCAGCTGGTGTATTCAAGCCCTGACCTACACGGCTACACCTCTTTTGGCTGCTCCTGCCGTCCAAAAGGTGGGCGTTATTCTAATGTCTATTTCCGTGAAAGCATCTATTATTATCGTATAAGATGTCTTGAGATCAAATTCCGTTGAATTTATTGTAATAAATAATAATTACAATATTGTGAATAAGCTTATACATAAGGCTCATGTCTGGTTCAAAATTCTGCATGATTTTATATCATTGCTAAATAGTTTATACCAACTAAAAAGAGTTTATTACAAAATCATAATATTCCCTAAAAGTATAGTGACCAATAATTTGTAATTTATTTAGGTCTAAAATATTGAGAACTTACACAGAAGCAACTTGAAAATTTTTCATAGCCATAAAATTGGATAGCATAAGTCGGTGTAGTTCTAGTTTTGACATATAGCTTATGTTTGATACGCAGTATTAAATTATATTGGATCAGATATAATATAGTCATTTCTTTGGTACATTATGTGATTGGATGAGTATTAAATTATTTTTTTAAATAAAAAAATTATTTATGAATTTTTAGAAATATTATATTGAAATTACTATAAATATAAATAAATTATTTTCAAATATATTGAATAAAAATTTGACAAGAATCATATTTTGAAATATTTAATAGGATTTTAAATCGTCATAGACTAAATAGCATTTAAGTAACACAAAGTTAAAATTATAAATTAAATATAATTTATAGTAAAGAAAAAAAATTAGTAGCTGTGTTAATATAATTTAAAAAAAAAAAAAAGGAACTGTATTTTTTTAATATTATCTTTTCAATCCCATAAGTGAAGTATTTGTTCAAACTGACGTTGTCTTTGAGTTTATATTTAAACGGTGAATGTTGGACTTGAACCACTGTAGCGAAAATCTTCCAAGTTCCAACCAGGCAACCGTCCATTCAATTTCACGACAAACAATGGACTCGTTTTTCATGACCACGCATTTGTCCAATAGGATGTTCTGATCAGTCTTTCAATCATGGCCATATAGATAGGGGTGGCAATTTGGGTTGCCGTGTCGGGTTGGACACAATCCGAACCCGACCCGATAATTTTTAACACAACCCGAACACGACCCGATAAGGAAACGGGTTGAACCCTCTCAACCCGAACCCGACACGGTTACTAACGGGTCAACCCGTTAACAACCCGTTTAACCGATATGTTAATAATCCATTTAACTGACATAAATAATAACTCATTTAATCGACCCGTTTATGACTTATTTAATGATAGTTAATATATTTAAATTTTAATATATATATAATAAAAAAAAAATTTAAAATAAAGATACATAAGACGTAAAAAATACAATTATCCACAAATACAATACAAACCATAAAAATATAAATGTTTACAAAAATGATTATAAAAATATCTTTACAAATATAATCCTTCATATTAAAAAAATAAAATAAAATAATTTTTTTTTTTTTATGTAGTCTTTTATAATAGAAAAACAATATCAAGCATTGATTACATCCGCCAAACTAAACTTGTCAAAACATAATAATTAAAAGTTAACTAATTAGGAAATTATACATTTATACATGAAAAAAATAGTTTAACAAATATTTTATCAAAACCAATAAAATTTTACTACTACATAACAATTTGTGATGGGATAAAGTGTTGAGATGAAGTTTGGAAACTTTTGTTTATATTAGGGTTTAAACTTTGAAGGATATATATATATATCTACCACTAAAATTACATGACTACCCCTCCAAAATAAAATTATCTTTTTACCTTTATTTAACGGGTCCACCCGTTACCCGTTAGATAGAACCCGAACCCGACCCAATAATTAAACGGGTTAAACGGGTTGACCCGTTAATTTACCCAACCCGTTAATGCTCAACCCTAACCCGTAATAATCGTGTCGGTTTCGTGTCGACCCATCGTATCGGGTTTCAAATTGCCAGCCCTACATATAGACAGAAATCACACGATAGCTTGTCCTAATTGGAGCAGGAAAAAACAAAAAGACAAGTACAAAAATTTGCTGGTTTTGGTTTATTTACGATTTAGTTGATGATGAGTTGCATACTTAGGGATTATTTGTTTTTTCTACTTAAAACTTAATAGTACTGAATTACATCTATTAAGTTGTTTCCGTTTGTTTTTTTAAGTGATCAAATCACTTAAAACTACCAAAAAACAACTGAAAAAATTAAGTAAAAATTTTTAACTTTTCACTTAATTGTAAATCACTTAATGACATTTAAAAGTTTTTATTCTAAATCTATCCTCCCAAAATAACATAATTTTAAATTTATCCTAATTTTATATTACTCAAATTTTCTTTTCTTTTTTATTTCCTTGATACTTAAAAAATATATATATTTGAAAAGTAAAATTTAACTACATCTCATTTCAAATTATCTTGGAATTAAACTAATATATTTTAATTTACAATTTAAACATTCACTTTTTTAATTATTTTCTTAAATATATAAATATGGTTAATATTACTATATTTTTTAATCATATTTTAATTATGAATAAAATGTTATTAATATCTACATAAATTTTTTTTAGAATTTATTAAATTATTTATTTTTAAATTTTATATTACATTAATTAAAATTACATAACAACAAATAGTAAAAAATGGTATAAATGATAATTTATTAGTTTTCAGACAATTTTAAATTTAAAAAAAAAACAAGTTTATAATATATTCAGAGGTAAGGGAAAACAAACAAACATGTTATTCAAATTTCAGATTTTAGTCACTATTTAGTCTTCAGTCTTCTGTAATACTATTAAGTTTTCAAACAAAAAAATAAACGATCCCTTATTGATCAATAAGATAGCAATTGATGGAGCAACGTTTGATCTTTATCTTGTTATTGCTCTAAAAGGAAATTTTGATGATAAGTGATCAACGGTGCTAAGCATTGCTCTAATGCAATATTGGAAGATTTGCCAACATCATCCAATCCTTAACCTTTTCTACCATTAAAAGGAGAAAAAGACAAAAGGACAAAAAATGTTAGTACCTTATTATAATCCCTTTCATCTTCTTGCATGTTTTATTGTTTTGTCCAAATTCTTGAAAATGACCAACAATTATTTGAAGTGTCAAAGCTTTACTTTTGTCTGTAATCATACCTTGATTTCCATCACCTTTTTGGTCAAGAAATAGATTAAATTTAATAAATAGTTTTAGGAATGAAATTCATTGATATAACTATACTACGTTATAATTACAAATATATATATATATAATTTGGAATAGAATAGAAACTCTGTTTTGTAACCATGTAAATTATACATATATGCATGGTGGAGTTTATATATGTATATATTAAAGGTAATTATCTTTGGAATTATAGTTATTGAAAAGATTAAAAAGGATCGACATCATATATAGTTGTCAATCGATGATATCCCAACATATATAGATCATCACAAAAATATTCTGTCGTGTGAAAATTTGAATGCTAATTTGGCTTAACTCATTCAACTGCAAGTGGATCTAACTCTTTTATGGTCAATATATTTGAATTCAAAATTAGATGTGATTGAAAGTAATTTTAACTTTATCAAAATCTTTCTAGATAACAAACGTTTTTGCTTAAAAGAAAAAATAAAGGGGTTTTTTTTTTGTGTTTTTATATATTTATTTAAAATCCACTAAAATCATTTTGCGGTAAAAAATAGTGGATTATCTTTAAAAAAATATTTTAAAGATAAAAAGCTAGCTAGTTTTTTAAAGTGAGTTTGGCATAGCTTTTCAAGTAGAGTTTAATGAGCAAATCTTTTAGAGTAAAACTTTAACAAAATAGAATTTCTAATTCAGTTGTATATTATCAAAATGATAGAAGATTTAAGAAATTATAAAAATTTGTTTGAAAAATAAAATAGAGTTTTGCATATATTCAAAATAGATTTTTTGAAAGTTATGAAACTAAATAATGGTATTCAAGACAATTTATGTCTTTATTAAAAAAAAAAAAAGAAAAAAAAAAAGAAAGAAAAGAAAAACTCAAAATGAGTTTATTGGGGAAGCTCAAAATTTAAGCTTCCCTATTAGACATAAAAGAGAATATTTAATATTATTAAAAAGCACTTTTTTTTTTTTTTGAAAATAAAAAATTTTTTTTTTTAATGCCCAATAACTTTAAAAAAAAAATTAATATAGCTTCTGACATAATAAAAAAAGCTTTAGAGAAGTCATACCAAACACAGTCGAAAGCACAATTTTTATAATAAATTCAAGTAAATATATATATATATATATACATATATTTAAATGTTATAATAATTCGTGGCTTGAGAGAGGAGAACATGATTCAAACCTACAATATCATGACCTAAGTGTGAGGTATATACCACTAGACCAATTTTATTTTATTTTAAATAATTTTCTTAAATGAACCATTTCAAAAGTTAACACACATTATTATCATTATCATTCAAGTATTTTGGAGCTAGCCTTGGAGATAAGGCTTTGACTATGCAAGAATAGGTAGTGTCAATAAAATACTTTATATCTTTAAGAAAGTAGATTACATCATACGTCTCCATTTCATATTTTAACTGAGATGTTAATTAAGATGTATTGATATTTAAATAATGAGAAGATTTCATTGCAAATTATTTGGTCACTACATTATTGAAAATAAAAATTTTTACAATAGCGATATGTGTGTTGCTCTTTTTTGCTATATGTATATAATGATTTACAGTAGATATACCATATTAAAATGCTAAATTGTTTAGATGACTATCTTGCTGTTGGTGATCTCAAACCCATTAAGTTGTTTGACCTTAATTGACCTTATCATCCACCATCCATTGTATCTTCTTTTTAATTAGTTTTGTGCTTATATTCTTCTTAAACATATTTATGGTGCGTTTACTTCACTTTGAGGAATCGGAATGGGAATCGGAATGATCTGGAATCGGAATAAAGTATCGGAATCAGAATAAGTTGTTTACTTCAACTGTAACAATCGGAATCGGAATCAGCAGTATTCTCATTAAGCTGTTTACTTTACTTTGGAATCGGAATGAATTAATTATAAGTTACAAAAATGTCCTTAATTAAAATTATGGATTAATTACAATGTACAAAATTTTGTTTAAAATATTAGTGTTATCTTTTTATATTGTAATTCATCATAATAAGCTCAAAAAAAAAAAAAAAAAAAAAAAATTCTTAATAATTTGATAATATCATTATAAGCATTTTGTGTATTTATTATTTTATTTTTAGAAGAAGATATTATGTATTTACATGGTATATCAAATCATTTTTTTTTAATTATATATAAAATATTACCTAAACTTTCTTAACCGTATTATTGTAATATTCTTCAAAATATAACATTTTGCACTAACACATTTTTTTATGAAAACTTATAGCATATGTAAATATTTATATTTATAAATATAAAATAAAGGGAATAAACTTATAGCACATTTTTTAAATAAGGGTATAAGGGACATTTTAGCTTGACAAAGGGAATGGGAATGAGATTCCCAAGTGAGTTGGGGGGAATGAGATTCCCATTCCTCAACCCCAAATTGATGTGGGGCCCACTCTTTCATTCCCATTACGGAATGAATTTTAAGCAAGTAAACACCATCAATCAATCTCATTCCTGATTCTCATTCCCCAATCCATGAAGTAAACACACCCTTAATGTGTTCAAGTCTTTTTTAAACTTGGGCCTTATCTTTGCGTTAATTTATTTGGTGAACAATGTTGACTTAATTCATACCAGATGTAGTAAATAATAGTTTCTGATACTAAAGTTAGGCTTCGGCTTTTCTACAACCGCTATTTATAATTTGTTTAAAGAAGTTAACCACTTCATACTAAATTAGTTGACAAGCAATTAATATCACCCATGTTTATTATATTCTGATTCATATATATAAAGAACCATATAATTTCAAAAATAGAAATAATTTTTTTAATATTAAAACAATTGACGTAAAAAATCAATCAACACCTGAATCAATGCGAATTAAATGTAAATTATGAATGAATTAATGCAATTATGAAGAGTGAAAACAATGATAATAATTCAAGAAAAACAAGTAGGAGATGAAAAATAATTTTTAACGTGATTCGACTATTTGAATGATGTTTACGTCCACAATTATATTATTTTTAGAGGGGAATACTATGTTTTAGCCAAGTTTTCACTAAAGTTTTATGATTATTGGGTTAATATGAGTGATCATAATACTCACGAACAATCAATTATATAGTGTTAGGATTCATTGTTTACATATGATTTGATTACTAGAATATAAGAAAAGATAAGATTCTCTTTTCTAATTTCTATAAAAATGCAATTAATACATTCATATTTGAATTATAGTATAATTCTAGCAGTTTCCTTTTTGAAGTGATCTTCTATTAATTATAAAAAATTTTCCGTTTTTGAAATTTTGCATTGTTTAAGGAAACTGGGAGCTAGCATGTTTGCGAGCTGCTAGTTAATGCGACCTCGAGTTGTTCCTTATATGAGCTATTCTTATTGTTTTAACGAAATTAAACCTTTAGATGCTTTTGCTAATGTGTCATGATCTTATGGTCTTTATATTGCATTTTGCCCCTACTTGAGCCTTTAAGCCTGTTGGTCTCTTGAGCCTTATTGGTTTGAGGATCCAAATACTATTTTAAGCACAACAAAAAATTTATTTAAATTTTTAACAAAAGAATTTATGTTTTTAAAAATCCAATAAAAGATGTAAGAATAACTTTTTTCCTTTTTCATTATATAAGAATAACTTTTTCAGATGTCATTTTATTATGTCAAAAGATGTATAACATATCACAAGAATTTGTCATATATTACATATAGCAAGTAATATGCCTTTCTAATTACGCATTGCTTCAGTTAGTTAAAATTCCCAATATTCGTTAAGATAGATTAAAAATGTCAATTAATTATAGATTAATAAATTTTAAATTGGGTGGAAAAAAAGATTGATACTCTTGTTTTTTTCAAAATGGGAAGACAATTAAGCCAAGACTAATCCTCCTTTAGGGCTTTAAACGAAAGGTGATTTTGACTGAACATGAGGCTCAGTTACAAAAGTAGTTTATTTATTTATTTTTTTTTGTGACATGGGGTCCAATCCAAACGATCTTTTAATATGGGGAGGGGAGGTGGTGGTGGTGAGTGGGGTATCAAGACTAAAAAGACTCCATTTCTCATAATTGGAGATTGGAATCATGTGGCTTGAAGACGACAAGGGTTTCTGGACTAATGGACCCACCCAAACCAAAAAAATACATCACTGTTTTCAGTCCTTTAAAAGAAAAAGGAAAAAGAAAAAGATTCCCAAAACATTTCTACACAAAATCAAGGTGAATGTGAATTAAAAACGTTAAATCACAACCATTGGATCCTTCATCAACTATCAACACAAGCATATACTCCTTTCCATCACTTATTTTTACTGCATTACGGTCCCACATTGCACTTTCGGAATAGATAGATAAAGGATTAAGATCCTCTCATATATTGATTTGGTTGATAATTTAAAATATACGGTGATATTACAATAAATGTACCCCAAAAAATAATAATAATAATAAAAATGAACCCCGATAGTTAATTATACATGTCATTAGATGTATACAAATCAGGAAAATGATCGGCATGAAAGGAATCCTAGTTCCTAAAGGAGAACATTTTGGATTCTTAAGTGCTGGTGACTGATGAATCATGTGTGCAACTTTATATCATAATTCGAGAAGCACGAAAGAGACACCCTTTTTATAGTCCCAATCATTTATAAATATATGGTATAAGGATAAATATACGCCAATGTATTATTATATATATATATATATATACACACACACACGAATGTACTGCTAAATTACATGGGACAAACAGGAAAAGACCAGAATACCACTCTCCGCTCAATACAGAAAGGTAGAAACTGCTGGCTTATTGGACTATTGAACCATCGACCCCACAAAAAAATTTACAACAGAGAGCTGCTATTCTGTATCACTACGCACTATTATTAGTAGTAGTACGGACAACACAAGAAAAGACGCGCGCGTGCGTGTGATGTGACGTTGATTGATTTCAGCAGTCATCACGGATTTCTAAAATGCTCCCAACTGTACGGCCCCAAGTGTACACACTTAACGACCTGACAGCAACGCCTCTAAAGTCCGCACAGTGTAAACTCACCGTCTCTTCGATCAATATACCCGTCACTATTCTTTTTGCCATTTGGTTATTGAAAACAATTATATTTAGATTTTTTTTTTTTGACGGGTGTATTTAGATTGTTTTATTATAATATTTGTATATTATAAAATCATTTGAAAAAATGGAATGAGAGAGGATTTAAATCCGAATTTTGTTCTGTTCATTACGCATCACAAACCCACAAGTAGTCATGCTGCCACGTGGCCCAGTTTTTACTAAAATTTGTAGTCAAAATCAGTCGAAGTACAATATATCAATGTGTATTTATGTATGCCGACCGATGTTGAAGAGAACTTTAAGAACCGTTATGAGAGAACCACCGCCTAAATACAAATATTATTATTATTTTTTCTTTGAAAGCAAGAGAGGTAAAGCAGCCATAAAAACTGAGCCACGTGGCAGCATGACTACATGTGGGTTTGTGATGGTTAATGAACAGATTACGTGGGGTCCCTCCCTCCCCTCTAGCGGGAGGCGGCGGCAATGGGGACAGGTGGGGCGGCAATGACGCGGGCGGAGGGGGCGTCAATGGTAGCGACACGATGATCGTCCTCGTAGAGAAACTGTTGGACAGTGACAGTGGAAGGCCAGGCCACCAGCTTCTCCCAGGCCTCATCGGCATCGTGTCCGCCGCGTTTCAAGAAAACCTCGGTGGCGTCGATGCGGTGCATCTTCCATCTCCAGTTGTTGTACAACCTACGAATCTTTTGTAACTGCCGACAAGCTAGCAAACATGTGTTGTCTTTGATTTTGTCTATAGCCTTCTCCAGGTACTTGACACGTATCCTCTCATCAACAATCCCCTCAGCGCGTAGATACTCGTCCAGTTCAGGCACCCCAATCGCGCGTCGGATTCCTCTTGAATAATCCGCCTCCGGGTCGAAGATTTGCCTCACTTCATCAACCAAACCCATCCGGACCATCCGGTCGACCCGCTCCGATACGAACGAGTAGAGCACCGGTAAGGACACATCAACCCATAAAAAAAAAGAGTCATACCTGAGTTGAAACTCAGGGTCACCGTTGACCAAAGCTTCAATGTAGGAGTTGGACCCACCGGCGATTATGGGGTGGCGGTTATTGCTGATGATGGATTCAATGGCTAGTGATGCATGCTTTCGGAAGTCAGCAGCCGTGAAATTGGAGTTGGCGTCAGCTATGCCGAGAAGGTGGTGGGGTACACCCTGACACTCCTCTTCCGTGACTTTGTTGGTGACCGTGTTAAGACCTTTGAAGACTTGTATCTTATCAGAGTTGACAATCTCGGCAGGAAAACGCGTAGCGAGTTCAATGGCTAGACGGGACTTGCCTGTCCCGGTAGCTCCCATTACAAACACTACTTTATCTTTTCTTCTATACAAGTTGTCCAGGTTGAGCCCCGGAGAGCCCTGGAAGTTCACCAGATTCTGCACAGCTTTGCACACAGACGACACGGATAACTTCATATCGATTAAACCTGCTAAAAATATATATAAATAAATATGTGTTAAACATGGAACATGTTATATATACAAAAATTTTCAAACAAACCTAACATAGTTAATTTCCAGGGACCACATACCTATAATATGAAATATGCGGCGACCTGTGGAGGGAAAATGCGCCTACAGCAACTGTCTGTTGGGTTGTGTTGCACAAGTTGGCTGAGAATGGGATTGGACTTGCAAGTTTTAGTGGGAGAGACTAGAGAGCTGCTGCTGAGGTGGTATGTGCAAATTGCAAAGGGTGGCTAGTACTGTTCATGTACTTGGCTATACAAATATTTGTGCCTCCTTGCTACAGATATTTATATATGTGCATGTACAGTTGGAAATAATTTGGAGAATAAAAGATTGGGGGGCACTTGTGTGTGTGAAGAAATTAAAAGAGAGAATGATTATGACATGATGATAATAAGGAAGGTATCCATCTCTATATATATGTGTGTATATATTGATCTGATCTCTTTTTCTGAAGATAGCTTAGCTAGCTCTGTCACCTGTGTGGGTGCGTGCTCAAGCGTGAGTGATGAGCTTGGTATTTATGGTATTGGTACCCAGGAGTAACAGATTATTCTAACTAGTGGGATAGCCTTTTGTTTTTGGTGATTCTGGAATCTTATTAAGACACGTAGTTCTCTAACAGGTAAGTCTCGACAACTCTCCGGTGAATAAACTAATTTTTAATCTCATCACACGTATATATCCAACCGTCATCCACATATTAAGCGATATCCATTAATACAACAATTTGCCATAATCGATATCTAATAACACAATAATTTTTAATGAATCGAATGTATCATATCATAATATTTAAATAAATATGTGATAACAACAAGATTGGTAAAAAGGGGGAAAAAAAAAATCATCTGATTTACCGGCTATCACAGCAACAAAATTTTTTGAGAGCCCACAATTACAGCATTGTGACCTATGGCACTGATCGAAGGTTAAGTCAAAGGGTGTAGGCTGACTTGAGTTTGGCTCCTAATAAAATATGTTGAGGCAATGTGTCGGGACCACTTAACTCTCCATATTAGCTTGGATTGATTAAATTATAAGTGGGAAGACAAATCCTGTTTGACATGTAGATGGGTCACCTCTATAGGTAGATATATAAAACAGAAATTGAAAATTTAGCAGGAATTTTATATAAATCACAGGTTGATGTCTTATATGAGATGGTTCCTTTATACCTTATTAATAATAAATTAGCTAAATAGCCTGAGTCAATTTGTGTGTTTTTTCTTCCACTAATAATTCTGTTTAATTTGGTTTTATGTGTCCTAATAAAGTCATTAATTATTTAACATTACCAACAATTTTGGGTGGGCTAGCTAGAGCTAGTTGTTTTCAAGAAAGCAGTGGGCAAAGCCAAAGAGAGAATTTTCCTTTTAGTGGTTTCGATACCGAAATATTAATTATATATAGAGGTGAAAAGACAAGCTAACAATAGCTTTTGATGAGAATATTACAATTTCTTTTGAAACCTCATACGTTGGAGATAATTTAAATTTTTCTCTTCTTAATTGCCACATGCAGGTAACCAAATTCTTGTTTTCCCTGTAAAAAAGAACTTAGCTGTAAATCACACGCACAAGTAGATTTTTACTTTTGAGGATTAATTTCTCATTCAATAATAATTTGGAAAATTGGAATACTTATATGCTACATATATTTTGATTGAAATGACTATCTTATCGTCATCACACGTAAAATGCAAGTAATTTAGTTAATCATGATTTTTTTAACTAGATTATCAACATAAATTATGGTAATTAAAAAAAGATTTATACGATACTAATTACTGGCCATTTGAATTAAAAAAAAAAAAATTAGCAGACATTACTACAGGAACTGAAGATGATGTTCAAGTGTTATCTTTGAATTTTAGCCGGTAACAGTGGGTTGCCAAAAATAGTAGCTTTAGGAATCATATGGACATGGAAAGTAAGGGAATACTTATATTAATTTAATACTAATGACGGTGGGTTTCAAGCAGGATCTTGGAATATTAAAAAACACTTCAAAATTTAAATGAAAAAAAAAAAAATTGAACTTGATTGACTACACAATACAATAATAGTAGTCTTTGTGGAATGGGTATGCCTATCAAAACTTTGTTTAATTGATATATCATCTCTGAATACAAATTTTATTCAACTGATATATCATCTCTAAATACAAATAGCTGTGTATTTCCCATTTTTCAATAAGTTAAATATTTAATCTCATAAAATACATATTACAGTTTGTGATGAATATAGATATATTTTATAGATCCTAAAGACCGTGAATTTGTTTGATGTCAAACTTAAAAAAAAAAAAAAAAAATCCTTTCAACTGAAAAGGGCATTTAACTAGTGGAGGCACTGACCATACCAATCACATTAAATTAATATTATTTCTTCAAGATACTAAACTGTACAGATCATTATCATTAATTATTAATTTTAAAAGATATATGCTTTTCATTGACCTCCTTCTCCTCCTTCATGTTTTCTCACTCTATAACAACCATCAAAACCTCGAACTAATAATAATAATAATGAATATTAATTATAATGTTCTTTGAATGAGTCTAATACATCTAACGGTATTCGAACATGGAAGTTTTTATTATATGAGAACTTAAAAAATACCGATTTACTTGTCACAAAGACAAATAATGAAATGACATGTATGTATATATGTATACATTGTTTTCATGCTTACAGAGATTTTTGTAATGGAGCACCATGAAGTAGTACTGGCTACTGGAAGCACTTACTGGCCGCACGCATGCACTTTAACATGTACAAAAAATTAAAAGTTGTCAAATATGGAGTGGGGATGTCCAAAAAACACATATTCAAACTGACTTATTACACGCGTCTCCACCGATAGTTTTTGCTTTCAAATCAAATGGATATGACCTATGGGGTACTGATAATCATTAGCAAGCCAATATATAACATTATCTAAGGTACCAACTTGACAAATAGTTTAAGTAAAAGATTGATATGAACAAGAAAATAAAATCATGATCAGACTTCAAGTCTCCTAGTGTTTATATGGAAGAGATCATCATGGGAAGGAACTGACATATATCTATATAACAATTTCTTTTCTGGTGATTGTGTGTGATCGGTTGAGCGTGCGTGTGGGATCACGAAAAAAGTTGCTTTTATTAATAATCAAAAATTTTTTATATGGAAGAGGCACTTAGACTTATAATGAGTGATTAAAAGGACTTCCACCACAATGATTATATTTTTTATTTTCTTTATAACTTACCCAAAACCATAAAACTCCTCCTCTATTCCCATTGATAATTGTGTTCCATTTTCAATCATGATCTTATAACTCATATCATAATTAAGCCTTCAAATCTAATCATAATTCATAACCTTTATTGGGTCGTGAGCTTTACATTCCATTAACAATCCAGTTAAGTGCGTGCCTATAGCTGGCTCCATTCAAAAGTTAGTACTTCTGATGGAAAATATCAAATCAATTATATATATATATCATCTCATGATCATCACCTTCTCCATCACATCATTTCATTTCAATCTCCTGTGTGTTATGCACGTGCCTGACCTCGTTGAAACTTAAGTAGTATTAATCTATGAAGCTAATTACTAAATGTTCACATCAAACTTCACTTCACATCCACCAAAAGCTAGCATCTAAGCTAACTATGGTTGCTGTTTTGATATTTGATTACCACTTTAAAATTTTAATTCTAATTTCGTGGTTAATATTTTCTGAGGAATCGCTCTCCATTTACAAGAACCTTAAAAGCAATCATGAGCAAGTCAATAGTGGGGTTAATTATAAACTATAATATATACTTTTTTTTTTTTTTAAATATAGTTGATAAAATCCCACAGTTACTAGATTATTTTATGAACCGTAAAAGGACCCCGTGCAAAGCCCTAGATTATTATATACATAGAACTTTGAGAAGAGCATATTCATTTGCAATTTTCTTTTATTTATTGAAGGGTCGTTTCTTCCTTTGAGCCCACCTTCTTTTGATTCCTCCATGACCCACAACCACAATTCCATAACAAATGGTCATCGCATACCTCCAGAAAATACGTTACAATATATAATTTTTTTAAATATTATAGTTATGCCAATATTTTTGTTACATATGTGTGGACTTATATACTTTGAAGCATAAATAATTAGATTATATCATATTTGGTCATCATTTTTCTTCAGAATTCGGTTGCCCGTATGCTAGCTAGCATAGCTATGTCGTCATATGTAAGTCAAATAGAAATTAATTTAGTTGAAGAATAATTTTCAAAGGTCTATGCTAAGTCAACGCTTAAAATTGGTCGTTGTGAAGTCTCGATCTTGAATCATCAACAATTGAATATTTGCTTGACTAACACATTTATGCAAGATGTTTGGTTTGATGGTCTGTTTAACATTTCAAATGCGGAAGTTCATGCACTTTTCAACTGTAAATTTACTAAACTCACCTTAAGAAATGAAAATGCATGTGAAATAATTTTAAAGTACTTAAAAAATTTGAATGTTCAACATTGATGATTTGTTTATGTTTATAGTTTAAAATGTATCTAATATTGTGTAAAACCTATGACTTGCTATTATAATAATAATAATAATGATAATTTATATCTCAATATGCATAATAAAGTTTATTACATCACTATATATATAATTTTCACTTCAGTACACATAGAAATTAATTGATTGGTGCATTGTATATAGGCAATTAACTAAGCATAAATAGTTGTTGACTAAGTCAAAGAAAGCAAAGATAAAGTAAATTTAAGTGTTGATAATTGAGTCGCTAAATTTATTATACTAGAATGCACTAAGAAATATATATATAGACACATACTACAATTTACTTTCTTTTATGATTAAACTATATCTTAGGGTTGGATTATGGGTTCAAATTCAATGGATTCTCAAGATCTTCTTTACTCAAAATAATCAAGTGTTGAAAACTCCATTTAGAAGGCCATTTAGGAAACTTCCATAAAGAGTTAGGCCATACGACTGAAAGCTAGGTATATATGACAAAAAGCAAGTCTAGAGCCAGAAGATAAAGTCCAAAACAGTCCTACTACGTATGTACTGTGTGTGAAGTCAATCTACTTTCAGCCAGTCTAGTGTACTGAGAACTTATCTAACTTTGAAACATATTTTACTTCCACAATTCACATCCATCCTCGTCCGGGTTTATCATGCTTTTCAAGTCACTTTCGTTCAAAAGTTAGTAGGTTAGGTTGCATATTTATCGATTTATGAGGCAATATACCTACTTTCAACCTACTACTAACATCAATACCTATAAATTTCTCCTGTTTTGTTCTGCCCGCTTTTTCCCAATCTCATTACCTGTAAATTCGTGCTAGGTGACCCGCTCCCTAGCTGCTCTATATAGCCATCTCTCCTAATATATATATATATATAGCTAGTTAAGGATTCATGTAGATACATATCCTGCCTTGGTAAAGCCAGCTATAGCGCAACACTAATAAAATGGAAAAATAATTATAGATCGAACACTTGGGAGGACTTTTTACCAGAAATATTCTTGAAAAGCAAAAGAGGGTGTCTTTCATTTCATCGTTTTGTCACATCTCACCCACTTAGATGTTAATGTTCATTATATTCTTCTTGTAGGGCTTTTGTTAACCAGCTGCAGGCTAAGCTAATCTAAGCTAAAGATGCATGAGAAGAAATAACCCTTTTTCTCCTTTTTTGTGGAAAATTCATATTATGTGGCCACCATTACCATTATGTGATTGATTGCAATGAAAGTATATATCAAAAATGGGTTGTAAATATATTCTTGAAGCCTGTCTTCTTCTAGAAGAATAAATGTTGTGGATATCATATCAAAAAAGCCAAGGTTAATGTAATTTAGACCTTTCTCATTTTGGTATGGGAGGGGCAATTAGGCATGCACCTGTCCAAACCGGATTTGAGGAATTCTATCCAATTATATAGTACTCATCTGTACTGCTTGTCATATGTATCGAGGAATCACAAGAATATTTCAGAGTTAAAGGAAAAAAAAAAAAGGGAAAAAAATTATGTGGAGCAAGCTATCACGTCATATATATCCAATTTTTTAATATTATATAATATAATATGATTGATTTGCTCTGTTAACACTTAGGAAAATATCAATTACAATCTCAAAATTTTTGGATTATTATGTACATACTGATCCACATCTATATATAGGTAGTTGACAAAATTTCTTAACAAATTTTGAGAACGATAATAAATTTGAAACCAATTCAATCTGTTTACATTTAAATTCAATGATAAATCAAGTTTTTGAAGGTGGACTCCTAATTGGGCTCTATGTGTACTATGTGTCAAGTCCAAATCCAACTACTTAAAAAAAAATGTCCAAATCCAACTGTATCAGTTTCAGGCTGCCCATGTGAGTGCCTACTTCCGATTTTCTCAGGGCCCATATCACCGGCACTGAACCCATACTATTATTCAGGCAGTTTCAAAAAAAAAAAAAATTGTTGACTTGCCAAAATTAAATGTTATACAGGCGGCCAATTTGGACATGTACTCTAATAACTCTGACAACAAAAAAATTAGCAATGATTAGTAGTTCGTCAGTATCAATTGAAAAAACGAAAAAAAAAACTACTACTATAATATTAATAGGCATTTACTCCTACAATCAAATAAGAAAAATATAATTAAGTATTTATGGTTAGATCCGAACTCCTTATTCTTATCATAAATATAAAAGAGAAATACATTAAATACTTAAATTGAGAGTGAATGTGTAACTCATATTATCTAGACAACCCTTGTATTTGAAAAGATTTAATTAACAATTGTTGTATATAAACATGAAAAAGCAGTCGAAAATCGTGATGACATTAATGAGGTACCGAAAACACAGGCCTTTAGATAAGAAGAGTGACTCCAGGCCTGCTTGAGGCCCATGGGCCTAATCGATTTTGAACTTGAACAAGGAAACTAAAACCCCGTAAATTAGGTGCGAAATAGACAGATAACGTCAAATTCAAACTCAATAAAAACCAAACCAGACCTCCTCGTCCTACCAGTCAAGTGTCTCAGAGTCTCATCTTTTCAAAACTGAGAAACCAGTAGCTTCTCGAGAGAAGAAGAAGAAGATGTCTTGCTTGGCGTCATGTTGTGCAGCGATGACTTGTGGCCTCTGCTCATCGGTGGCTTCAGGGATCTCGAAGAAATCAGCTAGACTTGCTTACTGTGGCCTCTTCGGCCTCTCCCTTATTGTCTCTTGGATCCTGAGAGAGGTTGGCCCTTCTCTCTTGAAGACATTCTCTTGTATGTTCCCTTCTCCACCACCTCTTTTCGTTTTTTCACCTGGGTATTTCAATTTTCCATCTTTGTATCTTATAGTGTTGAAAATTGTGTCAAGTTTGATCCTTTTTTTTTTTTTTTTTTTTTTTATTTTAAATTTTTATGTTTGATTGGTTTGGTTTCTTCTTATTAATCGGCAAACGGATAAATTAATAGGTGCATGAAATTTTGACTGATTGTACTTCAAAAGGTTCCTATAAATAGTTTAGTTATTGATTTTTGGTTCTAATGTTAAGTTTTAGTTTGGTTCATTTCTTGAATAAATCAGTCACACTGTTTGTTAGCTCGATTTAGATAGGTGGCATCGATATTAGATGACTTGTTAATTTGATGATTTGTTATGCTTTTTGTAGGGATAAACACTTCTGATACATATACAAGGGAATGGTATCAAATACAAGCGGTTCTTCGTGTGAGTTTGGGGAATTTCCTGTTTTTTGCCATACTTGCCCTTATAATGATTGGTGTGAAGAACCAAAATGACAGACGTGATTCATGGCACCATGGTGGATGGATAGCGAAAATGGTTATCTGGCTTTTGCTTATCATTCTCATGTTTTTCCTCCCTAATGAAGTCATCTCAGTATATGGTCAGTTTTGATCCCATTGTTGATATCGCAATATTGGATTTATTAACCTGCTGTTCCTTTTTCCACGTTGGGCACGAAAACGAGTCTTCATAGAGGATATGTGATCTTTGTATTGTTACATTAATGTGTTTCATGTGTAGTAAGACATATCTAGAAGTTTTCTTTGTGATGTCAATTCTAATATGGTTTATCTGATAATAGGGACTGGTTTGTCCATAAGAGTTCAAATTCTACAATGTTTAGCAAAGAAAGGGATTGTTTATGCATGCTGTTACTTAACTAATTTATTTAATAGGAAATAAAAAATTGTCTAACAGATACCTGTAGTTTTATAATTTTTACTGAACTTTAGCCTCCAAATATGTTATCAAAGGTTTCTGTAAGCTACGGGGGCTGGCTATGTGTTTCTTTTGTGCTGATGCTCCTTTTGACAATGCTTTGCCATTTCTTTGATTTGATTTGCACAATTTCCTGTGTATATGTGATTTTTGTCCTATGTTTAATGTCAGCACTCGTTAATTGACTTATGCAAACTCTACTTGCAGGAATTATATCCAAATTTGGGGCTGGACTATTTTTATTGGCTCAAGTGCTTATATTACTAGACTTTGTTCACACATGGAATGATTCATGGGTTGCAAAAGATGAACATAAGTGGTCAGCTCAAGTTCCAATTACTTGTCATTTTGCTTCCACTACTAAAGTTTAACATCTAACGTAATTTTTGGGTGTGTATGTGTTTAGGTTTGTTGCTTTACTCGTTGTGTCAATCGTATGCTACATCGGGGCTTTTACATTCTCAGGAATTTTGTTCATGTGGTTCAATCCCTCTGGCAACAACTGTGGTCTGAATGTGTTCTTCATTGTTATGACCATGATTATTGCATTTGGTGTTGCAGTTACAGCTTTACATCCTTCGGTAAGAATTAAGTATCATTCTCTAATCATTGATGCCTCCTTAGGAAAAAGTAACAAATGATTTCCTGATTGGATGACTATTAATTATCCAGTTTTCTTATTTTATAGAAACCATAACATCAGTTGATAAGTAACATATTGACTATTAATGGCTAGAAACATCAATTGTGGTAATTATGGGCACAAATTGTATTGAAAGAGACATATCTAAACTCTACAATTCTTGTGCAAGACAGAAAATTTTCTTTGATTATTTCCTACTTCAGTTTACACAAAAATAGCATTACAAGACCAGTGCCAAGTTTGTCAGGCCACAACTGATAATTTGCTCCAGCAGGATAATGTTATTGTTCTTGTTCCACTTAAGTTTGTAACATGAGTCAGGAAAGCTACTAACATATCTAAACTCTACAATTCTTGTGCAAGACAGAAAATTTTCTTTGATTATTTCCTACTTCAGTTTACACAAAAATAGCATTACAAGACCAGTGCCAAGTTTGTCAGGCCACAACTGATAATTTGCTCCAGCAGAATAATGTTATTGTTCTTGTTCCACTTAAGTTCGTAACATGAGTCAGGAAAACTACTAACATATTCCCCCAAGTAAATGGAATTGACTTTGCTGCATTTGACTAGCCAGCATACTTGGTGTCGTGACAAACTTGATGATTTAGTTAGTTTCTACCTGACTGGCCATAGCCTTTATTGAACTTCAGGATGGATACTAGATATTGTGACTTACAATATATCATGTCTGGAATTTTGAACAGGTGAATGGCAGCCTCTTGCCTGCTTCTGTGATATCGGTTTATTGTGCTTATGTATGCTTTACGGGTCTTTCCAGTGAACCTCGTGACTATGCCTGCAATGGTCTTCACAAATCCAAAACGGCTTCGACAAGTACCCTTGTTCTTGGGATGCTTACAACAGTTCTCTCAGTCTTATATTCTGCTATTCGTGCTGGTTCTTCAACAACATTCTTATCACCACCATCATCTCCTAAGTCAGGTGCTCAAAATACTACTACAAACTCTTCTAAGCTTCTTAAAAATGCAGACTCAGCCCTTACTTATGCTGTTGGGTATTTTATGCAAAATTGGCTTTAAAATTTCTACCTTTACATTGTTGTTCATTAGAAGTAGTGAGTTAGTCCATTAGATAACAATTTCGGTTGCATCGAGATCCCAACCTGGTATGCTGTTGATCTGTTGGTCGCCATTATTAGTAAATGCTAATTGTTACTTCATTCATTTCTGTTCTGTGGTAATCAGAAGAATGCCACGAAAGAATGTGATTGGTTATCTTAGGTCAAAACTCTGTTCAGAGGCATAGTATGATATCGATTGTGTTGTGTTCAATCCAGTCTCACCTGCTGCATGTGACATTTGCTAAATGCACCTAGACATGGTGAGAAAATGTATCTTTACATGCATAAACTAGAGCGAGATGAGAACTTGCGAACACTAAATTATGAAACAAGAATGCAGGGTGTTCGTATCTTCTTCTTCCTGTTGGATTTTTTTTTTTTTTTCTTTTGACTGGACTGGTATTTTCTTCACTTCTGGGCAACAGCTGTTTTCTGGAAAATATGTAGAGAGTCCCAATGTAGAGTATCAGTCTGTAGGTTTTAACAACAGATAAGCTTTTTAGTCTCCAAAACAGCACTTAAGATATCTAATATGATTAATTCAATCAAATTGACTGGATAGCCTTTACAATTGTGGAGACAGTATTTGCCCTCAGCTCTCAGTAGTATCTTCTGCAGTTCTGCTGTTCTTCAAAAAGTGAATCTGTCTGTTGCAGTGCTATTATCACATTTGAAATTTTGCCTAATCTTGTGTTGCAGGTGCAAGCAAGCCGCTACTTGAAGGAGAAGATGTAGAAGAAGGGAAAGGAAAGAAGAACGAAAAAGAAGAAGCACGACCTGTTAGCTATTCCTATTCGTTCTTCCACTTGATATTCGCTCTGGCCAGCATGTACTCAGCTATGCTTCTGTCTGGATGGACCAGCTCATCCGATAGCTCAGACTTAGTAGACGTTGGCTGGACATCAGTTTGGGTTCGGATCTGCACTGAATGGGTCACTGCTCTGCTTTACCTCTGGACACTTCTGGCCCCTATACTCTTACCTGACCGTGAGTTCTTTTAGATATCCTGCTCATCGCATATAAACCAATATCAGTTGATGTTGTTAATATCAGAATTATCTACAAATAGTGTACAAACCAATCTGTCTGACAGTGTTCTATGCTTATTTTTTCCATTTTTTCCAGTTGCTCTTTTCTCTCTTCCCCCCGTTAGTCGGAGGAGGGACTTGTGTTTGTTGTAGTAATCTTTTGTAGCGACTCAATTATAATGCATATCAGCATACGTTGTACAAAACAAAGCTGTGGACTTGCTCTCAGAATCTCAACGTCGTCATTTCTTGTCCACTGGAGATGATACTAACCAATATTGACAACTGTTCTTTTCTTTTCATTTTCACTCAACATTTCTGTTCCCTTCCAAAATCCTAGTTGCTGAATTATTAAATGATTTAATTGTGGAACCATTGCATTAATTTCAGGGCCAAAACTCAGTGGTCCTCCAAACCATGAATACTCAGTAGACACCACTGTACACAGAACTTCCGAGTCACACTCACTTGAATGCCACTATTTGTCGACCACATTACTCCTTTAAATGGAATTCATACGCCTTACCTCTTCTAAGTTGAAAAATCTCACTCTAGTTTAAACACCAAACAATAATTTATCAAGTTTCCATCATCAACAAAAATTAACCCACTTCAATCCACTATATTCTCACCACCTCCCAACCATATAAACCAACAAAAAAACAATAAATATCCCACACCCCATTATAATAAAAATAAAAACACCATAAAAAACACAAAAAAAAAATCATTTTTGTTTCAACTTTTAATACATTTCCAATATAGTCTCTCAAATAAAACCAAAAACTTAAAATCAACTTTAGCAAAAAAATAGTAATAATAATAATAATAAATAAAAAATAACATTAAAAAAAAATAAAATTCCAAATCAATCTCATCATCAAGCAAAGAATATCCACTCTCTCCTCGAAGGCGCGTGTGCGACAAACCCAAACTCTTCCTTGTCAAAAAACCCAGCCTCCCTCTCTCTCAATTCAACCATAACATGTACCACCAGCACCACCATCTGGTCTCCACCACCATGGGCTCTCCTGGCACCACCACAAGCGCCCCCAGCACGTCGTCGTCGACGAATGCTCTCCTCTGCAAACACTCTCCATCGGCGACCCTGGACGTTCTAATAATGATCCTGGTGCTCTTCTCGGGAAGCTTCCTGATCTCGTCCTACTTCTCGTACATCTTCCAGTCAGTGTCGCTGCTCGTCTCCCAGTCCTCCCCACACTTCGCGCCTCCCTTCCCCTACATTCTGGGGTTCCTCGTCTTCTTCATAACGGTCGTCCTCCTCCTCGAGTTCTGCTGCGGGCCCCGCTCCCGCCGCTGCCGTAACCCCTCCTGCAAGGGCCTCAAGAAGGCCATGGAGTTCGATTTGCAGCTCCAGACCGACGACTGCGTCAGATCCGGCGTCGCCGACGACATCGATCGCTTGCCTTGGAAGGGCGGCTCCGACCACAACCCTGACTACGAGTGCCTCCGCGCCGAGCTCCGCAAGATGGCGCCGCCCAATGGCCGCGCCGTTTTGCTCTATCGTGCCAGGTGTGGCTGCCCTGTCGCCAAGCTCGAGGGCTGGGGTCCCAAGCGTGGCAGGAAACATAAAAAGTGAGTCTTTTTTATTGAATTTTGTCGAATTTGAGCTCTGATTAGTTTAAAGTTTGAGTTTTATTGATTGCCTGCTCATGTTAGGTCATATCTGAACTGGGTTTTTTTTATAGCAATTATCATGATCATCTTTTTGGTGACTTCTGTTTTTAATTGAGGTGAAGTGAGACTGTTTTGGTCTTTCGATTGAATTTTGTAGAATTCGAGGTTTGTTTAGTTTAAAGTTTGAGTTTTTATTGATTGTCTGATCATTGTAGGGTCATATCTGTCCTGGGTTTTTTAAATAGCAATTAATGTGATAATCTTTTTTGGTGACTTGTGATTCTAATTGAGGTGTTATATTAATTGCGCCCTGATGATGGTGTGATCTGTTAAAGTGTAGTTTATAGGATAATTTCGCACATTTCGGCTGTGTTGATAATCTTTTATGGCAGTATTTGCAGTTTAGAGTGCTAGTTGATATTTATGAAGAATGTACTTGTTCTTGTTCGGGATGTTTAGGGAATATTGGGAATTTATGGTTAGCAATCTGGAACATTTATCGTCTGTGTTGAAATTCGACTAAGGCATAGAGGTTAGGTCTGGTTTTTTATTTGGATAGATGGTGTGTTCCTGTCTAGTGGGTTTGAGTGTTTGTGGTTTGTTTCACCCAATTCCTGGTGTTTTAAGGATATTTTGTCCTGTCAAAATTTGGTTCTGTTTTGGTTGGCCAATATATGTAGAGCAATGTAAATTAGCTAACACAAGTTGAGCTTTCCCTTGTTTGGTTTTGCCACTTCTAGCTCATTCAATTGAGTCGATGATCTGTTGCTTTCTGTATAGAATATCTCTAACTCTAACTGTAGTTTAGTCATTTGATCGAATTGAGAATTGGTTTTTGATAGGATAATTTGGACAAGTTTATCGCTAAAAGCGTAGGGATGACACATGAAATATGAAAATACTAGTGATTCTGTATGGGAATTATTAATATGCTTATAATTTTTTGAAGCTTTTAATGCATATGCTCATTGCAGTATATCAAATAACCTAAATTTAAAAAGGATTTGAAAAATTTATAAACATATCAATGCATTCTCTGGTGAATTGGGCATCCTTTTAAATACTTATTAACCTTGCATTTGTTCTGTATCATGACAGATCTGTTCACTCATATATTCATTTTTTGCTAGGGATCATAGTTTTTAATTGTTTTTGGTCAAAATGGGTTTTTTTATTTGGAATTTGGAAGGGCTAGGTGTAGACTTAAGAAATTCAAGCTTCCATTACTGGTCAAAAATTGGATGGTCTTGTGCTAATTTTATGGCATTGTCATTTAGTGTATCCAGCAAAGAGGTAAATTCCGAAGACTTGGCTGCAGCTACTGCTCGATCCCTAGGTCTGTGGAATGAGCAATATTTCATCTTCAAAAGATATGGTTCTGCCCTGGAATTTTGACAACTCCAACAGTGGTAGTATATCAGTGTTATCTCATGCTAAGCTCCTGGCTGCTGCCTGTCCTAGATCCCTTTGAGCAAACGTTGGTGTTAGCATATGGCTTTAAACCACCTGAGTTATCTTTATACAATGTAATATTAATGCTTTAGCAGACTAATAACTGAAATAACTTTGGGCCCTGTTGAATTCCTTGACTGCTTTGAATAATTGTGTATATTAGCATGCCTAGCTTAACTTACCATAGTCATGAAGAATATAGAAACATCTAATCCATTGAAACTGGCACACAAAGGTTTATTAGAAGTGAGATTGTAAGTTTTAGCCGTATAATTACTGGATCGAGTACATTATGGTTTATCACCAGTGAACAGTCTAGGAAGGTGACCATTGTGTCTTACAACAGAATATTCAGTTCGTTGTAAATTTTGGAACCTCAAGGGATTGGCCTAGTGGCTGAGAGGTACGCTTTATATTGAAAGACCAAGAACAAAATCCCTTGGAGCCACCTACCTAGGATATTACATCTATAAATTTCACACCTACCATACTTGTCTGGCAATAGACCTTAGTTTAGGTAACAAGGGAAAATAAAAATATGTACGGGTAGTTCTGGGTATTTTTTTTTTTAAAAAAAAATCATTCAGAATTGTGGTACTAGTCATCTTCTAAAAGGAGGCAAGTGCTGGTTTAACCGACAAGAATCTTTTCTCTATCTGGTTCAAGTTATTGTGTGACTGTTTGGGAAATTTTTATATATTAGTGGGGCCCCGTACAGTGTTCTTTTTCACTTCATTATGCTGGTATTGTATGTTTGAAATGTTTATAAATTTCAATGTGGACTTCTGCTAGACAAATGTTTTGCTGCATTTGTAGATATTTCTAGGTAATGGAGGTAATGGAACTAAATAAATCAACTTCTAAATGTCTTGCGTCTAGTTGTTTAAAAGTTCAAAAATTCAAAACTAGTAGGCATAGTTTGAAACTGCAGATTCCCGAAGGGGCTCTGTTTATGTCAACATGTAAACCATAAAAGAAAGTGGACTTCTACTTGTCAAATGTTTTGCTCCATTTGTAGATATTTCTAGTTAATGAAACTAAATAATTCAACTACAAAATGTCTTGCTTCTAGTCATTTAGAAGTTCGAAAGTTCAAAACTAGTGCACATAGCTTGAAACTGCAGACTTCTGAAGGGGCTTTGTTTATGTCAACATGTAAACCCTAAAAGATATTTCTGCACTTTCTTGTAGACCATTGAATGACGTGACAAGATACACCGTCTCCGATTGCCTGTCGGCAAAAGTTTGCTAGGTAGAAATCAGTAAATGTGTTTTCGATAGAGTCAATATGTCTGTATGCTGTCTATGGTATCTGAGACTGATATTTAAACTTACCAAATGATTACAACGTTTGTAAATATGCATCTCATTATAGTGTATGATTATGACAAATTTGTTGCTGACACTTGCAGGGCTCTGGCTAATCTCGCTCCCAATGGAGGAGGGGATCATCGCTGACCTTTCATGGATGGTTTTGTCGTCGGGCTTCCCATTATATATGTCATCATTTTCCTGTTTTGTTTACCTTTCAGATTTCAAAATGTTCTCATCCTTTAGCAGACTTCACTTTCTATCAGGACATTGTATAATTCTATATCCAGCGGCACCTCACCTTCAATGTCTGAAACAACCTCTGTATCTCAGCTACTTTGGAACACTGTTTCATTCCTTGAGGGATATAGCAAATTTAATGGGAATAAATATATGAAATACCAAATAGATACTTATTCACTTCAAGTTTAGCTTCATTACTTTGTGTTATCAACTTCACCTTTTCTTCTACCTCATAAGCACAGATGACCTTTCTTATGCATTATTGGTAATAAGTAAAACTTCCTAAGAGTAGCATCTAAAAGTACTTGTATTCTCTATACAAAATAATGAAATTGTTATTTTCACTGCAGCTTAGATTTATCAAGTTGGGACTCAAATAAGCCCAAGTTTTCTCTACCTATAGCTATGTTAACGTCTTTTTTTTTTTTTTTTTGAGAAGTCAAAGTCTCAATTTTGGACTTCTGGTTGAACCTAAGTTTATCATTAAAATACTTTAGGTGGACATATTTGATCATTTAAAAATTGATCAATCATGTAATGCATATTTTACATTGTGAGAGCCCAAAGATGGGATGGTAAAGAGAGAGATTATAAAAATACTTGTGTATATATAATAGGATAGTTTCTTATAAGAAAACTATAGTTATATTCGCTATAACAAAGGCATTTTATTCTCTATCACTAGTACCCTAGTATTTCGAAAGAAAAAGATATAGTACACTACCATTGTATAATTGCATATTAGGAGGTAATTTATATTTTTTTCATCTAAAACTTAAATCCCCATCAAACATATTTTATATTGGTATAGTAGAAAAATGACTTTAACGCTAAAAAATAGTACAACACCATAACTTAATATTATGAAAAAATAGCACATTATAACCATAGAATGATTCATTAAATATATAATAATACAATACGATCAATAAAAAAAAAAATTTATTCATTTTAATAATATTGCCTATAATTAAAAGACACTAAAATCATAATAGCAAAATTGGGCCAACACTTTAAAGAAAAACAATGCACACTAAGCACTATGAAAAGATTTTAAATTGTTTCATAATTAATGTGGTGAGGATAATCAATAATAAAAAAAATTTGAAGATATTATTTTATTTATTTCTTCTCATGGAAGATTTTCTCGTAGGATTACGTTGAAACTTGCATCCCTCTTTAACATACGATGCCAAAATCAACACAAGGAGCTTGCTTCCCTCCAAAACCAAACTCTATTGAAAACAGAACACTTTTACAGTTGTAACTGGTTTCCATGATCTGAGTCTCATGATCAAATCTCTCAAACAAATACCGCCTTCTCTTTCATTATCACTTCAAAATCTCAAATGGGTCTCCACAATATCCTCAAAAACCACAGCCCCGCTAGGCCATCTTCACGCTCTCAACGAAACCCAGCTTCCAAATTTAGATTACGAGCTCGCATTAGTTTCAGCTCTGAAGTATTGTTCGACCCATTTGTCCGTTTTTCAAGGCCAACAAATCCACTCTCTTGTTTTAAAATCTGGCCTTTCATCAAACACTTTCATTCAAAACAGCTTGATCAACATGTACGCGAAATGCGGCTTGATTTCTGATGCAAAATGTATATTTGACTCATGTTCTAGGTTGGATCCTGTCTCTTGCAACATTATGGTATCTGGGTATGTCAGGAATGGAAGATTGAGCGATGCGTGGAAACTGTTTGATGTAATGCCTGAGAGAGGTTGTGTTTCGTATACGACTATGATCATGGGGTTTGTTCAAAATGAGTGTTGGAGAGAAGCAATTGAGGTTTTCAAGGATATGAGATTCGCAGGTGTGGTGACGAATGAGGTGACCTTGACGAATGTGATTTCGTGCTGTGTTCGTGTAAGTGGGATTTGGGAGTGTAGAATGTTGCATGGTTTGGTGATTAAGTTGATGCTTCATGGGTTTGTTTTTGTTTCAACGAATTTGTTGCACATGTATTGTGTTTGTTCAAGTTTGATGGATGCTAGATGTTTGTTTGATGAGATGGAGGAAAGAAGTGTTTTTTCTTGGAATGTGATGTTAAATGGGTATGTGAAAGCGGGGCTGCTTGAGTTGGGTAGAGAGTTTTTTGAGAGGATGCCAGTGAAGGATGTGGTATCGTGGGGTACGATGATTGATGGGTATGTGCAAGTGGGATGGTTGAGTGAGGCTTTTATGATGTATCGCACAATGCTGCGTGATGGAATATCGCCTAATGATGTTATGATTGTGGATTTGGTATCAGGATTTGGACGAATGAAGGCAATTTGTGAAGGATTGCAAATTCATGCTACGGTAGTGAAGACAGGTTTTGATAGTTATGATTTTATACAAGCAACAATTATTCATTTTTGTGCAGCCTGTGGGAGGATCGACCTTGCTTGTTTGCAATTTGAAGTGGGGATTAAGGACCACACTGCATCCTGTAATGCCCTCATTGCAGGGTTTGTGAGAAATGGAATGATTGAAGCAGCATGGCAATTATTTAATGACATGCTTGGAAGAGATGTTTTTTCTTGGAGTGCCATGATTTCTGGTTATACACAAAGTGAGCAGCCTATGTTGGCTTTAGAACTCTTCCATGAAATGGTAGCGAGTGGAGTGAAACCAAATGAAATCACTATGGTGAGTGTTTTTTCTGCAATAGCCTCTATAGGTACATTAGAAGAAGGAAGATGGGCACATGAGTATGTATGTAATAATTCCATCCCTCTTAATGACAATTTAATTGCCGCAATCATAGACATGTATGCCAAATGTGGCAGCATGAATACTGCCTTAGATGTGTTCTATCAAATCCGAGACAGAACCTCCACTGTTTCTCCATGGAATGCAATCATCTGCGGATTAGCTATGCACGGACATGCAAATTTGTCACTCGAGATATATTCTGATTTGGAAAGGAGAAATTTTAAGCTTAGTCCAATTACATTCATCGGAGTCCTCAGTGCATGTTGCCACGCTGGATTGATAGATCTGGGGGAGAGGTGCTTTAAGAGCATGAAGAGCATTCATAATATAGATCCTGACATCAAACATTATGGTTGTATGGTTGATCTCTTAGGCAGAGCAGGTCGATTAGAAGAAGCTGAGGAAATGATTCGGAGCATGCCTATGAAGGCAGATGTTGTCATTTGGGGCACTTTACTGGCTGCATCTAGAACTCATGGAGATGTGGAAGTAGGAGAACGGGCTGCTCAGACTTTGGCGGCATTGGATTCATCTCATGGAGCAAGTAGGGTTCTTTTATCAAACTTATACGCAGATGCAGGGAGGTGGGATGATGCCTTTTCAATAAGGAAAGAAATGCATAGTCATGGATTAAAGAGATTACCTGGTTGCAGCGGCGTTGTATAAAACAAAGATGAGAATTTAGTCAACTCAGTAATTTCATTTAGCATCAGGATCCATATTGCAGACTGCTACTCAGTTTTCCTTACATTAACTATTGGAAAATAGGTTCAAAGTTTTAACATAAATTATATACATGTTCCACCCAAGATTTTGCATATGCCTTGACGTTTTTGTTACTAATAGTAATAGAGCCATTTTTTTAGATTCGAGCTTAGTTGTATAGATGCTAGGATGTTTATTATGGTTTGTCAATGGAATCAACAAACGTTGTGTCCACATAAGAAGTCAGGTGTTCTGTTAGCATTCAATGCAAAACAAACCCCAAAATCTAGGCTGTCATGTACAAGATGTTGCTTTTTGTCAAAGGTGAATTTTGTTCCATTTAACAAAACTATAGGGCTTTGACTACTAGTTAATTTCTGCACAACTTTACAACTGCATGATTTGAGGTACAACTGTCATCATTTTACTGTTTTGTGTACCTTTTTTTTTTTTTTTTTTGAAAGAAAGAAGTCTATATAAAAATAACAGCCATCACCCCGTATGGAAACTGCAAAAACATCTTGGCATGCTAATTTAAGCAGTCAGTCAGGGAAGTTGTACAACCAGGTAGTAGAGCTATTGAAACCTAGAGCCCAATTTGCAATTCCATGTGCCACCTGATTACATTCTCTGTAAGCAAAAATAATTGAATCAACATTATGTGAAGCCAGAAGATGTGTAATGTCATGGCTAACATTACCAACATCAAGGCAAGAAGTCTCAGTCCTACTGCATAAGTGAACCGCCTTCAAAGCGTCTGATTTAACACGTATTGGGACGCAAGAATGTGCAATAGCTAGCTGCAGACCTTTGAGGACAGCTTGTGCTTTAGCTTGCTCAACATTAGAACAATGGAAAAAAAAAAAACCCGAGCAGTAACAAGGTTGACAGACCCTGAATGATCTCTAATAACAATCCCCACCCCCACCTTTTACTTGGATTTAAACACAGCTGCGTTAGTATTGAACTTAAAAACTGCAGGAGGAGGAGGAGACCGATACAAAACTAGACCTGACCTGTTGCTCAGCTGGGGGCCCGAGGATGTTGCTAACTCTAATTTCAGCAGAAAATTCCCAGCTTTTAATCAGCAATCTTCAAATGAGGGGGACTTAAGACCATGGACAATAGCATTGCGATGAAACCAGATATACCAAGCAGCATACACAAACTGAACTGCAAGATTTTTCTCCATCACAGACAATACATAAGCTAACCTATCAAGGAAATGAACACATGTTAACTTGTAAAAAAAATTGTCTTTAGGGAGAGGACAAGAACCTCGAAAAGAAGCTACCACCTTGCAAGACCAAAGTGCATGATCAGCTAATTCGAGAGGCTTTGTGCAGAGAGGACAGAGGCCTACTATCACGATTTACCTTTTCTGGAGAAAAGCCATTGTAGGTAGTATTTGCTGACAGGCCCTCCAACAGAAAGATTTGATCTTTGTTGGAATCTAGAGGTTCCAAATTGCCTTTCAAACGAAAAAATGGCCCGAGGAATATGAAGCCAACTTTGAAAACTGTGAGTCTATAGCCACCTTGTAAGCGCTTTTCATAGAGAAAATCTCTAGTTTATCGAAGTGCCAAAGAATCTCGTCTTTTTTTTGGGATTGAGCCAAGAGGAATGCTAAGAATCAAATCAGCTTCTTTTGGTAAGAAATACCTCATTATCTTCTCTATACACCAATGCCTCGGTGCCGCAAGAAGGAAAGAAACAACAGTTCCTAAAGGAAGAAGCTGGGGAGAGAGCACTTTAAAAGTATTAGGTCTCGGAAGCCATTGATCTTCATAGATGGAAATACCTGTTCCATCACAAACCCTCCATCTCACACTTTTTTTAAGGACCTTCCTACCACAAATAACACTTTTCCAAACCAGCGGAGGATTTCTACCTAAGGGACAAGACAGAAAAGAGGAGTTCGAGAAATAACGAGCTTTAAAGATCTTAGCCACCAATGAGGAAGGGGAAGCGATAATCCTCCAACCTTGCTTAGCCAACATGACTTGGTTAAAAGAGCTAATCTCTCTAAACTCCATACTGTCGTTCTCTTTTGGCCAGCACATTTTTTCTAACATATCCAGTGGGCCTTCCTATGGGAATCCGAACCTCCCCACCAAAAATCAGAGTAGAGGCGTTGAATTTCTAAGCATAAAGAGAGAGGCAAATGAAAACAACTCATGACGTACATAGGGACAGCCTGAGCTATCGCTTTGATTAGAACCTCCCTTTCGCCTTCTGAAAGAAATATATTCTTCCATCCTTACACCTTTTGCCAAACCTTGTCTTTGATCTCCCCAAAGATGCTCCTTTTATTTCGAGCCGTTGAGGCCGGCAGACCTAAATAATGATGATGGTAAGAAATAAGAACCATGTTTAGGATATTTGAAATAAGGCGCTGTCTGTCCTGAAAGACACAAGGACCGAATGTAATTGTCGATTTCGAGAGGTTTATAGACTGACCTAAGGCCCTCTCATACTGATGGAAGATACCTTGAAGAAAAAGGGTCTTTTCAATTGTGGTGTGCGTAAATGCAAAGAACAGATGGGAAATTGAGGGAGCTGATCTGGCAACCTAAATCCTATGGAGGTTTTTCTCCACTTCAGCCCTGTTAAGTAAATTAGAGAGCCCCTCAGCACATAAAAGAAACATATAAGGTGAAAGTGGGCAGCCTTACCGCAATCTTCTAGAGGGAACCACTCTTCCCATCGAAACCCTATTGATTAAAAATGAATAACGGGTAGAAGATACGTAAGTTAGCACCCTTCGAACCTAGCTATCCACAAAACCCAGCCTTTCCATTATGTTGCCAAGAAAATTCCACTCCGCTCTATCATAGGCTTTATTCTTCATCCTTAGAGGTTAGTGTTTTTCACTTATCACACTCCTATTCTGACTTCAATGTTTCAAACCTCAAGAGGTTTATTATTAGATAAGGGGTCGTAGGGTTCTTGATTTCATTTTGAGGAAGCTTGGGCAAAAGATGTGGATTGTCAACTAATAGTGGAGCAGAATTGGGGATTGGTTAAAAGGGGTAATGCCATTGGAGACTTAATAGGGAACATCTCTCAGGTGTCCTTCAGTGTATGGCTTTTTGGAATCGAATTCAGAGAAAACGTTTGATAGTTGAATTGAATTCTATTCGTAGATAATTATAAGCCCTCCAAGACTTTGAAGATCGTTACCAGAATAGGATTAACCTTTTGAAGGATAAAATGGACGACATTTTAAAGCAGCAAGAAGTGTTTTAGCGGTAGAGATCTAGGATCTCTTGGCTTAAGGCAGGGGACAAGAACACGAAATTTTTTCATTCAAAAGCCACGGCCCGTCGCAAACGAAATCGTTTAGATGGCTTGTTAGACGACTCGAGCAAATGACAAGACAGCCTACAAGTGGTTCAAGGGGTACTCTCTAATTATTTTACCAATCTTTTCTCTTCTTCTAACCCAACCTAGGCAGATCTGTCAGTTGTTTGTGATCCAATTCAAAAGAGAGTCTCAGACAAAATGAATGAGCAGCTCTTGCACCGTTTCACAGAAGAAAAAGTGGTGGTAGCACTTAATCAATTGGGTCCAACAAAAGCCCGGGTTCAGATGGGCTTCCAGCTTTATTCTTTCAAAAATATTGGCGTGTGGTGGGTTCTTTTACCAGTAAGGCGGTATTGGCAATGTTGAATGAGGAGCAAGGTATGTCAGGGATAGGGGGGACGTTGTTGGTGCTCATTCCTTAAATCAAAAACCTCGTTAAGGCCAGTGATTTCAGATCTCTTAGCTTATGCAACATCACATACAAACTGGCAAATAGGTTGAAATTGATTCTAAATGATCTCATTTCTCCCACTCAAAGTGCATTTGTCCTTAGCCGATTAATTTCAAATAATGTTTTGTATACCTTTCGAATTTCAAAATGTTCTCATCTTTTAGTGGACTTCACTTTTAATCAGAATAATTACATAATCGTATATCCAGTAGTATCTCGCCTTCAATGTTTGAAACCTTTGAATCTCAACTACTTTAGAACATTGTCTCGTTCTTTAACTCGAGAGATATACCAAATTTAATGGCAATATACATATATAGGAATATTATAATTAGGTAAACCTGTTTTTTAAAAAATAAGGATCAACCAATCATATTTATCTATTACATTTTTCTCCTAAAACATTTTTTTCTTTTATTTAATTCAAATGCAATAAATGAATTTGATTGATTGATTGATTCTTACTTTTTAAAATCAGGTATACCTGATTATAAAAGTATTATATATACACACGAAATACCAAATAGAATATATGCGTTGTAAAGATTTTTTTTTTTTTAACTTTTTTTGGTTTTATTTTTTTATTTAATAATTGAAGACATTAGCATTAAGGTTTGAGTGGTCTGGGCCGTAGCAGATAGCATTTAGAGAGCCCAATTGGATCGCCACCGCTACTCCACACTAGTATGAGGTTCCCTTTCAGAGGATGTCATAGTCTGTCAATGTAATCAACCTACTTTACATTAGGTTTTAGAATTCCTATCATTTGTATTACAAAGTTCATTTAGAAGAAAGATTATAACAAGGTTCCAAGTTTGAGCATATGTGGGAAAAGTTAATTACAAATGCTCTCCACTTAAATATGTAGGGGGAAAAAAAGAGTATTATACAAACAGAACCCTAAGTAATATCACAACTTATCATGTCCGATTTAGCATCATCCAATAGAATACCTCCCAAGAGAAGAACATATACGTAGGTTTTGTGTGCTTAGTCCAATTACAATTCTTTTCTTGTTATTAATTTGAATTACTTTCTTATAATGTGATTTGCATTATTGGCACTTTACTGTCTTTCTAGGTCAACTATTAAGCCCTTGTATAAACTTAAAAGCTATAAATCCTTCTATCAACATAACCAATTTCCTCTTTGTAAATGGCCTCAATGAGAATATTAATATGTGGTAGACTTGGCCGAAGGACCTTGTTTTTTTAATTTCTTTATATGCAACATTGAAAATCACACCAACACACCATTATCAGATAATTATAGGCCAAATTTATATGAAACCACATTTAAATTTTGTGAAAGGAGAAGTGTGGCAGGATTTAAACCCCCCCCCCCCAAAAAAAAAAAAAAAAATTGCATGTGGAATGCGAACATTGCACCAAAATTTCCTTTGATCACAACTTTACACCAATCTTTTCGAAAATATCTTACTACTATAACGTATAAGTCCCAAAATATATCTCTATTTCTTGTACAAAAGTTGTTAGAAATTTTTTCGATCATCACTTTAATCAATCAATCAAATATTTGAAAGACTTATAATTGCTATAGACCCCACTGATTGTAGACCGGCAATAAAAAGTTTACTCTTAAGTCAATTAAAGAAAAATAAAGTTTAGTCTCCATTCAAGGTTTAATTCATTTTGGTTTTTCAATAAGAAGCATACCTATCTTGACATTATATTGATTGGATTAAGAGTTAATTACTTTGAACGTTCATGTCCCTTTCTTTTATACTGAAAAAGGTATATATGTTTTTTTGAAAACATCAAAGATTTGTTGCACACTGAAAATCATATTTCAAAGATTTGTTGGACACTGAAAATCATGTTAGAGATTATGTATCAAAAGATTTTAGGAAATTTCTTTCGTTAATTATTTTGCATCAGGAATTCAAGATAAACGTGGTCAACCTTGTCAATATATGAAGTACTCCTAATTGATTTCTCAGCCATGGACATAAATAACCTTGTCATTTTTTTTTTTTTAATTCATAACATACTTATGGTTTTTGGTTTCTGCATTACTATTGGAGGAAATTTCCTAGATCTCTACTCTTACAATCTTTGATAAATAGTAAACTATAGCCTTTGACAATTTAGATACCCATGAAAATTTGAACCTTAGACCTTAAGGGAGCAGCCATTATTATTAATCACACATAGGTTTTACTTTACAATCCAAAACTTCTGAAACAAACCAGTGCTATAATAAGTCTCACAATAGATTCCATTTTCAATAAGTAGCAATGATGTGTATTAATTAATATATCGAAAAAGTTTAGCTTCAGTACTTTGTGTTATCAAACTTCACCTTTTCTTCTACCTCACAAGCATAGACGACCTTTCTTCTACATTATTGGTGAAAAGTAAAACTTGCTAGAGTCTGAAAGTACTTGTATTCTCTATACAAAATAATGGACTTGCTCTTTTGACTGCAGCTTAGGTGTATCAAGTTGGGACTCAAAAGAAGCCCAAGTTTTCTCTACTTATAGCTATATCAAAGTCTCAATTTTGGCTGAAACTAAAATTATCATTAAAATACTTTAGGTGGACATATTTGATCGTTTGAAAATGGATCAATCAAGAAATGTATATTTTTACATTTTGAGGGCCCAAAGTTGGGATGGTTGAGAGAAAGATCATAAAAATACATGTGTATATGTAATAGGATAGGTTCTTATTAGACAACTATAGTTATATTCGCTCTAACAAAGACATTTTGTTCTCTATCACAAGTTTAATCTATCTTCATTTCATTTTAATTGTAACAACATACTACTCTAGTATTTCAAAAGAAGAAAACAATAGTACACTACAATTCTACAATCGAATATTCCCTCATAATAAGGGTAATTTGTATTTTTTTCAACTAAAATAATATATGATATAACTGTAGTTTTCGCTTTTTATATATGTAGATAGTATAAAAATGTCAACCTTAACATTAAAAGATTGTACAACATCATAACTTAATATTATTAAAAAAAAAAAAAGCACATTATAATCATAAAATGACCCATTAAATATCAACGATGAAACTTCCAAAAACAAAATATCATAATCATATGATACGGTTGATAAAAGAAAATAATTATTCATTATGATAATATGACCCATAATAAAAAGACACTAAAGCCGTTAATAAATATAGCGAAATCGGGCTGGTACTCAAAAACAAAAACAGGACACTCTAGACAGTACATGGGATTACGTCAGAGCCAGAATCAACGCAAGGAAGTTGCTTCCCTCCAAAACCAAACGCTATTGAAAACAGAACGCTTTTACAGTTGAAACGGGTTTCCATGATTTGTGTCTCGTGATCAAATGTCTCAAACACACACCAACTTCTCTTTCATTGTCATTTCAAAATCTCAAATGGGTCTCCACTCTATCCTCAAAATCCATAAACTCACTAGACCATCTTCACGCTTTCTTGAACCCCAACAAAACCCATCTTCAAAATTTGAATTACGAGCTCGTATTAGTTTCAGCTCTTAAGTGTTGCTCGACCCATTCGTCCGTTTTTCAAGGCCAACAAATCCACTCTCTTGTTTTAAAATCTGGCCATTTATCAAACGCTTTTATTTAAAACAGCTTGATCGACATGCACGCAAAATGCGGCTTGGTTTCTGATGCAAAATGTATATTTGACTCGGGCTCAATGTTGGATCTTGTCTCTTGCAATATTATGCTATCTGGGTATGTCAGGAATGGAAGATTGAACGGTGCGTGGAAACTGTTTGATGAAATGCCTAACAAAGATTGTGTTTCGTGTACAGGTATGAGAATGGGATTTGTTCAAAGTGAGTGTTGGAGAGAAGCGATTGAGGTTTTCAAGGATATGAGATTCGCGGGTGTGGTGCCGAATGAGTTGACTTTGACGAGTGTGATTTCGTGTTGTGTGCGTGTAGGTGGGTATATGGGAGTGTAGAATGTTGCATGGTTTGGTGATTAAGTTGATGCATGCTGGGTTTGTTTTTGTTTTATTATGATAATCCTATACTATGTTAATTTCAGCATAAACATAAAATTAAAAATAATATTAAAAGAAAATGAAAAAATAAAGTAAAATAGTGGACACAAATTTACATAGTAAAACCCTTAATGAGAGAAAAATATCGACGGATTAAGATTAGAAAATTTTATTAAACCAACAATAATAATACAATCTTTCTTTAAAATTTTAGAGAGAATTAGGAAGAAGAGAACACTTAGATGAACCTGAGATCTAGGAATTGGGATTTGTGACTTGGATGATAAAATGACTAATGCCACACTTTTACATAGACACACAATGACAGTCACCAAATGCTTCACAATAAAGCAAAAAATTAATTAAAAATTCTTTCAATTTTTTCACAAATTTCGGCTATCAAATTCAAATTGAAATTTGTTTTACTCTCTTTCAATTGCTTCACTGTCTATTATTACGGGTCCACCACCAACTAATTCTTTTGTTTCAAAGTCACAAATTTCTGTTTCACGTAACTTCATGATTCATTGTCAATATGCGACTCCACCAAATAATGGCTTCATCTAACTCTTTAACTTTTTTTTTTTAAAAAACATGTTTCAACAAATTTGTTGCACATGTATTGTGTTTGTTCGAGTTTGAGGGATGCAAGATGTTTGTTTGATGAGATGGAGGAAAGAAGTGTTTTTTCTTGGAATGTTATGATAAATGGGTATGTTAAAGCGGGGCTTGTTGAGTTGGTTGGAGAGTTGTTCTAGAGAATTCCAATGAAGGATATGGTATCGTGGGGTACGGATGATTGATGGGTATGTGCAAGTGGGATGGTTGAGTGAGGCTTTTGTGATGTATCGTGCAATGCTGCGTGATGGAATATCACCTAATGATGTTATGATTGTGTATTTGATATCAGGCTTTGGACGAAAGAAGGCAATTTGTGAACGGTTCCAAATTCATGGTATAGCAGTGAAGACAGGTTTTGATAGTTATGATTTTATACAAGCAACGATTATCCATTTTTATGCAGCCCGTGGGAGGATCGACCTTGCTTGTTTGCAATTTGAAGAGGGGATTGAGGACCACACTGCATCTTGTAATTCCGTCATTGCAGGGTTTGTGAGAAATGGAATGATTGAAGCGGCGAGACAATTATGCAATGACATGCCTCGAAGAGATGCTTTTTTCTTAGAGTGCCATGATTTCTGGTTATACACAAAGTAAGCAGCCTAAGTTGGCTTTAGAACTCTTCCATGAAATGGTAGCACGTGGAGTGAAACCGAATGAAATCACTATGGTGAGTGTTTTCTCTGCAATAGCCTCTTTAGGCACATTAGAAGAAGGAAGATGGGCACATGAATATTTACGTAATAATTCCATCCCTCTTAATGACAAGTTAAGTGCTGCGATCATAGACATGTGTCGGAGCATAAATACTGCCTTAGAAGTATTCTATCAAATCCAAGACAGAACCACCATTGTTTCTCCATGGAATGCAATCATCTGCGGATTAGCTAAGCATGGACATGCAAATTTGTCTCTCGAGATATATTCCGACTTGGAAAGGAGAAATTTAAAGCTTTGTCCAATTACATTCATCGGAATCCTCAGTGCATGTTGCCACGTTGGATTGGGAGATCTAGGGGAGAGATACTTTAAGAGCATGAAGAGCATTCATAGTATAGATCCAGACGTCCGACAATATGGTTGTATGGTTGATCTCTTGGGCAGAGCAGGTCGATTAGAAGAAGCTGAGGAAATGATTCGGAGCATGCCTATGAAGGCAGATGTTGTCATTTGGGGCACTTTACTGGCCGCATCTAGAACCCATGGAAATGTGGAAGTAGGAGAACGGGCTGCTGCAAGTAACGAAAGAAATGCATAGTCCTGAACTGAAGAGATTACCTGGTTGCAGCCGCGTTGTATAAAACAATGATGAGCTTTTAATCAACTCAGTAATGTCATTTAGCATCTGGATCCATATTGCAGACTGCTACTCAGTTGTCCTTACGTTAACAATTGGAAAATAGTTTCAAAGTTTAACGTAGATTATATACATGTTCCACCCATGATTTTGGCATAAGTTTCGACATTTTGGTTATTAATAGAGCCACTTTTTTAACAAATCAAACCTAGTTGTATAGATGCTTGAATGTTAATAATGGTTTATCATTGGAATCAACAAACTTTGTGTCCACAAAAGAAGTCAGGTGCTGTCTCTCCTTCTGTTGGCAGGGAATGCAATAAAAATTATGGTTTGTCAATGAAATCAACAAACGTTGTGTCCACATAAAAAGTCAGGTGTTATCTCATTTTCTGTTAGCATTCAATGCAACACAAACCCAAAATTCAGGCTTTCATGTACAAGATATTCCTTTTTCCCAAAGGTGAACTTGTTCCATTTAACAAAACTACAGGGCTTTGACTACTACTAGTTAATTTCTGCACAACTTTACAACTGCATGCTTTGAGGTACAATTGTCGACCTATAGGATATACTGAAACATTGGGAAGAAAAAATAGCGATTTATAAATCCTTCTCGATTATCAGTTCAGCAGCTGCACCCATTGTACCAACCCCACCAATCCCAAGCAAAGCCAGGGCAAGCTCCTCTTCATTCAACTGCCTTAGCCCTCTACTCAGTCTCTTCAGGACTTCTACATCCACCTCCAGCACCCAAGTTGGTGTGCAACCTACCATCAGGCTCACAAATCCTGACACATATGCACGCCAAGTCGCCCAATCACAACCAAGTGATATCTTCCCATCAAGTGCGCTCGCAAGAAATTCCATGTGGGTCCCCAGAATTCTGGGACGTCGCTTTGATGCTGATGATGATGAATCGACTCCCCAAGCAAATGCTCCACAAAGTAGAACAAAATATGCAAGTGCATAACCCCCAAGCATTGCAACCAGCCCTTCTGACTCTTGATGCTCAGACATGTGAACAGATATAAACCATGAAGGCACAGTTTCTTTTATCAATGTCTGAACCAAACCTAGACCCCCAGATAACCATACTAATGAAGCTGCAAGTGAAGCTGAGAGTTTCACTCGAGTCATTGCTGCAGCAAATGAAGCCTGTCCATATCGCATTCCATTCTTTGTTGCCTTCAGCTTCTGCAATTCTTCTCTTGGAAGTCCACTAAATGCTATTTCTCTCACAGAATGCATCAGCAGAGAAAGAATCTCCCCAGTTACGAACACAATATCCCTGATGGATCGATAAACACGCAGATAAAGAATCCCTGGAGCAACAGGGGAAATTCCACCACAGAAATGGGATCCAAATCCATGACCAAGAAGAGCTCCGACACCTCCGTTACTAGAGATAGGATTGGTGTTCAAGCCTAGTGTGGCAGTGAAGCAACTTTTAAGAAGCTGAACCACTGCATCACTGTTGTGAAGGAAGACAGTACGAGATGCAGAAAAGACAAGGAAGTCAAACCATCTCTTAGCCTTTTGGGTCCACAAGGAAGCTACAATAGGCATGCAAGGCCATGGACAGCCTGCTGCAAGAGCTTCCAAGGTTGGACCAGCCAAATTGAGAAACCTTTCTGAGGCCTTATCAATTTTATAAGTAATAGTGACGCTTACAAAGGCAGCCAAGGGCAGTGGCAATGTAGCTGGAGAGCTTCCACCTGTTGGAACGACAGTATTAGTCACAATATTGTGTGTGTGTGTGTGTATGCGAGAGAGAGAGAGAGAGAGAACAACAGATTGAAAAACCATTTCAAACACAAATTTCAGCTGCTTTTGTTCTACACAATTATATCCAATTAAAGGAATCGACACAGCTTAAGCAGTAAATAGAGGGCATAAATGCTATAGTGGAATATTTAATCCTAAGGTTTTGACATTATTAACTATAATAACCTGGAAAGGAAAAGACACATAGTTCTTCATACATATAGTATCTGTATAAGCTTAAAATTTGAGAAGCAGACCTGCAGCAAGGCTTGGTATATCAACACCAGTGGCAGAAAGGATTTTCTTGATATGTTCTTCAACATTGGACAAATTTGCAGCAGGGCTTGGCCAATCCATACCATTCATAAAAGCTGGTTTCCAAACACCTCGACTTACTTCAGCTGAGAAGTAGCTCACAATTGTTGCCAAAGTCGCAGGGAGAAAATCAGCCAAATCTTTAAGCCCTGAGATGTTGAAAGATCAAGATGATTTATGTTATAACAGCATGTATTCAGTCAACCTATAGTGAACCACGAAATCATAACTGCATGTGTCTAAGAAAGTATGAAGAAAATCCAATAATAAGAGACTAACCTGTAGCCAATTCACGAGGAGAAAGTTTTCCGTGAGCACAGGCTGTTAAAGCAGCATCAACCACATATGGAGCAGCTTCCAAAATGTCCCAGGCAGGCAGTTTAGGCCTTAGCGAGTTATCTTCGTTTCCTGGTCCAGATGAACTACTACTTCCAGAGGTAACAGAAGTTAGAGACTGGCTTCCTCTATTAATTTTTCTGAACATCATGTTAAGAAGGCCGTCTACTGTGTGATGAACTTGCGTTCCATTAACAAGACCAGAGAGAGTTGCTGCTATACACCTTTGATGCTGTCGATACCAAACTTTTAGTTTTGGAAATGAGTCCACAAATATAGGCTTTGGAGATGATGAGTTTGCAACAGCTGAGAGTCTCATTTTGTTCCGATCCTTGTGAATGCTTTCAGAAGACACGAGATGGGAATTTCGTACTGATAGGAGGTATTCTGGAGTAAGCTGCGATCCAACTGTGGGCACATCTCCCACTCCATGTTCAATAGGTGGATGATTAAACCTCCATAGCTTTAAAAGAAGAGCAAATGCATTCGAGAAAACAGCATGAGCAGAGAATTGTTCCCCCGTGGCGTGAGTCCAAGAGTCATTGGGCACACATGAACCAAAAACCTCACAGATAGGCATCAATGAGCATGCAAGTTGTGGAACCTGGAAAGAGGAAGAAGTCTCAACCACTAAAAAACAGTCAACACAACAACCTCTTCCCTCCTACTGGAATTCAGCTTCATTATTCCAGCTTCATTGAGAGGCTTAATTCTTTTAACTAAGTTTTCTTACAACATTATTTGTCTAAAGTGTAATTATTGAAAAGAGATAAGAAGCAGAAAGCATCATAAGTCATCCACATAATCTGGTCAAACCAGCAGTGATGATATTTTTTCATGTGTAACAGGAGAAATTTAGATGGAAAGTAAAGCGTACCAAACCATGTAGAGAAAAAATTTGAACGATATCAACAGAAGCTATCCCGACAATTAGCACATTCAGCATTGGAGCATAATCTATCAAATGGCTGTCACCCCCATCATAATCTGCAGGAGCTGGAGGAGACAATAATCTAGTAATAAATTGAACTGTGTGTTCCTGTATGAAACACAGACCTGAATGTAATTAGAATTGACAGGTAATTCAGCAAACCAATTTAAATATCAGGTGAAGTATTGAGGAAAATATATACATACATACACATGTGTGTGTGTGTGTGTGTGTATAAATCTTTTCTCTTTTTCGAAAAAAAGAATAAGTTGGTACAAGATAAAATGCAATAACAATTCAGTCTTGTAGATTATGCAAGCATGATGAAATAATTACATATTCTGTCAAAGATAGTAGAAGTTATTAGGTTTACAACATTACCTGTATATTCCAGCCCCGGAGAAGAGAGGCCCCACAAATTATGGTTGCAGCAGATATCTTCTCCTCATCAGAACCTCCGACTGCAAGCTCAAAAATTTTCTGGAGCTCTGCTAAACTTCCATCAAATCCAGAGCTTATTTCAGTTGCTTTACCGTTGGTAAATTTACAAAAAAGAGCATCTGATTTACCTGGCTTCAGGAAAGAAAAAGGAGTAACTGAAGACCAGGCCAGAGTAAAAAAAACTAAAAAATAATTTAAAACTTATTTAGTTTGAAATCACCCTTAAGCCTTCATGTATTGATTCTATTGAAACCCCCATCAATGAACTGAACGATTTGTAACACTACATGCTGAATTCTATTACTCATGTAATTGTTTTCAAAGAATTACGGAAACTGGAATGTCCAACCTCCTGGTTACATATTGAATTGATAATGTTTTCCTGAAACTTAAAAGTTCATCATTGATGAGCTCCAATAAAGGTTGTTAGTCATTCTTCTAACAAATAAGTATTGATGAGCACCAGAATCCGATTATGAAGATGCCACATAAATCCAAGGTTGCCTTATAAAAGTTAATTCGATAGGAATGGTTCAAGGGGAGAGATAAAGTTCAAAATTATTGCAAACATCATAAAGTTTGATCATTCACATCCAAATTTGAAAAGCTCAAATGTAAATACCTTGAAGCAGGACTTGAAACTAGAGCATTTGTCATCGCTGGGTTAAGCGGTGCTCCCTTCATGAATGATGACCAGCCAGGCAACTGAGGTGGCATGCTATGAGGTACTTGGTTGATGCATCCATTCACATAACCAGGCCAGAAATATGCTGATGAGTCCAACAGATTTCTTGCGACACAAGCCTCTACTATCAAATGGCGCATGTTTCCAGCTGACAAGGCCATACATCTAAGATTAGAAACCTAGATTTTACAGAAGGACAATTCCAGCTCCAGGGATATAAGAGAATATGGCTCAAACATTTAAAGCAGATAGAGACAGAAGAATGCAGAAAAATAGAAGTATCAACTTTATCAAAATCACTAAACTGAACTGCTGTTGCTTTGTATAGCGAACCTTTTTATACTATTCCTGTGCCAGCTTAAGGAAGTAACACATGGACATGAGCCTAAGACTTAACATTTTTCTTTCAGCTGATGAATTACTCTGCCGCACACACAATAGTTAATGTTAACAGGCACCTCATGAATATTAAATTTTTCTTTCCAATTTCTTCATTTGTGGACATATTTCCACACAATTTCTTTCCAAGGACAACAACACATTTCTTGAGAAGGTCTAGTCATATGTTCTCTTAGGTGTTTAGGGAAACAGTTGCTTTATACCATCATAAATTATAAATATGGATATACTATCACAGATATATCCCAGCTTGGCACCAAAGAATATAGGGGGCAGAAATTGCTGAGTAGGGTGCATACTGAAGCCAGAGAAACCCTTTAAGATCAACTGCATAATCTTGCACCAACATTAGAGTATCTTTCAGCTTTGATTGCCATTTTACTATTTTGACGAGTTGCAAGAGTTCGAAGATGCTATATTAACCATCTAGTTTCTGCTAAGTCGCACACAGAGCAACTACATGCTCACTGGTTTTAATGCCTCAAACCAAGAAGGTTTTTATTTCGTGAGTGTTCAATTAAAGGAGCGTGGAAATAGAAAGATATTGGCATGTCTTTCATGCTGATCATGATGAATGAGAACAAGATATTACTTACAACAATTGACTGGCATGTCTTTCATATTGATGCACTCAAAGTACGCACTCCCCACATTAACGCCAGAGACAAACAACATTGCTTTTGCAGCAGCCTGATTGGCTGCAGAAACAACAGAACTAGGTGGAGTCAGCAAGCCCTGATAATCACCCAGTACCTGTAAGCTGGAGACCAAATCATTGCGACGTTTTCCTGGAACCTTTCTGTCATTTTGGTGATTGGTGGACCCACATTCTGTTTCGTCTATTGGTGCATTCTCCTCTTCATCAATAAGATCAGCAATCACAAGAGTTGTAACGGAAAACAACATGCATAAGCGAGGATCTAGGCGAGGCATAGGACCCTCACTGGGGTCCCTTTCCTACTAGTCAAAAAATAATAATAATAAATAAACATCAGGCATGTCTACAATGGTGAAATCTTAAAATGACTTTATACAAATAAAAATGAAACATCGATAATTATTCTCCTTTTGCAAGTTAGTCCGCATCAGATCAACCAACCTCGATGAATGCATATTGAGAACAGCCAGCAAACAAGGAATATAACCAAATGGAGCCTAAATTCATCCCCAGAGATCTAGTGTCACTAGTGATAGTAAGTTCTTAATTATATCTAGCTAGAAATAAAACTACTACAATGACGAAACATCTGATAATAATAATAAAGACTGCGAGAAACCAGAAAAGATGGCACCCTAAAAAATTATGTTAATTCTGAGGCTGGAGATAAATATTATTCATAAAGAAAGAAATTTTTTAATCAATTATAGAAAATCCTAACCCTTTGAACAAGACGGAGTGCCGCGATCCAAAGGCCTAAAAAAGTGTCATGCCAAGTGGTGCCATTAATTGCTTTAAGCGTCTTGATCAAACCTGCAGTTATGAACACTTTAATTCATTCTTATATGTGCTGGTTTTCTATATAAATTGAAATTACACTATTTGAATTGAGAAAATATATTGAGGACCAAGTACAAAAATTGCATTTACCAGTTATTATTTCAATAGCACTTGTTGCACTAACTTGATATCCATCCATAGCATCCTCTAATACCAGATCAAGTGGAAGCCATAGAGCAGAAGGACTAGCCCCATGGCACAAACCAGCAGAAGAAGCTAGAGATCCAAAAGCTATAGCAGCATGGAATTTTTGCTGTGAACTTGTTTTGTGCTCTTGAGACAAGACACTGCGAGCATCTGATGTCAACAGCATAAGATGCTCAGGAGTTAAAGTTTTCGAACCTTTCAATGCTGATGAATTTGCTCCCAGTAGCTGTAATCTCTGGATAAAACCCAGCCAATGCATAGGCCTGACAAAGTGGCAGGGAGTGTTAGGCACCATATCTTGCAACCAAAACAAAGGCCCTCTATATAACTAATTACAAGTACTACTCCAAAGCCATGATGGTTAAGTATTTATAGATGGAATGAAATAAAAGAACAAGAAGGCACAGTAGAAACTATATGGCTTGCTCTTAACAGATAAAATCAAACTTTATCGATGGCAGACTCAGAATTTTTCACTCAATGCTATAGAAGTATTCAACCGATACTTAGTCCCTGCTTGGTAAAACTAAATATGAAATAAAATTTGAAGAGTTAAAAGTTGAAGCATAAGTTTTCAGAAGGGTTAAAAGGGAACAAAATACGTACAAGTTTTGCCGTGCCAAAAATATAATTCTAGAAGTTACTTTATTTTGCAAAAATTGCCCAATTATTTCAATTGCCGTGAGAGTATTCATAATCTGCAATTTCTCATGATATTCAGTCCTCTCCTCATCATAACCATCTATTTCCATTTCCAGAGGTTTAGCAGGCCATCTGGACTTCCTTTCTGGTGTAAGTTCCAGCAACCCTTCATCATCTAGCGATGCATCTACCAACTGCCACACGACTGAAAAGATATACTCAACCACAAGAATACCAGGTTCACTTGCCGGCAAACCAAAAATCTCAGACAGATGAAGAACAGCATCTATTGATTTCATGACCCTGTAAGAAGAATATAATCAGTTGCATCACCTACGTAGTATAAGTCCATTATAATGTAGCTCAGCCATACCATAAAGCAGTTCTGATTAAAAACAGGAAATAAAACATCAACCACTTAGGCAGCAAATAACCAAATGTTCCCATATATAAGAAACAGACAAAAAGTAGTAGTAGCATTGACTATAATGAAACTGTCATTAAGTGTTAGAATTAATTAAAACTTAGTAACCAAATTGAGATAAGAAATTGTCCTTACATCAAGATAAAACAACTTTTCATGATTTGAAATGGAAATTTTTTAATGAGAGAATAGCTTAAAATCTAAATAGTTATGGTTTTCCTTTATATCATGTGGAACATGATGCAATACAACTCACAAATACAGAAATATCTTACAGGGTATAAAGTCAGTAAAATTTACATACTACCTAAATTATGGTCACTACATAGAGGAGATTATCGCTTCAAAACTCTGCTCTATCATATGGAAACAATGCATAAATTGGAACTCACTTTTGGTAATCTGGTCTTTGAATTTGGGATTTAAGTGTAAATGCATGTCTCCTAAGAAGTTCCATATAAAGCCTATAAGCTGCTGGCCGAATACGTCGACTTGGAATGACTCTGTAAAAAAGAACATCACCATAAATGAGTCCTAACAATGCATCGTCGAAATAAATAAACAAATAACACAAAATAGAGAAAAATATCCTTTGGTAAATCCAGTTCAAGACATTAGCTTATTGAGATGCCACTGCAAAGCACTAACAGCAACAGTATCCAGTTTCCTTGATAGTTAAAAACATTCCAGCCAAAGAAGATTCAACAAAAGAATGATTAAAGATTCAAGCTAAATGAATGGTCCAAATGTCACTCAAAACTAATGACGTATATATATTTCTTCCAAAATCTCACAAAAAACAGTACTTAATACAGAACATAATCAAAATCTAAAACATCATGTGATGGACATGGATTTTCTCAGTTTAGTTTTACACTCAAATATGGTAGACAACAACAATAACATAAACTAAAATGCAAACAACTGTCTTTCATGATTCATTAGAACAAAAACCACTGGGTTGGTCAGCTGGTTCAATCAAGTTCACCACCTTGAAATTTCTCTAAATTGTGTAAACAAGTTATAAACAAACAAAAAAAAGATCAAAAAATAAGAAAAAACACATCTTTATCAATAAATACTTATACAGTAAGATTGATCAAAGCTTCCATATTAATATTAAAAAAAAAAAAAAAGATTTTTGAACTAAAAATACTATCTTTTTGCTTTTCATCAACTTTTAGATACCAACAAAACACACAAAAACCAAAAGCAAAATCAAAGAGAAGCAAAAAGTAAGAGCAGGCCCGCAACCTGTTAGAAAGCAACGCTAGGAAGAGCAAAGGAGGGACGATCTTGAGCAAGAGAGCCTTCTCTAGAAACTTCCAGAGAAGAGGGACATTGTTGTCCCAACAAATGTACGAAACCAACACGTGAGCCAACTCAACTGATGGCAAACTCACTCCCGCCGAGTTCAAACTCGAAGAAACCTGAACAGCCCACACCAGTGGATCACTCTTCTTCTCCTCTGCTGCCTTCGTTATCTCCACCACCTTGTCCCACACAACAACACCACTGCTGCCTATCGTCACCGCCATTTTCGGCGCCAGAGACAAAACGTCTCCAATGTTTCAGACCAAAGTGAAGAAACTCATCTTCTCTGTTTTCAGTTATGTTATATGTGTCTTTCTTGTTTTTGTCTTCTTTTTTTTCCATTGGTGTTCGGGAGAATCTCATAGAGGACCCTGAAGTTTGATTATTATTAGAAACAATAATTCTATGATTTTAAACTTATATTAAACACCCTTTTGATCTAATAAATTTTGTCAAGAAAATAATTTAATAATTTTGATTATATATAAGATAATATATTTATAAATGAATAGGTGATCTTACTCATTTTATAAATTAATAATTTGTTAAAAGGTATATATAAGATTGATTATGATGTTTTTCTTGAAATATGAATATGTTATTGATTTTTTTTTTTAACTTTACCTTTTTTTCATATAATTTTTAAATTTCCATAATCCAATTGAAAATTTTACAGTTGTACTCTCTTATTACAACAAAAAAATAATTAGTGTTATTGATTTTAAGTGTTTCACGACCTGTGTCGGATTTTAAAGTCTTTGTATTATTATCAACTTTGTAACATAGAAGATCACAAATAAGATTAATTATGACATTTTTCTTAAAATATGAATATATTATTTCTTTTTAAAAAAAATCAAATCTACATTGATTATTATTTTTTATTTTTCATAATGTACTTAAAAGATCTATTGCAATAAGAAATTATTTGCTTTTGTGAAACCATTGTTGTATCATCATCAACTTTGTGATCAAGAAGATTTTTGGTGATATTATCAATTATATGTTGTCGATATCTTCATAAATTAATATTTTAATCAATTAATAGCTTGTATATAAGCCCCAACATTATTAATTTATAGAGTTTGTATTATAATTAATATATATATTTAACTAAGTTTTGTAAAATAATTTGTTTAAGTTAATTACACACTCTCTAGTTGGGATTGATTATGGTCTCTCATTTGAAACTTTCTAAGGCCTTTGGGACATTAATATGGTTAATTCTTTGTTTGGGAATATTGACAAATAAGTCTATTCTTAGTATTCCTTTATCTCAATTTTTTTTCTCTTGTGATATTTAGGTGGCATTATGATAAGTTGGGCATATATTCGGTTAAGAGTATATATAGATTGGGTATTCTCTTGAGGATGATTCTAGCTGTGCCAATAACTTTTTGATAAAAAAACTTGTGTAAATTTTTGTAGACTTTGAAGATTCCTTCAAAAGTGAAACTTTTCCTATGAAGGGTTTTTCAGAATGCTCCTTCCTCTTTGTGTAACCTGGTTTGAGACAAGTTGTTATTGATGTTTTTTCTATGGTGTAAGGGGTCGTCACATAATACTCTTCATGTGATAGATATTTTATGAAAAAGTTCAAGAGGTATTGTTAGATGTTGGGCTTTGGTATAATTTTTGTTATGGTGATATTTTAGCTATCTTTTACATGTTTTTGAAGCTTTGGAGTATCTTGACTTCGAGTTTTTTTTTGGGTTCTCCTTTGGGGAATTTGGAATGATTGGAAAGGTTGATTTTTCATGGTGTATTAAAAGTCAATTGAACTTATTATTTTTGTTATAAAGAAATTTCTTTTTGAACATCAAACGATTATGATATGTATTGTTTCTTCTAATGTTTGTTCTCTCGCTTTTATGACGAGATGGTAATATGTGTAAAGAAGTCGTTTCAAATTGAATGTTGATATCGCAATTTATTAGCGTAAATAGATTGTTAATATGAGTACTTTATTATATTGTCTTGGTTTAGTAAGAATGATTAGGTTAAAAGGGTTGATGCTACATACTGTGTGAAAGTTGATGAATTTATTGCAGTAATGGAAGCTTTGGAGGTTTTGCATGTGATGCATTTACCTTGTCATAACGTGGAAACAAATTCTGGGTGGTGATTCTTGTTTTGTTAAACATCAATCATTTTCAATTACTTTCTTGATGCAAGATATTTATATGCTCTTGTCTTTCTTTAATATTATTGCTTATATATTTATTTCATATATTGATAATATGATTGTTCACACTCTTATTAAGTATTTTTTATCTTTTGTTAATGATATGGTGTGAGTTGATGAATATTTTTGTTTTGTAGGTCATAATCAATTGTGATGACATTTTTACATACAGTAAGAGAAATTTTAACTCAGTTTAAAATTCGAGAATTGTTTTTGAAAGAATGTGAAACCTAAAGGGAGGGATTTGTAAACCTCCCTATTTTTCATATTTTGTGTTGGTTCTTTAAAGAGATCGTGCATGTCTGAAATTGAAAAGTCAAACACAAGTGGAGAAAATAAAATATCGTCCTAAACCATTTGAGAAAAAAAAAAGTCCTTAAAAGATGTTAAAAGAGTTTGATATAAGTCCAATAATTTGGTTTTTTTTTTCAACTTTTTTCATTTTTTAGTATTAGTATTAATCCAAAAGACAATTGAAATTAGTTGGGATATGATTACAATAGCGTAATCTAGATAACAACTTTCAAAAAATGGAACGAAGTGAGTAATTCACATCATATATGAAAATAGCCTTTTGGGTATATGTTTAATTATCTAAATATACTATTTAATTGCAAAAATAAGTCTTTGCGGTCCTTTAAAACTTGATTTATCAAAGTAAATTGACATGATTTAAAAGTTAGGAAAAAAAAAGACCTAATGTTGACAGTATCAAAACTACAATACAAAAGATTTACATTTCACAAAAACAAAATAAAATATTGTCTTAAAAAGATGTCAAACGAGTTTGGTATAAGTCCAACAATTCGTTTTTTTCTGTCAACTTTTGTGTATGTTTAATTATATAAATGTACTATTTAATTGCAAAGAAAAAGTCTTTACGGTCCTTCAAAATTTGATTTATCAAAGTAAATTGACATGATCTTAAAAGGCCAGAAAAAACAAAAAATATGATCTAATGATGACAGTATCAAAACTACAATACAAAAAAATTAAATTTTGTAATATATATATGTATGGATCTTTTAACACAATCAATAACACATAGCCCATTTAATACCTTGCCTTCTGAATCCATTAAAAATTTGTATTAAAAATGAGGGGTCATTGATCAATCATCAATCATACTCCATTAGCATATTCCAATGTATTAATTATTTATTATATAATAAATTTAAAGAGGCAAAGTGCTTTTAAGATTTAAGAGCTTCTTGTGAAAAAAACCAATTAAAGATATATATTAGATTTTTGGAGAAAGAGTAAAAATTGATTTGCATCAATTTAGATGGTTTGTGAATTGTGAAATCATGAAGTAGTTAAAAAAAAAAAAAAAATCTTTATTTTGTGAATTTGGGGATTATATGATAGAACCTAAGCGATGACCCCGTCAAGGGAATCATATCACATCACAGTTCTACTGGATTGCAACCAACAGCCTAACTTTTTCCAGTTTCAAAGCTAATTCTAAACAATATTAAAAAAAATGGCCTACTCACCACCAACCTCTCCCTGATAGAGTTCAAAATTCCAACATGTCCAATTAATACAGTTGGCACCCAGGCTACTATTTAAGATATTTTCTTCAAAGAAATGAAAAAAAGTGATTTTTTGTTTAAAAAAATCAATTTTTCAAAAGAAGATTTTAAATGAGTTACAGAATACGAAGTTGTTGATTCTCACCTGAACTGGTTGATATTGGTATAGAGGTTCAAAACATAGTCCTAAAAAATTTGCATATAATTCTTAAGATTTTTTTTTTTTTTTTTAATATTAAGATAATTGAAAATATAAAAAAAAAATACAAAATATATGAAACAAATGGGGATTCCAAGAATTTTTCAAAAGATAGAGTGTATAACAAACTATAGTGGGTAGGGGTAGGTAAAGATGATGACAGATTTTGGGCCAACTGTTCTTTGAGAGAGAGAGTAGTGATAGCCTGATAGGATCTGCTTGTTGCGTTGCTTTTTGGGTATGCAGTGATGCAAAAGTCTTTTGGTCCACTTTTTTCTATTGAAGGCAATCTTAGCAGAAGCAACTTTATATATGTATTAATTTGGACTGTTTTGATGATTCATGATGTATGGGTTGGTGGGTATGGAGGAGGGACACTTAGTGGCTTAATCTGTTAATTAAGTGCTTATTTAGTCAGATGAAAGTGATATACATATATATATATATATATATATCTACTTTGCTTTTAATTAAAGAAGTAGTGAATTTTGTTCAACTCCCCCCACCAAACAAGAAATAATAAAATCTAAAGCAAGCCCACTTTGAAATTGATTTGTTGGGAGAAGGTAAGAAATGTCCTGTTTGGATTGGCTTTTGTTTCGTTGGAGTTTGGTAAGCCAGAATACTACAAGTCTATTGAAAAGTGCTTTGGTAATATACAATTCAAAGACAGTTTATAAAAAAGTACATTTGATTGCATAGCAAAGAGAATTTTAATTTTGCTTTTTCAACCCAAAAAAAAAAAAAAAAATCTTAAATGTTTTAGAAATTAATTCAGATACTTTGATGTCCTTATCTAGGTAGATGGAATTTACTTCATGGCCTGTTAAAAAATTTTTATAAATTAAAAAACTTTGATAATAATCTTTCATTAGATTGATGAAAGAAGTCATTATATCATAAAGTTGTAACAATATTTTGAAATTATACGCATATATCTCTAATTAACTTATGAGGAAAGAAAGGAATTTGTTATTTGTAAAACACTTTTAAGGGCGTCAAAATCACTTTAAAAAGTTCTATTATAAAGTCGTAACAATAATTTGAAATTTCACGCATATATCCCTAATTAACTTATAAGGGAAGAAAAGAATTTGTTATTTGTAAAACAACATTAAAAAACTTTCAAGGGTGTCAGTATCACTTGCAGAGTTGTTAGCATGCACTTATCATAAAATTAGAAATTTGTTAATATGGAATTAATTAAAGATGCAACCTTTGGACTGAAATTTTTTGCTTACCTTCCACCAATATAATCTTGAGATTGGATGATATCATCCGAAGAAGGCGAGTTAGGTGAAATGGTTGTGTCAACAAAATAACTGTCATCATGTGAAGATATTTCCAAGTTGTTGTAATCAGTCTATAGGGTGGTTAAGACTTAAGTAGGATAAGATTTTGAAAGAAAAACAAAAACAGAAAGATGGATTAAGTCATTAGTTTACTAGTTAAAAGTTAAAACAGGTTAGAATTATGGTGCAAACTCCATGATTCCTAGTCCCCACCCCTATTTAGAGTAACTGGAAATTGAAGTAATAATTAATGGTGTTGAGTGTTATGTTTTCTGCATCTTATAAAGGGATGCCTTACCAACTAAAGACAAAAACTGCAAAGACAAGCAATCATCATTGAACCATGTTATTGTTCTATTAGATAAACTCCATTCAATTTCTTTTTTATTTGATGTAATCATAGACATACCATCTAACATAAAGACATATGGAGAATTTTTAAAAAAAATTTAGAGAGGTTGTAGATGTAATACAGGTGAGTTTAAATAAGGTATTTAAACCTTTATTATAGAGAAGACTTTTCTATTAAACTCTGTATTTTAACAAAACCTGTCAGAACATTTGTGTTTGTAAGGGAATGATAACTTGTGGATTCATTCTCACCTGAGCTGCTTTGCTTGCATGCACTAATTGGACCCAACTTTTTTTTTTTTTTTTTTTTTTAATCTTTTTCAGTGGCTCGAAAAGGTAGCTGACAATGGTAAAGTTTTGGCAGTACAAAAACCACAAACAAAGCATCATATCGTTTTGAGATTATGATGTAGTTTGTGTCTAGCAATACCTGCATTTTTTTTGCCAATTTTTGCATACTTCGATCTCACTAGGGATTTCAGCTACTCCTGAAGCTTGATTAAATACAAAAGCACCTAATGAGATCTCAGTAATTTTAATAAGAAGATAAACTTTGACGGAACAAATGAGACTTTTGTGCCCACTTAAAGCATGCGATGTGGCAACATGAGGAATAAGTCTGTCATGACCATAGGTGAAAGTGAGGGCTGCGAATCCAGCACCAACGCGGTATCAAGATTCAACATTTCCCACTAAAGGCCATTTTCACCAATCATTGTCTTGACATAGCAGATGCTAGGTAAGCCAGAGCAAAGTTCAAGCAATGCTGATGGGGACATTTCATATTCAAATAACAAATTTAAAAATATAGATACGACCAAGTATTCTGAGTAAGACATTTAGAGAATCACAATAAGATAGCAGTAAACATCCAAAAATGAATCTAGACAAAGTCCAAGTTTGAAGACATCCTAAATGAATTTAAATATCACCAATTATGGACTACGAACACATCCCTGCAAATGGAGCTCATTATAAACAAATTGTTACTAGAATGATATAGTATCAAAACATGGGCGCCCACTTGCAGCATAAGAATATATACTAGAGTGTGACAACAAGATGATGACTAGAAATCTTCATCCAACTTGAAGACAAAATTTTTCCCTCCATTTTGAAGGCTTGACATAATAGATGCCTTTTGATAATCACCTACTCTTCTCTCGAAGAAGTTTGCCTTCCCCCTGTAGAGTCAAACCGTAAAATTACATGCAGCATAGAAGACATCATACACCATAATCAACAACATAATACTTTTAAGTCCTTACTAATTTTCAAGTGAACGATGGCTTAAACCAAAAGTCAAAATATTGTTGGCTGAAAAGTCTTAAAGGACAAAAAAGTCAAGGTATGACTTCCCTACTTGGTTCATTTATGTCCTCCAATTCACATGGAAAAACCTTGTGAACATTGGCTTACTTTCTTATCCCATTCTCCGACCAAGTCATACCCATTCACAGCTGGAGCTCTCAAAAGGGCCACATATTGTATAGATGAAGTCAGCTAACAAATGCTTAGAACCAACTTTAATGGGCCCCTCAAATGGTGTCCACATGATTAAAGTTGTAGTTAACAATCAAAATTCTTATGTCATTATGTTGCGTAGAATGGCAAAGATTTTTCAAATCAATGTTTGACATGATTGCAAGTGATACCTCCTAGAAGGCAGCTTATATGGGGGATGTATAGCTTGATTGCATACAGGAAACAAATCATGCTTAGAGTGTATATAATTTTAACATGCAAGAAATTTAAAGCGTGTTGATCGATACTCACTGCAAAGATATGAATTCCATCCAATCGAAAGGATTTTCCACATTGTACTTCCTCTGGCACCCTAAGGAAACCTGAATATTTTTTTCAGAAAAATGCAGAGTTAAGCACGAATTCTCTTCCACAACAAAAAAAAAAAAAAAAAAAAAGGAAAATATAATATAAATAATCAAGACATACCAAAAGACGGTCAGCAACAAACTTGATATACTGGCTCATCAGACTTGAATTCATGCCAATCAATGCACAGGGGAGGGCCTCACACACAAACTCAGTTTCAATTTCCACCGCTTCATGAACGATGTGATGAACTTTTTGCCAAGGAAGTTGCTTATGCAACAAACTGTATGCAACCACAATACGTACTCATGTTCAAATATATCTTCTATGTCTTATTTTGGATAAATCCAAATCTCATAACCAAAATCAACCAAGTAGGCAGATATCACAGTTTCTGGTAAAGCAGTAACTCTTAACCATAGGCAATATAAGAAATAAAAGCCATTTAGTAAACAGATCAAAAGGTCATACCTGTACAGAAGGCAAGCAAAGTCACAGTGCAAACCTTCATCTCTAGATATAAGCTCGTTTGAGAATGTCAAACCTGGCATCAATCCCCTCTTTTTCAGCCAGAATATAGCACAGAAGCTGAGAAACACATAAAAATCACAAAGAAAAAGGACTGAATCAAATTTTAACATAATATATAAAGTCATAAGATAAAAGAATCTGAGTCATGATGTCCAAAGAAATTACCTTCCTGAAAAAAAGATTCCTTCAACACAAGCAAAAGCTACAAGTCTCTCAGCAAATGAAGTGGAACTGCACATGGGGCATAGTGAGATATTGTGGAAAGTGAGAGCTCCCTAGCTTCAACATTACCACAGTCAAGGAAAAAATCCGAATAAAATTTGACTACCACAGAATTGAGAAGAAGCAACTAAGCTCAACATTAAAAAAGATCACAATGCAATGCTAGATAGATTACATTAGAACAGATAAAATCTCTAGACTAAAATTTTATTCATGAAGCTTTTGTTATGTATGTCCCCATTATAAGTTCCAATAATTATTAGTCCTGCCTCCAGACAAGCTGCTTGTGTGCATAGAGAGCTGTACTACTAGTTAACAAAATTGTGATGAGGGCAATTCCAATAGCACATGCACAAATCCACTTGCAAACTAGAAAAATCATATCCATCCATAAAATAGAGGATACTCATCAAAACAAGATCAAAAATAGAAAATAAAATGTCAACGTCAAGATAGCTTTAAGTTATAAATACATCATAAATGACCAACATTGCTTCTAATCATCATAGGATTATATAGGTATTCTTGAAAAAAAATTGGTTACGAGTATTTCAAATTAAACAAAAAATCAGAAATAATACCTATGAATCCACTCCAATGCCCATTTAGCCTTACTAGCCACACATGGAATGCTTTCAATTGCATTAAACAATCTATGCTTTTCTTTCGAGTCCTTGATATATGTCTCCAATAGTAAGCTGTACATCTCTGACAATCAAGCAGCAGAAAATACCCCAAATCAGATTAGCTTGTTATGAATAATAAAGGCAATGAAAAAACAATAGCTGTGATGCTCTACCAGAATGAATATTCTCCATTGCTATTTGAAATCCATAGAATGCCCGTGCCTTAGAGATTAAAAGGCCTTAAATTAGTTTCGGAGTAACTTTTATTCTGTTGCCATGTACTTTTATGTTCTACCAAAAAAGACACAAGTTGGGGGAGACAATATGAAGAGCTACAAGAATATTGTACCAAGCAGTAATGCGTTTACACAATCATATGATAAACTTGATTAAATGAAGGAACAGAAAAATCAGAATCAGTACAGCCGTTCACCATAAATTTAAATTGAAAATACTAGATACGGAAGCTTAGACTATAATTCCACCTCCGGAATTTGGATGTCATTTAGAAACCTTGCAGCCAAGTTCTCCAAAACAATCCCGTCGGAGGCAGCGAAAAAGGCCAATACATGGCCTATAAAGTGTTTCTCAGAATCAGACAGGCGTTCCCAGTGCTGAACATCCTGGGAGAGATCAACCTCCTCAGCTGCAAGCCCACTAACAAGCTATCAGAATATATGGCAATGGCAAAGCCAACATGCACTAACAAAAAGAATTAACATTCTTAGGTAGACATAAATATGTCTTTGAGTAGAAGGTCCAAAGATGAAGACAGTCTAGCTCAAAGTTTCTGACAACTGTAGTTATTATTATTAAAATTTGACTGAAAAGAAACACAACTTAGATATTAAGAACTCAATAGAAAAGAATTAAAGAATAAAAAAGAACAGGGAAGAGACCAATTGTACTGATCAATCACTATGATGTCACAATTGCTACCTCCAGACAGACCAGGGCAATTAACAGATTTACACCTGCTAACAATTTGATCAGCATCATCAGATGATAGATGTAACCACATTTCCATCTAATGCATCTTAAGTAATCCCTTTTCTTGTTTTTTTAAAGCAACCTGCTCTCATACTAACAACTTCACCATATAGTGGTATCACTTCAACGCCTATCGCCCCCATCTCCACCAAAATACTGCCGTTCTTGCAACTTCTACAAAAACTACTGCTACTCTCGCAATTGTCTTCAAAATCACACCAATAAATTCAATGCAACACTATATACTATAATCGTTAAGCTTTTACCAAAATTCTCTATGCAGGCATTATATAAAACGTAACACATCATGTTGTCGCATTACAAATTCTGGCATCTCTCATATAGGCTGACTACCAACCAAGGGCCATAACAATCAAATTATTTCCCCCGGCATCATGTTGTCCCATTACAGAAATCCCTCAATCTTAACAGCAAATGCATAATGTGCTACCAGACCCTGAAAACTTTCAACCGTAACACATCACCAAGTATCTAAATTACTGCTTGATTCAAAAATGGCCACACTGATCTCGTCATCTGTAACACCAAAAACCTTACATCACCAATTTGGAAACTCAATTGCAGACACGATATCCTTAAGTCTTATACTTATTCAAACTCCAACCACCAGAGTCACATATCAGAATACCCAACTATAAAAGTAACCAACCACAATCAATCCTCAATAACTCTCCAAAATCACAATCACATGCAATAATTCAACCTTGGCAGTCAAGTATCTATAAAACACAAACCACACTCAACAAAGACGACAATTAAACAATGTGTAACAACATTCACGTGTAAACATGAGACTTCACTGTTCTATTCAACTCTTATAACACAAATGTACCCATATACAAAACAAACATAAAAAGACAAAAAACAAACAACAAAAAACAAAATTGAGTGAACATGAAACAAACAACAACACAAGCAGAACAGTTAAAAAAGAAGAAGGACAAGTACCGGTCCAAAAACTGGCTTGAGCCTTCTTGTACATCTCCCAAAGTTGCTTGTACCTTATGGGGAACATACAAAACCTCTGGTTTTGCTCCATCAGTAGCGGCTCCTCTTCCACTTCCTCTTCAAGTTTGTTCCTTTCGTTTTTCAAAGAACCCATTTGTTTGTGTCTCTGCCACTCCAACCAAAGCAAAAAACCCTACAACAAAAACCCTTTTCCAGAGACAAACAAAGGGTCTAGTCTTTTCTTATCGATTGTTGTTGATTGATAGCGACTCGTGAGTAACTGACGGTTATTGTTTTTGTTTGTTTCTTCTTTTCTACGTTTTCTTGTCATGGGTTTTTATACTCCATTTTTGAACCATACATTTTCCATTTTTGGGCCTTTTTGTTTGGGCCTGTGCTTTTCAATGAGCCTGGCCTTTTTAATGGACCCACAAGCCCAATATGGAGTACTTGATCAGTGTGATCATTTTGAAAGCAATAATCATTAATTAAATTATTAGGACATTATAGGATCTAAGACATATAGTCACTTTCAAAAATATATATATATACTTTTATAATTTGTGAAGTATTGTAATTGTATTCACACACATGTTTGTTGCTAAACTCCCTACTTCAATTCATTTTAACCACTTGTTCTTTACTCCAAAGCAATTCTCAGTTCAATATAGTATATAAGCTAAATAGATAATTTAATCAAATAAAAAAGTTTATAAACTAAATTCATTCAAATTAACCAATATGAGTTATTTTAATTAACCTTTGGTAAGTAAATGATGTGTTTTGCATGTGTTTTTTTTCCCCTTTCATTGCAACATATTTTATGAACTACAGACTACAAAATATATGTATTTCTCTTTCAATTACTACTTTTAATATAAATAAATCCAAGATTATGTGTATATTAAATATTTGATTTTTTTCAATTATTATCTACCATATATAAAATATTTTATAGATTATCATTTGTATTTGTATTCAATGATTTAAAATGTTTTACACAATAGATTGTGGTCCAGTGGTAGATACGATATTGCTGCTCACTGTCTTCATAAGATAGCAAATTCTACACCCAAATCCCACAAACTTGTGTACAAATATTAGTAACAAAAATTATTAATAATAATATATTTTCATATTATTTTATATTTCCAATTTTAAATATATTTATTATGGTAATTTCATATATTTATTGCTTCCATTGTAATTATCAGCACTATAATAAATTATTCTTTTCTTCATATTATAAATTAAGTTACTAAACTAATGTATTAATTAAATCAAATGATACCAGCATGCTGCATGCTCATTTTCTTATCCATCACAATTGTGTAAACTATAATAAAATGTTTGAATTTGAAAAAAAAATTAATTAATTTATTCTTCAGAAATGTATGTCATATGATAAAAAGCTTGTTACGAGGACATCTGATTTCAACCTCCAGATATCATAATCATGGTATACCATTAAAAAAAAAAAAAGGCCTAGTAATGCCATTAGCTTGCTTAATTATTGAGTATAAATGAATTAAATTATACACTTTTGGTCATTATATTACAAAAATATTTATTATTTGTTTTAAATACCATCCAAGAGATTTAAATTTGAAAAATTGTTATGCCTACTGTTAAATAAGTGTTATTCATCATTGAAATCTATTGAATAAGGTCATGTTTGGTAACCACGATATTTTTTGTATTTGGGAAAAAAGTCTGTGTTTGGCGCCAGCTTTGGATGAAAATTTTTTCATCCAAAGCTAATGGATCCCACTTAAAAGGTTTCATATCAGACTAGACCTTCAAATCCCGCTATTGTTAGCGGGCTTTGAAATCCCACTATTGTTAGTGGGTTTTGAAATATTGTTGTTCCAAAATTTATTTTAATTAATTTTTTCAATTTTATTCATTAAAAAGAAAATAATTATTATAATATTAAATATTTTTAATAATTCCACAATTTTTAATAGTTTTATGAAGTTTATATATTTAAAATTTATTTAAAATAATTTTTATTTTTATTTACTTAATTTTTAAAATTTATTTTATTTATATTAAATATATTTCAACATTAATTTATTATAGTTTTATTTAAAATTCAATTTATATAAATTTTAAATTAATTTTATCAAATTCAATCCAATCAAATTCCAATTATATGTTATATATTATTAATTTAATTTTACCTTATCTCATTTTATGAATTTTCCACTATCATTTTTTTTCATTCTCTTGATAATCTAAACATATAAAAAAAGAGAGGGTCAAGATTTATAGATTTTTTTCCTTATATATCGTTACACTTAAATTCTTATCATAAAAAACTTATCAGAAATAAAAGTTAATCTCATTAATTCAATCTTGTGCATTCAATGGCGTCTCTAAAATAGAAAAATAAATAAATAATTAAAAAAAAAAAAACAAAACAAAAGTCAGAACAGCGCATAAACACAAGTCAAAGAAGTGACAAGGAATGTACTGACGTAATCAGTGACGTGATGAGTTTTTGTTTCTATATATGATCTTCTCCTACAGAACAAGAAAATCCCACTGTGGTTTTGCACGCACACACTCACAACACGTGGTAGTCTCTGAAAGTGTAGTTGAAAATGTCGGGGTCCCAGTGCTTTGTGAACCCACCAACACTGAGCTCTACTTGTGGAGCAGGGACTGTTGAGGAACTTGGTGGCCTCAAGACTTATGTCACTGGCCCTTCAGATTCCAAGCGTGCTCTTCTTCTCGTTTCTGATATTTTTGGTAACAACCCATCTTTCTTTTTTCATTCCTTTTTCCATGGTCTGTATTTTTTGGTATATGATCTAATGCTTTTTTTACTTGAAACATTTGCAGGCTACGAGGCTCCTAAATTTAGGTACGGTTATTGAGTGTTGATTTATCTTCTCGATGAATGAATTGATTGATTCTTTATGTTTGTTATCATTGTATTTAGATTTGTTGGATGCTGCACTATAATACATTAAATGTCAGTGATCCATTTCGACGTGTCCCGTCAGCATTAAAAATAAATAACTCAATAGAACAAAGGTGTTAAAAGTGCCAAATTCTTATTGAGTCATGTCCTGGTGTGAGGCTGATTATACCATGCCATATAACATTGTCTTATGTTACACTTCGCAGCATCAAGAATGCTATTCACTTAACAATCGTTGCATTCAAAAATCATATCAGCATGTAACACACCTTTGTGAGCAAAGAAAAAGGGGAATAAAATTATGCTTTTGATATGATAGCTCGCTCAATCTTCCGTGTTTTACTGAATTAAGTCTGTTAAACCTTATTTCTGTTTATCATTAGGATTTGAATTAGTCTGATTTTGGCACTATTATCTTGTTATAAAGGAAACTTGCAGACAAAGTTGCAGCTGCTGGATTCTTAGTCGTGGCTCCTGATTTCTTTTACGGTGATCCTGTTGACTTGAGCAACCCTCAATTTGATCGAGATGAATGGAGAAAAGTTCATACAACAGTGAGTTCTTGCTTAACAATACTATTTTACGGTACGCTATTGTCATTAATGAATGATGGAGTGGTACTGGTATGCCACGTAAAAGAGTGAAATGGAACCACTTCAAATTCGTTTTGTTACCTTGGATTGTGGAGAGTCAACCTAGTGATAATTAGAGTCGCCATCATATTCAAACTTAGACATAGATAAAGCTTAAGATTTTGTAAATGAAATAGTGACCTCTTAGCCATTATTGTAATACTTGTAGCTCAACTTCAATAATTATGTTGTAGGATAAAGGTTATGAAGACGCCAAACCAGTAATTGCCGCTCTGAGAAGTAAAGGCGTGTCTGCTATAGGGGCTGCAGGGTTTTGCTGGGGAGGTGAGTATTTTTCACTCTCTTTTTACTTCAAGGAGCAACATGTTAGCTTGAATTCTTTGAAACATGTTCATGGCGCAATAAACTGAACCGATCAATTACATACTAAAATTTGATTGCCTGTACCAGGGAAGGTAGCTGTGAAACTGGCTGCTTCTGTTGATCTTGTTCAGGCTTCAGTTCTGCTGCATCCAAGTCGAGTCACATAAGATGATATCAAAGGTAAGTTGTTTGCTTTTCAAACTCACTCTACAAATTTGTCACTGATAGAACATTGTTTGTTTCAGAGGTTAAGGTTCCAATTGCTATTTTGGGAGCTGAGATTGATCATATTGCCCCAGCCGAACAACTGAAAGATTTCGGGCGGATGTTATCAGCAAAACCTGGGGTAGAAAACTATAAATAGAGATGTTATTCATTCTTTGTTAATATGTGTTTCAATTAAAAGCTATTGCAGAACTCTACTAGCTTTCTTACGAATTCTTTGGCCTTTGACGAGATGTCGATTTATCTTAATTTAAAGAAGCATTTCTTTCAATAGTACATGGCCAAACTAATTTTGTAGTGGCGGTTTGAACATTCGATATCGAACTTTGCACATCCAATCTTACATTTGTTTTCTATGATCACTAATTGCAGCTCGATAGTTATGTGAAAATATTCCCCGGCGTTGCACATGGATGGACAGTAAAGTACAACAATGAAGATGAGTTTGCTGTCAAGAGCGCAGAAGAGGCACATGAGGACATGTTAAATTGGTTTACTAAGTATGTCAAGTGAGGCAATGTGACCAACTAATATGCTTATTAGTATTATCCTTGTACTTCCGTAATGGTATCATCATTGTTGATGAACTGTTTGTCTACTTGGATTTGAAGATCAACCGTCTTCTCGCACTGTATTGAAACTTGTTGAATTCAATGGTTGAAACCTGGTTAGAGTTTACAAGTATTAGACTTGTATGTATCAACAAACAAAGTTATATTGTTGCCTTTGCTGTTGTGGCCCTAGAGCTTGAGTGAATGCTAAGTCCACAATCCAATCCTAGCTTATTTTGTCAATGTAATGGTTCAGGTGACACTAACTTGAATGAAACTCTTGAGAATGTGAATCAACAACCATAATTACCATTTTGTTTTTTGGATAATTGTGAAATCACTCGAACTTGTTTAATAAATTCAAGTTCAAAACTGAAGTCTCCACTAAACCCTATAATTTTTATAAAATAAAAAATTTTAGTCTTTAATCGTGTTGGTATCCATAAAAATTAGAAACCTATACTAGTGAGATTAAGCTACTGATCTTAGGTTGTGTTTAGAACCCTGACAATTCGGTGAGATGAGGGAAATAAATTTCCCTTCCGGCCATTGCCCATGTTTTGGCAAGAGAGTAAAGAAAATTATTTCCGGAACCCACATCTTGGGTAATATCAAATTTTAAATCGATGAGATTTGTAAACTTATGTGGATATGTGACCTTTCAAAATCTCATCAATTTGAGATTTATTTTTGTTTTATTTATTAAAATAAAATATTTTATTATAATAAAATATAATAAAAATATTTTATTATTATAAATTTATTTAAAATAATTTTTTATTTTTATTTGCATTAAATATATTTACTATATTTTATTTAAAAATCAATTTATATAAATATTATAATAACTTAATCAAATCAAATCCAATCTCAATTATACTAAACATTGTATAATATTAATTTAATCGTATTTCATTCCATCTCATCTCATTTAATCTAATTCAATCCCAACTCATCTCATTCTATTCAATCTCGTGCACTAGACGAGACTTAGCAGTTTTACTAATTTCTCATGGGTACAGCAATCAGGATAATTTAGCTAAAAAAGGGACCGAAAATTAGTTTCTTTATTGCTTAGCCTTTAGTAATTCTCACGTCTCAAACTACAAGTTAACATAGCAATGTTAACTTGGGCCTAATTGGACCTCCTCATGTGAACCAAGTAGAGTAGAAACTAGGACCCTTAAATCAGCAAAATAGGTCACAAGGAGAGATTGCAGTACTGGGCCGATTGAAGCGACCTGTTGAGGCCAACAATCAAACGTCATCGTCTTATAGTTGACATGCTCAAAGATTTTGGAGCCGCCCATTCAAATTTGCAATTGCTTGAAAATTGAACATTTCAAGACGAGCTGCACAAGCTACTAGAAAATATTTATTTATTTATATTCTATGAGGTATTTTTAATTCTTATCTCCTTATTAATATATATATATATATATATATATATATTAACAAACAACAAAAATTCAAAAACAAAATGTCACATTTAAAGTGGTATAAAGTTGATTTCAACCAAGAACACTTAGTAAGTTTTGTAGATATACTTTTTGTCCTCCGTTATAATAGTAGATATTTAAACCAAATAAGTAGTCATTAATTTGTTTGAATAGATATTTAAGTTGTTAACGTCATAATTAATGATTGATTTGTTTTATCATGAAATTTTATATTCAAACAGCCTATATAGTGATTAATCTATTTTAGTAGAAATTCTAGTAGGATAAATAATGATTCATTTGTTTACTTAAATTAATAAACCAATTTGAGGATTCCAAATAAATATTTTCCATTACAAGAAAGGCCATTTTCATTTAAGAAGAATCTTAAAAACAGGAAAATTATATACCATGTTAAGCTAACAGCAGCTCATCATCATCAAGGAAGTTGGAATGATTCGACTAGTCATCAAACAAGTCAAGCTGCAAATAAGAAAGCTGAAGCGATAGTCTACAACAAGCTGAGTGAAGTCAATAGGAGTTAAAAGGATCTCAACATCCAATGAGATGTTGACAGGTTAGCTTACAACATCCAATAAAGAGTTGACAGATTGATGAAGTTAGTTAGGGGTTGTTGGAAAAGCATGACCTGCATGTAAAGCAAAATATAAGTATACTGACTTTTGTATTCAGGGTTCAAGAAATCAAGAAATGAAAATCTATTACTCTCTCAAACTCTCATAGAAAATTTTTAGATGGTATCAAAGCCGATATTGATCTAGAGGCTATGAATTCTCCTACAAGTGGACAACAAGAAATGTCAATGGATTCAAGACAGCAAACACCAACATTGACAAAGAAGCAGAGAGAAGCCCAATCTCAATTGATCTTGAAGAACTTGAACTACAATCTACTTATCAAACTCAATCAACACAACTTCACTCATTGGAAATCGCAAATCTTACCGGTGATAAGGAGGATTACAACTTTGGACCTGTCAAGAGTCCTCAAAAGTTTATTGAATTAAGAGATGAAAACACAGGTGAGATCATTTAAGTATACAATAACGATTTCTTAAATTGGAAAAAGATAGATCAGATGTTGGCATCATGGTTGCTTTCAACTTTTAGTGAACATATTGTAGGTCAAGTTACTTACTGTGTTACTGTGTTTGAAGAATGGAATTCAATTGTCAAGTGGTATTCTACACAATCTATGGCTAGAATCATGAATCTAAGACATCAATTGCAAAGTATGAAGAAAAAAGGAATGTCTATTAGTGAATTCATTTTTAAAATGAAAGGAGTGGCAGATTCATTAACAGCAGCAGGTCAATTAATTACTGAACGTGATTTGATTTCATACATACTAGGAGGTTTAGGTCAAGAATACGATCCTGTGATAGTCACCATCACAGTCAAGAATGAGGACATCACATTGCAGGAAGCACAATTTTTACTCATGAGTTTTGAGTCAAGGTTAGAGCAGTTTGCTTGAACAAGCATTATCGACATACCAAATGCTTCGACTAACATACTGGGGAGGATTAACAAAGGAGAACTTCTAGCCAATTATCTGAGAGGAAGCAATTTCAACAACTACTAGAGGCAGATTCAAGCAAAGAGGTAAAGGTAAAAGTGGAAGAACAGAAAATTCTAGACCCATATGTCAGGTGTTTGGCAAATTGGGGCATGTTGCTAATGTATGCTATCATATGTTTGATCATTCATTCAATACAGACAAACAATCGAATTCAACACTACAAGGCAGCATTGTTTATGCTATAGAATACACTCCACCAGATGCCCTTATCAGAGTTAGAACAACAGCTCAAATGCTTTGATTGTATCAACCTTAACCATCAATGATCCTAATTGGTACATTGATAGTGGAGCTACCAACCATATCACCTCTAATCTAAGTAATCTTTCTCTGAACAATAAGTACAAAGATAAAGACAAACTCTTAGTAGGTAATGACAATACTCTTGCAATATCTCATGTTGGGAAAAGCCTCATTTATACTACCTCACAAAAACAACTTGCATTACATTTAAATAATATGCTTTTAGTTCCAGGAATAACCAAAAATCTGTTGAGTGTTGCACAATTAACACATGACAATGATATTATTATTGAATTTAATAAAAACATTTATCTTATTAAGGACAAGCTGATGAAGAGAATTCTTCTCAAATGAACTCTAAAAAGTGGACTATACCAACTTTCAATTCCAAGTACCGACAACTCAAAAGTGTCAAGTGAATGTTATACTGCTTCCACTATTTCTTCCTATCTTTCAAAATTATCATGTCTTGTAAATAGCTTTAGTTTTCATGATGTTATTATAAATAATGAAAGACTGATGCTTGAATGTAATAGCTTCAGTGTATATACTGGTCTTTTAAAAGCTCTAAAGGATATGTTGTTGAAAACTTGGCACAATAAGCTTTGTCATCCTTCACAACTTGTATTGAACAAAGTTTTAAAAGGTTTGAATGCTAATATCAATGATTGTGATTCATCTTATTTTTGTGACTCTTGTTGTATGAGAAAAGTTCATAGACTTCCTTTTTCTTATTCTCCACATAGAGTTTCTGAACCTCTTGCATTAGTGTGTTTAGATGTATAAGGACCCTCTCTCTTTACATCCACTAAAGGTTTTAGATATTATGTGAGCTTCATTGATCAATACTCTAGATATTGTTAGATATATCCAATGACACAAAAATCAGAAGTCAAAACCATTTTTGTTCATTTTTATAAAATAGTTTAATGTCAATTCAATACCACTCTTAAGAGTTTTCAAAGTGACAATGGTGGAGAGTTCTTAGCTCTCAAAATTTACCTTGCTCAACATGGAATTGTACACAGATTGACATGTCCCTACACATCTCAGCAAAATAGAATTGCCGAGAGGAAATACAGACATATTGTGGAAGTAGGACTCACCTTACTTGCTCATGCATCTCTTCCTTTAACATTTTGGTTGGAAGCCTTTCACACAGTAGTGTTCACTATAAATAGACTTCCTTCTTCTATCTTGAACTTCCAATCACCTTTTACTATCCTCTTCAAACAACAACCAAACTATCTTGACCTTAAAGTTTTTGGATATTCTTGTTTTCCCTATATTCAACCATACAACAAGAACAAGTTTGCATATCACATCAATAAATGCATTTTTATAGGTTATAGTGATTCATCAAAAGGATATAAATGCCTAAGTCCTACTGGTCATGCTTAGACATGTCATATTCAATGAGTAAGAGGTTCCCTTCTTGTCTCTTTGTTCTTCAACAAACATTGTTCTTACACAACAAAATCCAAATTCTACTAGTCTAACTAATAAGTCAAAAATGGTATAGATTAATAACTTTCTAGTCTAAGCAACACTCAAGTACAACATAACCTTTTACCTCCTTTTTTCGATGACTCAAATACAAATCACAAGGTAACCTCATCCAAACATCCTACCACAAACATAAAATCCTTTCATCCTATGGTCACTAGATTCAAAAGTGACATTCACAAACCAAAACTTTATCAATCTATAACCTCCGTAGAAATTGATCCTAAAAACACACCCCAAACAGTTTCTGAAGCACTAAAAAATCCAGTTTGGCAAGTTGCCATGCAAGCTGAATTTGATGCTTTACAAAGAAATAACACATGGTCCTTAGTTCCATATAATTCGAACATGAATATTGTAGGAAATAAATGGATTTTTAGAGTCAAATACAATTAACATGGAAATTGTGGACAAGTATAAGACACGTTTAGTGGCTAAAAGGTTCACACAGACATCTGGTTTTTATTTTAAAGAAACATTCAGCCCAGTTGTGAATAGCTCTACCATCAGAATTGTACTTACTTTGGCAGTTACATATAAATGGGATATTCAGCAAATAGACATCAACAATGCTTTTCTCAATGGTAAACTTCAAAAGGATGTATTCATGACTCAATCAGAAGGTTTTATCAGTTTTGCTGCCCCCTTTCATGTCTGCAAGTTACACAAGTCACTTTATGGACTTAAGCAGACATCCACGGCTTGGTATACCAAGCTTCATGATGCTTTGATCAAATAAGGATTCAAAAATAGTAAGGCTGATCCTTCTCTCTTTATATATAAGACATCAACATATTTTCTTTTACTATTGATGTACGTTGATGATATTTTAATAATTGGTGGGGATCATTCACTCATTGACAAGTTGATTAAAGACTTGAATTTAAGTTTTGCTTTAAAGTCTTTAGGTTCTATTCATTATCTCCTTGGTCTTGAAGTTCACCAAATAGTATCTAGTCTCACTCTCACTCAATCTAAGTATGCTAAGGATCTACTTATAAAGACAAGAATGCTGCTGTCAAAACCATGTGCCACTCCTTTTGCTCCTGGCTGCAAGCTATCTGCTTAAGATGGTATCCCTTTCTCTAATCCTACCTTGTTCCGAAGTACAATTGGAGCTCTTCAATATCTCACACTAACTAGGCCTGACATCTCTTTTGCCATCAATAAACTTAGTTACTTTCTTTCCTCACCAACTCAAGCACATTGGCTAGTTGTAAAAGTGATTCTTTTATATCTAAAAGGTATTCTTACTTTTGGTATCTCTTTCACTCCCGCACAACAGCTTATACTTAAAGGTTGATGCTGATTGGGTAAGCAGCTTAGATGACCAAAAGTCTACAGAGGGATATTGCCTTTATTTAGGGGCAAATCTGATATCATAGTTCTCCAAAAGACAAATTGTGGTTGCAAGATCTACTAATAAAGTAGAATATAGGTCTTTTGCATCAGCTGCAATTGATATTTTTAGTCTTAATCTCTTCTCAAAAAACTACACATTACACCATCATAAATTCCGATTTTATGGTGTGACATTATCAATGCAAATTCCCTTGCTCACAATCCTGTCTTCCACTCAAGAACTAAACATATAAAGATTGATGTCCATTTTCTGAGGGACATGATTTCAACTAGCACTTAGAATATTTGATATGTTCCCACTGCAGCTCAAACTACAGATATTTTCACAAAGGATTACCAATAGCTCGATTTTATCTACTGCGCAACAAACTTGTAATCGATGAAGAATAGCTTCGTTTGAGGGGGAACGTAGAATCTAAAAAGAAACCTGTTCATCTTGATGATGATGATGCTCAATTTATGAAAACTAAGTTCAAACTCGTTAATCTTAATCAGTCAAGTTTGAGGGGGAATGTTAAGCTACCGACATCTCATCATCATTAAGGAAGTTGGAATGATTCGACTAATCATCAAACAAGTCAAACTGCAAATAAAAAAGCTGAAGCCATAGTCTACAACAAGCTGAGTGAAGTCAGCAGGAGTTAAAAGGATCTCAACATCCAATGAGATGTTGATAGGTTAGCTTACAACAACCAATAAGGAGTTGACAGATTGATGAAGTTAGTTAGGGGTTGTTGGAAAAGCATGACCTGCATGTAAAACAAAATATAAGTATACTGACTTTTGTATTTAGGGTTCAAGAAATCAAGAAATGAAAATCTATTACACTCTTAAACTCTCATAGAAAATTTTTACATACTACCTATTATCCTCAAACAAGCTCACCACGCGCGATGATCAGAGCGTGTGATGAAAGCAAAAAGGGTAAAAATCATTTTGATTCCTAAGTTTTGAAAAAAGATCAAAATTTTAACTACGTTTTGAAGAATGATCCAATCATTTTTAGTATTTTGAAAAAGTATCAAATTAATCTCTTCCATCTATTATTATTACAATAATATTTCAAAATGTTACTTAAACACTTATAAAATTAAGCACAAAAAAATTTTAAAAAAAAACTTTAAAAATAAAATAAAATAAAACAAAAAAATCAATAATATCCACTAAATATTTTTTTAGAAAATTAAAATCAAAACTTAAAATAAAACAAATTAAAAAAAAAAAATCCATCTTCAACCTTTAACCTAATCTTTATCTTCAACCTCATTCCACATCAATATTCATCTTCAATCAAGCAAATAACATCCATAAAATCAATCGAAATATCTCATCCATCAGCAATTTAATGGAAATCAATTTAAATAAGATAATGTCAAAATAACCCACAAATAAAATTAAAAAACAAAAAAAAAAAGATTGGAGAATCATCACTGTCGACAGATTGACGAATCCATTGTTTTCAATTAAAATGCAAGTTAAAACAAATAAAATTTGTAAACCCACCGCCGCTGGTTCTAGTCCTCCATTTGCTCAGTGTCAGCCATCGCCATAGCTCCAGCTTTTGGTCGTTGCCAAACCTACCACTGTTGGTTCTGGTCTTCTATTGGCTTCGCGTCGACCGTCGTTGCAGCTTCGGCTGGTTCATCGGGTGATCATCTAGTTCATCGCCAGATCGTCTAGTTCATCACCAGAATACTGGTTTGATGATGAATCAGTTAATCTAGTTCATCACTAAATCAGAACTTTTCTTTTCTTTTCTTTTTTTTTTTAAAAAAAAGAAAGAAATTCTAGTGATGAACCAGATCTGGATCAACACTAGATCAATTTTTGTTTTTTGGTTTCTTATTTTTTTTTGGTGATTCATCACGAGATTCTGGTTTGGTGATTTCATCACTAGAATTTTTGTTTTTAAACTTTTTTTTCTCATTTTTGTAGATCATTTTAGTCCCTAAAATGATAAAATTATCCTTATACATTATGTCATCCATTAAGTTTGATCGTTAGTTAACGAGTAAATGATGTTAATTTGATACTTTTTTAAAATATTATGATCTATTTTATTTATTTTTAAATATAATTAAAAATTTGATATTTTTTAAGAGTTAGGGACTCAAATGATTTTTTTCTCAGAAAAAACAAAACATTACAATTTACAAATCAAATTTCAAAGTTTCAACAAACAGATCTTCGTCGCATCAAAGCCCTCGAATTGTCTGAAACCAACCACAACCAAAAATGTGGTGGATTCGATGTGATATTTGACATGAATCACTCACTCGCTTCTCCTTCTCTAAGACAACCCTCCAATTCATCTTCTTCTTCAACATCGAGTTCGTGGTTCTCGGGCTTTGTCAGGAGGTCGTCCAGTGTCAAAGCATCCAACACCTCCTCCATGTCGCTCGGCGGGGACTTCGCTGGCCCCGTCAAGGCCAAGAATCAGTTTCGTGGTGTCCTCTTCAAGTATGGCCCTAACCCAGTTCAGGTCTGCCTTTTCGGTTGTCAAAAAGATCTTTTTTTTATTTTTTTGGATTCTAAATGTTGAATTTTTTGTTCTACGTTTTGCTTGTGCATGATGAAATTTGTTTAAAGATTGGTTTTTTGCGATTAAAAGGGTTGTGAAAATGGTTCATTTTAGCTGTGAGAGTAATATTGCTGATGTTGGGAGTTATTGGTTCAAAAAGGTCTGTTTGTTTGGTGGTGCATTTGAATATATGGTTCGAGTGATGATTTTTTTTGTGATTGGAAACAAGAAAGTTATAGGCTTTTGGTGTTATTTATGTTTTGAATTGGTTAGAGATGTCTAGGCTCTAAGATATATACAAGGTTTGGAACTATTGCAACATTTGGTTGAATTTGATAGAATTCAGCTAGAGCATTCTCTGGTAGGTATCATATTATTTATTGAAAGCAAAGCATGCTGTGAATCTAAGTGAATGATTAAGAATGATTGTGAGCTATGAGGGTATAGAGAGGAAAGTTATAGGGTGAAAGATGAGAGAACCAGAAGAAGAGGAAATGGTTTGAGATGATAGAGGCATATGTATCGTGTGTTCTCCGAATTCTCTATGTGTTTTTCAGAAATGCTAAAAATGTGTGTGGTTTCATTTTTATTTTCCCAAGAATTAGACTCTTTTTATAGAGTTGTTTTTTTCATGGGTTTTTCAAAGCTACTTTACATACAGTTACTATATGTGCTTTATGTGTGTTTATGAATTTATAGAATAAAAACCAGTTTAACTAGGCATTGTGATTGTGACATGATATCTCTCTTATGTTTTCTTCACCTTGCAGGTTGCATTTAAAACAGGTGACTATAAACAACAAGTTATTTTTATTGGTGGATTGACTGATGGTTTTATGGCAACTGAGTATGTTTCGTATTGTTAGCTTTAATCCGTTAATATTCATATTTTATTTAAAAAATACATTGTTTAATTTCTGTCTCAATAAAAAATGAGATTGAATTTCTTTCCAGTTGATTACTGGCAGCCCCAAGTTCAAAAAAGAGAAAACAACTGGGATTCTTGGTTTAGTTATTCTCTCCATCTCATAGACGTTGTCTTCTTACATTTAACATGAAGGGCACCGCAATTGATTCAGTCACATTAAAGACAGGATTCGATCTAGCCACTAGCTTTCTAAATGGACATGCATTTTGGAATTGACTAGAATAAAGGAAGACAATCTCTTTGTGATGGAGGAATTAAACATTCTGGAACCTTTTTTTTTTGGGTTTTTGCAAGGAGCTGAACATTATCATATTATAATCTTCTTCTTTCCTTTTTTTTTTTTGATAAACTTTAATGACATAGCTTTCATTATCTGATCTGCAGATACTTGGAACCTCTTGCTGTTGCTTTAGACGAAGAGAGATGGTCACTGGTTCAGTTTCTTATGTCGTCTTCATACACTGGATATGGCACCTCCAGTTTGCAACAAGTAACCTATCTCTGCTCTGCCTCTCAAATTTGTTGTCTGTGTCTGGTGACTGGAATATGTCATAGTTACATTGTTATCTTAAGATTGCTTAAATTGTTATGCCGTTTATTAGTCTTTCTGTAAGTTTAGTGAATGTGTATGATTTATAATCTGCTCTTCTTTTTATGTGCTTCCCTCTTACATGCTACTTTGCATTAATCCAAAACTATATACAAAAATTATGAGAAAATGGTAACTCAAATTTCTGAGGAAGCTTCACTCAACAAATTTCTTACTCATTATCTCTTCCACAAGTGCTGCCCAAGCAAATGTCTACTGGAAGGTAAAGTGGCATGAAAAGTATTCAAGATTAAGAGGTGAAATATTGGTGTGTTAAGGATTATCCACATGGTGCTTACCACACACCTTATAAATTATCAAGAGAGATGCCTTTTTGCCCTCTATTGACTGGATGAGAGCAGTTTTAGTTGTGTTCCTACTTTCGATTGTTGAATATATGCTTAACTTTTCAGTACCTCAGCTTACTTGGAATTTATGTGCAAAGTTTTGATAGTCTATATTATTTGTTGTTCTACTCATTCTGTTCTATTTTCTGGTTGTGTTGGCTTGGTAACTAATGCTTGTAGCTTGCGTTCTTTGTTGCTATTCTGTTATGTTAAGATATTTTATTGCTTGGACTTAAGATGCTCTTGCAACATGTACCTTATAGGATGCCAAGGAGATTGATCAGCTGATTAGTTATCTAATCAACAAAGAAGATTCTGAGGGTGTGGTACTACTTGGTCATAGTACTGGCTGTCAGGTTACTGTTTATTGTGTTTAAACTTGTATTGCATTTGATATTCTTTGAGGAAGCTTTTCATTTTTTTTTTCCCCATATGAATCTAGGATATAGTAAATTATATGCGTACGAATGCAGCATGCTCGCGAGCAGTCCGTGCTGCTATCTTGCAGGTATCAACTATCCATTTTGAACTATTTGCTCTTCATAATTGATGCAAGTCATAAGTTTTGAATGGGAACCACGTTATGATGCTAGTATATCTATGATCCATGGATATTAGGCACAAGTATACCGACTTTAGAAGGTCCGGTACCAATTGACCTGAGCATGTAACTGGAGACAAGACAAATATTTTATTTCTTAGACTTGTATGGACTTTTCAACTTTTATGTTGAATTATTTCCTCGAGGATTTTTCTTGCTGTTTCCTATTCTTTGTGCATTCACTCACACAGCAGTCATAATATCAATTGTAATGTTCAGGCTCCAGTTAGTGATCGGGAATACAGAGCAACTCTTCCTGAAACAGCTGCCATGATTGACGTGGCTTCAGAAATGATAAAGGAAGGCCGAAAGTCAGAATTAATGCCTAGAGAAGCGGATCCATCATCTCCAATAACTGCCTATAGGTGGGTATTTATCGGTGTTGGAACTTCATATAATTTTGTTCTTCTTTATTTATTTATTTTTTCTTTTGTTGCTTTTAAAAACCTCAGATATGTTCCTAATATGTTCATTCATTTCATGTTTATAACAGTATGCGTTAGATTTAAAAATATAATTCCTTATATCATATTAACTAAAATTGTAGATAATATGAAACATGTCTTTTCAGGAAAAGTTAGGTGTATCATATAAGAATTGCATGAAACATGTAAGACACAAAAAGAATTTTGGTAATTTAGTCCCTCTTTGAGTCCTTAATCTTCTTTTGTATTTTCTTGAATTTTGTTATTTAATTTCAATTGTAACGTTATGCTGAGAACCTACAAGAGTCCCGTGCCTTTCCATTTGTTTCTAAAAGAGAGAGAAGTGGAACAAGTCAGTTTCAGATATCTCCTATTGATTCTAAAATTTGGTTTTTAAGAAACATCAAAAACAAGAAATTTGACCCTGACAGGGGGCATAGGAAACATTGTTACTACATAGAAGCTTGTCATATGTTCATGCTGCTTCTGCATTGTTATTTTGCAGGTATAACTCTCTTTGTTCCTACATGGGCGATGATGACATGTTCAGTTCTGACCTCAGTGAGGACCAGTTAAGAATGAGACTTGGTCATATGGCTAATACGCCTTGCCAGGTGTGCAGCTTTTACAACTTGTTTGCTAATTAGGCTTCAGTCAATTTTTTGAGTGGGAGAGTTTCCTTGGGCTAGTTTCTGTTCAAGAAGTAGCTCGTCACCCTTCCCATCTCATCTATGCTTGTTAAAATGATGAAAAACTCTATATGAGAATTTTATAGTTTATGAGACCTAGGTCTTTTATATGTAGGATATAACAACAACCTGTTTTGTGTGATTGAACTGTCTATTGTTAAGGAAGAGATGGTGGAGGAGTGGGAATCATATCAGATTAACTCAAAGTGACAAGCTGATGTATTTTTTTGCCTTACATTACTGAAATCCTTGTTTAGTGGATGATGAGTGCCTACGACTTGGGTATCTCATGCTAATTTCCTGCAGGTTATCTTTTCCATGGCCGATGAGAATGTGCCAGAGTATGTTGATAAAAAAGCATTGGTTGAAAGGTGATAACCAAAATCCTTTCCGATTCAGTTTGCATGCACCATCTTAGACTCTTAGTATTTATTGATCATCTGCTTTATAAATTGCTCCCACTTTAGTTACAAACCTTTTCTTTGCTATGGTGGTTATGCATATATGAGAGACCATCCATGATTTTATTTATAACCAAATGACCATTTTAATACATAAAATCATGCAGATTGTGCCGAGCAATGGGTGGTGCAGAGAAAGTTGAAATCGAGCATGGGAATCACTCCCTGTCCAACAGAGTCCAAGAAGCTGTTCAGGCGATTATGGACTTCGTTAAAAGAGAAGGCCCAAGCGGCTGGGATGATCCATGGACGTAACTTGTAACCTTTATAATGGTCTTACATTTTTCTTTTCCTTCTTTTATGGCTTTTTCATTATCCCAATTTATTTTCTCCTAGAACTCTGCTTTGTATGTTCAAATTCTTTCATACATACATATATGCATATTATTGAAAGAGAGTATGCTTATACCTAGACTGGTGAACATTTTGGTGTAAAGAGAAAACATTAATGTGTTGGTATTACTTTTATTATACAAAATTTGCTTCTCGTTCTCATCTTTGTATTGATCCTAATCTCATATTTGTGTTGAAGATCAAAGGGTGTTATTGGAAATGGAGGGTTGGTTGGTGTTTGTTGGGTGGGTGGGGTTGGTAACTTTCATTAATGGCTTCATTTTTCGTCAACTTTTGAGTCACCTTATATCTCTGTTATTACTCTTGTTCAGCTTGCCTTTGGTTTCAAATCATCTCTACTATTACCAAAAGATTCAAAAAATCAAAGCCACTCAAGGTTTACTTTTCTTATTCCACTAAACTGGTGGTGGATTCTAGCATTTTCAAAGGATCCCCATTAGTACTTTTGGAGCTTTACAACATAGCTTTGTCGGGAGAAACATGTTTTGATAACTCTCAGTAATTTCCTTTTCTGAAAAATGTATGTGACAGCAGATGGCCTCAATATGTAACTACAATAGACCTCCGCCGTTAAATGAAAATGCAGTCACCTCCACTCCACACCCATCTGAATGCCAGTGAGTTTTGATAATTAAACCAATTAATAATAAATGCAGCCTCAAATAATGGTGAGTATGGACGTCTGTGTGTGTGATGGGTGGGGTGGTGTGGCACCACAGTCAAATTTCAAAAAGGCCAGTCTGGTTTATGCTTATTGCTATCACTTGGTGCTTATGCAGCCGAATCGTGTGTTTATCAGAATTCAGAATATGTCTATTTGCTTGTGTTTGGCTGTATTGAAATGCGCACCACCCCATATCTCTCATTCCTTTTCATACATTTAGCGGCTGACAGCTACTCCCAACTCTTCACTTGCATCATTTCCTCCTGTTATCACAAATATTGGGTTGATTGACCTGCTATGTCACACAATTGACTTATGTTTGTAGATTATTCTTATTGGCACAACAAAAACAAAGCATAATTGTCCTCAAGTATATTTATACTTCTTAGTAACACTTGTAAGTTCTTAAATCACAAAATCTAATTTTAAGAAATTTTTTATCATAAACATACCTTTCGACTGGGAAGATTTATATTTGATACCTTCACATTATGAGAAAATGTGGTTAATACCAAACTCCGCATGTGACCACTTTCGCTATGAAAATATTGAGTAATATAAGTCGAAATCAGTTTGTGTGATAGAAGCAATAAATTCTTCAACAATGTCGATTTAACTATTTAAGATCCAAAGTAAAAGTAATTAAATTGCGTTTGACTTTAAAATACTAACTAAAAACTATATACTCATTCATTGTACATTTAGACATTTCAATCTTCCAAATACAGCAGCAGGCAACAACTCATCACAAATTTTTTATTATTTTTATTATTATTATTTTTATTGAATTGTCAGCTTTGGTGGCTCATAATTTTTTCTCCACAACTTAATCGGACCACTCTATTAATTTCCAAGTACTTTTGTTAGTTATAAAGTCATTATTAAGATTAATTATACATTATTTTAAAGGATATTTGTAGAAACCCCCCTGAAAAATAAAATAATAAGAAAATACCCCCACTTTTTAAAATATTAGGTAAACTATCCCCACCGTTAAAATCCGTACAAACCGTTAAACATTCCATCCACAATTATTAAAAGTCCAAAATGCCCTCAATTTTCATAAGTTGATGAGAAAAATATTATGAAAAAACCCCCCTGAAAAGCAAAATAATTGGAAAATACCCCTCAAACTGAGGGTATTTTGGACTTTTAAACAATTGTAGATGGAAATCTCTAACGGTTTGTACGGATTTTAACGGTAGAGGGTAGTTTACCTAATATTTTAAAAAGTGGGGGATAGTTTACCTAATATTTTAAAAAGTGAAGGTATTTTTTTATTATTTTGTTTTTCAAGGGTTTTTACAAATACCCCTTATTTTAAATGACCACATCAACAGAAATGAAATCTGTCCATTAATCTTGTCCAAGCAATGATACAGCTGTTACAGAATCTAACAACTGTTCATCTTTAGTGCCGCAGGCGTAAAAAACAACATTTTTGTCCACATTCTCACTCAAATTTTCTAGGAAAGTTAGGTCATTTTTTGAATTTATTCAACAATAATCTCACCCTAAATTATATTTACCGTCCTTCGGTCATATTACGAGTCCAAAATGCACACGTTGTAATACCAACTTTTACGATATATATAAGTTTTAGTCACATAATGAAATGTACCCTTTTCAAAAGATATTATACAAAACATACTTGGCTTTCTTTTCGGTTTTGGAATAAATTATTAATAGATTTAGAGCTAATTATTATAACTATCCGTCAATTATATTGAATTATAAAGTAATTTAACGCAAATAGTTAAAACATTATCAAAATTAAATATTATATATTAAATTAGTACCTTTCAATTCATGAAACCTGACAATGACTCCATTCATCTTAAAAAGAAAACTATTATAAATCTAATTTAATCCATAAACACGAGCTTTGTGATGGGATTCAAATCTGCACAATGGGAACATCAATTTTGGTACGTAAGAAGGGCATTGTTTTGGCCTTTAATGTGACATCTCATGTGAAAGCCGCGAGCCCACGTGTCCAATATCGACCATGCACAGAACTATTTATCATAATATCATTATTTTCAAATGACAGTAATACCCCTATCTCCCTCACCACCACCGACGCTTCCACAAATCAAAATCACCTTGTCGGTGTCATTTTTTGACAACTAGATTCTCCACCCCCTCGTCATTTCACGTCCAACCAAGGCTATTATCGTCAACACGTAAACGTGTCCTTTTTTTTTCACTTTGTTCGATTAAAGTCACTATACCATACCTATACACATTTTGACTTTTTTAACAAGACAACACACCGTGTCCTTGGCCTTGTTTATTTCTATAGTTCTATAAGTTGGGAACCGTTTAATGAAATGTCCAAATTCCTCTTGTTTTTTTTTAATTTTTGGTCTGTGAGAAAGGATTTTGAACATTTCATCAAATTACAAGGGTGATAATAGACTTTTTCCTTCTATAATTGTCGAGTTTATTTTATTAATCCTCAATTAAATAGAATGTAATTCCATGTATACAAAGGAGACACCTTCTGTTTTTCAGCTGTCTCTTGTTTTCTCTCATCGAAACTAATAAAATCAAACCCAACAAACAAAATTAGAAACCCAACCAAACAGTACTAATGTAGTTGTAACACATATTAGTGTTTTTTTTTTTTAATGATATTATATATGTACACAGGTGGTTATCTCAAGAAAACCGTGACTTGTGCTTCTAATAAAAAACTTTCTTGGAGACCTGTTTTTGTCGTCAAATCTTTTTCTTTTCAATTTGTTCTCATTCCATTTTCTATTTTTGTATCTGGGGTTGTTTTGTTTTGTTGGTTTAGCTCTTCAAGTTGTTCAAGTTGTGTTCTTTATCGCATTAATTTTTTTTTTTTTTTAAAAAAGTTGTGTTCTTTAGCCCTTTTGGGGTGGTTTTGGAGATGCCGGAGAAAATAGTGGTGTCTCAAAAACAGTGGCTTGTATCAGGCCCAATGCATCAATGGAGATTTGGGGTGTTGACGGCTCTAGTTTTTTTTGGAATGGTGGCTGTGTGGAGCATGGATGGTTGCACTATCAAGAACTTCATTGAAGCTTGGAGATTCAAGCAGGATCGTTATCTACCTATAAAAAAAGCTAATGTCACAGTCAATGGAACCCAAATCCATGAAAATCAGACTCTAGTAACCAATACTATTCCAATTTCTCATGCTCAAAACCAGGCCAAGACTCAATCTTTCACTTCCCAGATTCCAGCAAATCTGTCTGCAACCAACAAAACACATAAAGATGACAACATTACCTCCAAAAATGCAGGCCATGTAGCTCAACAACAAGATAATTCTAGTCGGGTTTTGTCAAAAGAGCTGCGGTGGTTGTCAGCTGAACTGGAGCCAAACTTGACTACAAAGCTTCTTGCTCGATGGTTGGCTCCTGGAGGGGAGCCTTGCAAGGACTCACGAACGGTGGCGATTTCTGTCCCTGGCTTGGATGAGAAAAATGGGAGCTTGGTGGAGTTGTCAGCTGGTGAGATACATGAATTTGTGTTTTATGCTTTGGATGAGTCTGGGAATTTTCGATGTTCTGGTGGAGACTACTTCGAGACAGGTCTTTCAGGCGAGTCATGGAAGTCTCGACCTTTGGTCAAAGATTTTGGCAATGGATCCTACTCGGTTTCACTTCAGGTTCATCCGGATTTTGCTGGTGTTTATAATCTGACTGTGATTTTGCTTTTTAGACATTTTCAGGGTCTTAAGTTTTCTCCTGCTAGGTTTGTGTTTGATAGAGAGTTGATTCATGTGCCTATTAGGTTCTTTAGAGGTGGGGCTCGATTGCCTGGTTTGAAAACTTGTCAAAGGTCTGATTTTGAGAGAGATGTGTGGTCTGGGAGGTGGACTAGACATGGGAAAAATGATGCTTGTGAGATTAGCAATGATGGTAGGTATAGGTGTCTAGCAGCAGATTTTCCATGTGAGAGTCCATGGTGTGATGGTGCATTGGGGAAGATAGAGAGTAATGGTTGGGTGTATTCTAGTCATTGTTCGTTTAGGATATTTTCAGCTGATTCTGCTTGGAATTGTTTGAAGAATCGGTGGATTTTCTTCTGGGGGGATTCGAATCATGTTGATACAATAAGAAACATGTTGAGTTTCGTGTTGGATTTGCCTGATGTACGTTCAGTTCCTAGGAGATTTGATATGAAGTTTTCGAACCCCAGGCATCGTTCTCAAACCATTCGAATTACTAGCATTTTCAATGGTCATTGGAATGAGACACTGAATTATCTAGGGTTGGATTCTTTGAAAGATGAAGGGTTTAGGAATTTGTTGAAGAAGTACTTCTCAGAGGACACGGTTCCTGACACAATGATCATGAACTCTGGCTTGCATGATGGCGTGCACTTCTCCAACATCAGGACTTTTTCCAATGCTGCAAAATATGCAGCTTCGTTTTGGAAAGAAGTTATGGAGTCGGTAAAGCAGAGGGGATTGGCAGTGCCACGAATTTTCTTCCGGACCACGGTTGCTACCGGTGGGTATGCACGGTCGCTGGCATTTAATCCAAGTAAGATGGAGGCATTCAATGGAGTGCTCTTAGACCAACTAAGGCAAGCTGGGCTAGTTTCTGGTGTGATCGATAACTTTGACATGACAAATCCGTGGCATTATGATAACCGTTGCAATGATGGCGTGCATTATGGAAGAGCGCCATTAAAGATGAGGTGGAGGGATGGAGAAATTGGGCACCAGTATTTTGTGGACCTGATGTTAGCTCATGTGCTGCTTAATGCAATATGTGTATAATATTATAGCAAGTGGATTGCAGAGGGGATTGAATTTTTGGGGAGGTGTTTGTTGTTTAGATCCTGGAAATTGTCATTCGTGAATAGTGACAGTAATACTATAGAGTGAGCTGGAAGTTGCAGGCATCGTTATTGTCAGCATTGATGAAATGCATGGAGAAAAAAACTTAGGTGGTGCTTGAAGACAGACAAAATTCTGCAGCAGTGAGTATTGTATACTGGTTCATATTAATTACTAGATTAGGATTATCATTCTTTATTTGTTTATAAACCTGTGATCACGTTTGCTTTAGATAGATCTTAGCTTGTAGCTAGACAATCAGAATTGAGAGGTCCTTGAAGTTCCAAGGACGAAAATATTAGTGAATATTGATTTGTATCATATGAGATCGATGTATCTGTTGCCTATATTTAGAAAAGATCTGAAATTTTTGCATCATTCTATTGCTTTCTTAACAAATTTTCGAGTGATTACTTCATCTCGCTGCTTATCCTGTAAATCCAATATCATCCTATGATCTTTTATGCACAGGTGTGATTCATGTCATGATTATAGATTTGCTATTAGTAAATGTATCTTGATTACCGAATTCTTCTTAACAAGCCCTCAATAAGCTGTTGTCGGGTTTATCCACAACGTATCAGTTGTATCATCTGTCACATGGTACCTGTTGTTATAGTTTAATGAGATATATATATCGTTCATGAGGTTACATTTAAGCTCCCATTATAATTAAATTAGAAGAGATTTTACCAGTTCATTTAGTTAGCAATAAAATGCTATCAAGTATTATTGGAAATTTTACCAATTATTTACAAGCTTTTTCTTTTTTGAAATAACAGTATGCTATCTGTGTCATTGCCACCCTATATTAACAATGTACATGCCGAAAGTTTGGCTACAAGTTGAAACAGAAACAATACATATGTAACTATTTTGACAATGCTTTTGAAAAGCAAAGCATTGTCTAAAGATACATGAATCCAAGGTTGGATTTGGGCTTTTTCTATGCAACTTTAAAGAAAGTTTCTTTCTTTCTTCTTTCTTTTATTTTCTTTACTTGGCATTCCTTTTTAGGAAGAAGTGAAAGTCTATTTTGTGAGAGAAGCATTATAATGACTTGCATTAAATAAGATTAGCTTCATTACATGATTAAACAGCTGTAGTTTGATGTCAACCGACAGCATCTCTACTAATTACTCAAAATGCTTTGTATTATGTCAAACAATCATGAGTCTAATGAATATGATTGATTCGTGATAATGTAATCTCGAATTTGAGTTCATTGTATCAACTGATAGTGAAGTAGAGGATTGGACCGGACTTGAATGCGGGATCGAGTTTAAGACTTGAGTATGGATATTTATACTGTATATATATCCTTTTAGTAAGTACATCCCATTAAATATGTTTTTAAAAAAGTAATTGCACAAAAAATGGTTTTGATATGATATAATAAGTTTTAATAAAATGATAATTTCATATTGAGTGGATTATAAATTTATAATCACATATATATTTTTTTAAATAATTTTAATGGGATACATACACATAGTAAACGAGCTAAAGCTTAGTGGGATATCTGGTCAATGTGTACAAACTATTTACAAAAGGGCTCATGGGCTGGGTTGGACTTGTAAAAAAATTTAAGACTTGGCCCATAGCCGACCTTCAAGCTAAATTTGAGTCTTAAAATTAAGATGGGGCTCATTTGACACTTCTACTTTGCAATGTCACAATGGACCCAAACTAGTCCCCAGACGCAAATGGCCCACTAGTAGTAAGACTATATTACGATTGTGCATGAATTTGGGCATTTTTGTTTTGCCCAAACTGAGCCGAGTCAACACAGTCAGTAGGAATTTTAGGTGTACACAATGTATATACATAACTCTTGGAAGGTTTGGTGAAGATGACTAGTTGACTGCTTATGTGATTATTTGGTTTATAATCCACTACCAAAAACAACAAAAATCTACTACAAATTTAACTTCTTGAAACAACAAAATTAACATCATTATAACACAATTCTTATCTGTTCAAACATCACCAAAAGCTTCTAAATCAAAACTTTCTGTTGATGTTCGGAAACGGTCAACCAGAGATTCTGGGATTCAGACGGCGAACTTGGTAATTAAGGGTTCTGATCATATTATCGGAAGTGTAATAAATGAATAATCAATAAGGTTCAAGGTTGGTGGTGTTTAATTCAGGTGAAGGAATGTCGATCTTGGAGGTTGGTCGAATTTAATAAGGTAATCAGTGAGGGATTAGAGAGAAAGAGAGAGAAAGAAGAGCGTAAAACACAAGGATTTTTACGTGGTTCAGTAACTGCACTTACATCCACGGCCACTCTGAAATAATTCCGGCAGAGTGACAATTCTCTAGTATGTTCAACTTGTTCGTACAGTAAAATATCTCCCATATTTATAGAGAAGGGGAGATGACAATAGAAAAATAAAAAAAAATTACACACGTTACTGGCAACGGCTAGTTTTAACTAATCCTGACATTATCATGCTGCATTAATTGTAAAGATAATGATTGTTCTCTTCCTACACACGTCTGCATTTAATATACCGGGTGAGATATTCACTTCATTAAATGTTTCTGGGTAATGGTACAGGCGTTTTCGACGGGAAATCATGAGAGTTGGTGATTCTGACAACTTGTTGTACAAGATATCCCCTAAGTAAGCTTTCCAGCTAGTCAGATGATGCGTGCTGGGGATAGGCCGACGTGGTCAGGAGAGGAGGTTCAGACGATTTGGAGGCTTTCGCGATCTCGCGACCTGGGTGGACTCACGAGCTCGACGAACTGTGATGTGGGCAGGATGCATGCTCGGAAGGTCTGGTAGGTGCTGCGAGCTCGCGGCCTAGTTGGCCTCACAAGCTGGGGCTCCAAACTGCTGGTCCTGATTATGGACTTTCTGGGCCTTCGCTCCTATTCAAACGTTTGAGGCCTATACTGACTCACTTAGACAGAGGATGGGAAAATGGGCATAACACTTTCATATTTCATAATCACATACATCTAACAACTACAACATATAAATTATCTTTGTTTTTTTTGAAAAACTAACATCAAATAAGTAATAGATTTATAAAGTAAGAAAACTACTCACAGAGAGATTGTATAATGTATATGTGCTCCATAGAAATCCAACCCCCAATCTTTTGGAAGATGGAGAGTGCACACAATATCTATACTCACTAGTAGCCGGTTGCTAACGCGTAGGTTGTCTTATAGGGTATCATTTCCTATAAAACCCAATTTATAAAGTTGATCAGACATGTAATGATTCGAAATATTAAAATATATATTTAAGAGTAAAAAATATAAATCTAAAAAGATTTAATTACCTTATTAATGGGATGATTTTATTCATTAATTATAACTATTAGGTTAATTATAAATATAATTATTAAAATCAGTCTGCTTATTATAATTAATAGGTAAGATTATCAAATCAATAAGATAGGAAAATCCGAAAGTAAAATCGTCTAAAATAAGAAGACGAGCCCCTAAAAATGTGGAAATAAATGCCTAAAGGCACCATTTCAAGCTTCACATCAAGAATACGCTTGCCTCACCTGACACACCCAAAACCAATAAAAAAAAACAAGAGAAACATCGAAGCAACTTCTCGGCTAATCAAAATTCCAACACTCTCCAATAAAATTTGATTGATTTTATCTCATAAAAGAAGAAGCCCTATTCAGCGAACCCAGTAGAGTACATTTTGTTGTTGGTGGTGTTGTGGGGCCGGGTGGGGGGGCGGTTTTTAATAGAGGACTCGAAATCTGGCAAATTTAGGAGGATTGAGAGCTCGCTTGTCGTTGAAGCAAGCAACATCTGAGTTCGATAACGACGACGAAGACTGCAGGCCTTGGCGTCGCAGGTTCTCGATGGCTTTCACGTGGGGTTCTGCTTTTCGGATCACTCTTTTGGTCCTTCTTCTCGCCGCTGTTGTCACCGCCTGTTACACTCTCCCTGTCGAAAAGGTCGCTCTTTGAGACTGCCCGTTTCGTTGTTTGATGGTTTTGTTCGGTTTCTCAGATGGGGTTTTGCTGGTGTTGTTTAATTTTGGTGATCTGGTTTAGGGTTTTGATTTTGGTTTTAGGGCTTTTTAGGGTGGTTTCTGGTTTGATTTGGGATAATGGGTTGGTGATAGAATGTTGAGTGAGATATTACCAGTTGTGGGAAAGTTTTGGTTTTTTGGTTTTAGTTTGATTTTTGCAATCTGAGTTTTTTGTTGCTTGAATTTTGCACTATTTAAATGCTAATGCCGTATTTTTTTTTTTAAATGTCTAATTGAGTTGGTATCTTTTTCTAGTCATATAAAATGAAGTGAAAATTGCTTAGATTGTTTTAATTAGAACTTTTTTATCATTTCATTTCATGTTTTCTGTACAAAATGGTTGGATTGGCTTGGTGTATTACTTTAGTTCTATGGATTTGTTGGCTGAAATGAAAGGGTTTCACGTACAATTGTTTGCTTGAAAAAAATTTTGTGGCTTCTGCTTCTATGCTGAATTTGATACTGCTTTCTGCAGATGTTGAAGGACTTTTTGATATGGGTTGAACAAGACCTTGGGCCATGGGGTCCGCTTGTACTGTAAGTTGATTGCTGATCCTCATTTTTTTTTCTTTTGATTTTTATTATGCATGAACTTCAATATTTGTGCCTTTTACGGAATTCATGTTCTGGATGGTCTAATATTTTTTGCCAGAAATATAGGTATATTTTTCATATTCTTGTGTATCATTGAACGAGTATTTTGGCACATCTACAACTTAGGCATTGGAGTGTTTAACTGATAGGACTAAATGCTGAATTAATTGACTTTATTTGAGTTTTCAACTGATTTTGTTGTGGTAACAATCTGCAGAGCTGTTGCATACATTCCTCTTACAGTTTTGGCTGTTCCAGCTTCTGTTCTTACTGTAAGTAATAAATTCCAATTCTGATAATGCTTATGCTAGCGTTCTAACTGTCTGTTTGTACTCAACAAAATGATTTTTTTTTTTTTAATTATAATAATTTTCCTTTTCACTTAAGATTATTTTTCATCAACCTACTACTGAAATGCTCAATTCATGATGCTGATTCTCAAGTTCTAATGTGGGATGGGCGTGCCTCCGTCTTCCCTAGAAAGATCCATAGATGATCATCTATTGTTGTGCTAGGCATTAGAAAAGAACCTGAACATGAGTTGATACTGTAAATATCAACTGAGTGGTGCATGACTTGTACACAATACTCATCATGACGTGAGGCTCCAGGCCTTTTCGTGAAACCGGGCTTGTGAAGTATAAGATAAGGAATCATGGCTGAATATTTAAGGACACAAGGTTTTATTTGCAAAGATGATATCTTACATGCTGATACCAAAAGTTATGAGTGCCAGATTTTATTTTTCCACTAGGTTTATTCTTTTAGATTGTAAAATTTCCTCCTGTTTATATGTATTGGTAGTAGCAAAGATGATATCTAACACCCCTTTCCCCCTTCCATCCCCAACAAGGAACACAGAGAGATGGATAGAATCATAATATTCAATCTTATGTGGTTTTTTGGTTTACTTTTTTAGCTTGGTGGTGGATATCTTTTTGGGTTGCCTGTGGGTTTTGTAGCTGATTCTATCGGTGCAACTATTGGTGCTGGGGCTGCATTTATTCTGGGCCGAACAGTAAGTTACTGAACTTCCAATTCTATATATATCATGTTAAACTTCCAGTTGATGTATACGGTGCATGCTACAAACAAATGTTCATATTGTAAAATATGTCATTCAGCTAAGAATATATGTTTTTCTACATATAATTTTCTGGTTCTAGGTATAAGAATCTTAAAGCAACTAATTGGCATTTCTTTTCTCTAATAATCGTTTTATCTTCCTCTAATTGTTTTGGTCAGTTTCATTTATGTATATTTTTCTGCAGATTGGAAAATCATTTGTCGTTTCCAAGTTGAAAGACTATCCACAATTTCAGTCGGTTGCCATTGCCATTCGAAGATCTGGTTTTAAGGTTTGCCTCCTGCATATCAAATCGTAAAGAACTAATTGATACTCTTTACCTAACTTGTTATAGTATTTTACTTGTTTCGTATAATTCCCAGTTTTCGCACTGAAGCAAGTAGGGTCTCTGTGTGTGTATCTATCATGTATTTGAATGCCAATACGTGTCTGGCCATAGATTGAAAAATTGATATTTCTAATATCCTTAGAGGTAGTCATTGAAAATTGAGCACTAAATGATCTAGACCTAAATCAAGTCAGCAACAGCAGCGAATACATGAAACATTGATGATTCTCTTTCTTCTTTGTTTTCCTTTTCTTTTCTCATAAATATTGCTTCTGAAGTTAGAGTCACTACCTATTGTTGACTTGATGCTGTTTGCTGCTTTTTAAATAGTTTAGCATATACTGAGAGTTTTCCATTGACTTTGTGGGCAATTTAAAATTTTGAATGCAAAATAGGTAGGATGTATCTATAATTTTACAAGAGAATGTTTTGTTGATTACTTTATCCTAAGCATAATTCATGTAACTCTTTGAAAACTATGGTGGATTGTAATTAAGAATTTGAACTTAATAGTTCTTTTATATTAAATGTAGGTATTATTTAAATCTTTGACATAGTGATTTGGTTAAATTGAACTGAATGATAATGATTTATACTCATAGACTGGGATTTTTGTCTGGGAAAAAAAAAAGAGATAGAAAGTTATTTTGATTTAGAATGCCATTTTTCAGGTTATGAGCTTCTTGTGTCTTTAAAAAAAAAAAATGCTAGATGTTTTAGTTGTTCCTGGTTTTATCTCATTGTTTTTGTTGAACTACCATTTGTTTGTATAGAAGAATATGAACATAACCTCAGAAAGAAACAATTGCAATGTATGAACTAGTAAGATCTCTTGGGTTAAAACTATTTTTTGAATAAAAATTGCAGTGATGAGCACTGTGCAATTTCTTTTGGCATGTAAGTTCACAAACATTGTTTTGCAATCTTCTGTGGTGTTTTATGCTCAGGAATTAGCTTGAAAGTATTATTACTGTTAGATTCTGGTTGTAATTGCGCTTTTTTTGGGATTTGCTCTTTTTAGCTGTATTATTTTTTAATAAGATATCTGAACACCTGTGTTTCATTAAACAGATTGTTTTACTGCTACGGCTTGTTCCCTTACTCCCATTTAACATGTTGAATTACCTCTTGTCTGTGACTCCTGTTTCGGTGGGGGAGTACATGCTGGCTTCCTGGTTAGGAATGATGGTAAGTTGTTTTTCAAGAGTATTTACTCAGTGATTATATCCAATGATTATGATGCATTAGCAACACTTTTGTTTCACCACAAACTTTGAATGTAAATTAGGGTGGTAATATTTGTTATGGTTTTTGTTACAGCCAATAACACTTGCATTAGTATATCTCGGAACAACTCTCAAGGATCTTTCTGATGTGACACATGGATGGGGCGAGTTCTCAAAAACTCGCTGGGTAAGTGACTGTACCCTTATTCGCTTCTAGGTATGGTTATAATTGTGTTATAATTTGTGTGGATCTGGTCCAACACTTGGTTTTCCAATGCCAAACTTAGCCCATTACTGTCAGTGCATTTTGTCTTTGATGAAGGCGGTTAATAATATGTAAATGCTTGCTTTATCTTGTTTCAATTTGTATCCTGATATCTGTTCACGTTTTTATTGATGATGCAGGCATTTCTCATATTGGGCATCGTGGTATCTGGTATGTCGAAATAACTTGTTCACATATACGCAAAGGAGTCTTTTTTTTTTCTGGGACTTCTTGTTCACTTGCCAAATATAACTCTAGTAGTAAAGTTCGATCCTATCGTGAGTCTGCTTAGAAATTATAATGAGCCTAGGCAAATATAAACATAGAAAAGTAAACGACAGATGATCTTATAGTTTGTCATGCGACTCGTCATGCCCGAGCAGAGTTTAGCTTACATGACTTGGTACACAGTGTAAAAGCTTTATACATTGATTTCTACTCAATTAAATGAAATCTAATATATTTGAGAACAAACTTAAATAGATCAAAACAATGCAAAATCATGCTGAGTTTTGGAGTATCTGAAATGTGCCTTTTTGTAATGTGTGCAGTAATCTTAATGATTTGCGTTACCAAGGTTGCCAAAGCTGCTCTGGAAAAAGCTTTGGCTGAGAACGAGGACATAGACACTGTTTTGGGTGGACCACAGTTGCCCATCATGGCTGAAGCAACCGTGGATCTCAACCAGCCCCTCATAATCAAGATAGACCGTGCTGTAGAAGATGGTCATGAAAAATAAATTGTTATAATGTCTTTTTGTAAATTCTTTTCTCCTCCGAGATAATGACTTCTTGATGCATCTAGCATTGTGATTGTCATTGTGATTTGTACAGTTGAATTGCTCACAATCAGATACATAGTTTTGAGCAGAATTAGGTGGTTATTATACAGACAAAGAAGTGAATGTTGAATTGAAACTTGAAAGTGTAATGCTTCATTTGGAAAACAATAAATTATACTAGAATTTATTGGAATAATTTGTTTTGCAATTCCTCTGGACTTCTGATATCAATGATGTCTTAAGAATTTGATTTGAACCCAGACGTTTCACTGAATATGGTAAAAGAATGTTCTTTTTCTAAAAACCAAATATATTTATTTGTCAGGGTGAGAGGTGGCTAACCAAGCTGAACTCGAGTTTGCTTATCGGCAAATGAAACTTTCACTGATTTACTCAACTTGACCGAGTCTCTGCATATGCGGAATATGAAGTCATATAAACATAAATTTTTGGCACAGATGTCTGTTTAAATTAGCTTAAACCATTATTTTAAACTCGTAATAATCATTAAGTCGAGGGTGGTTAGATCATCAGTCATCCTCTCTGTAAAGTAGAGGGTTCTACACTCAAAAATCTCACATTATTATTAGCATTTTCTCCTCACTATTTTTGGGTAGTCCCCTCACTCTTTATAGAGTGGCTCCTCTTATTCCTTGAAGTTGATCCCGAGGTCGTGTCACAATGTCTATCGTTGCTAATCTCGGTTGCATCCTGGATTAATCCAATGATTAAAAAAATAATAATCATTAAATTAAATTGAATGTAATTAGTACTACTTTCACTAGAATAGGTTTTTTTTTTTTTTGGTTACACTTTCACTAGAATAGTTGATGAAACATTGTATCTTTTATGTAAGATTACAGTGATTTTGTATGAATGCATCTAGTGATGGTGGTTTGGTTTCTTCTTGGAAAGAGACTTCTCATCCACATGGTGTTTTTGTTCTTATATATAGACAATGTTACAATATCTATATGTGAATTGTGAAAGACAAGTTAAATTTTCTGGAAGGAATAATATTTGCACATGAAAAGGCTTTAACTTTTTTGGTTTGAAGCCAGAAGAATCAGTACTCACCCCCACCACTTTCATGCTTCATTTTCTCTCATTAGTGACCTAACTGTTGATTCCACCATGTGGGAAGATTAATAGTGCAGTTGTTGGGAGATGAGCTGATATGGTGGGTCATGGAGAAGGTGACTATTTGCTAAATGGAGGATTCTTACACACCGTCCTGATGCAAATTTTTTGTGTTCTAGTGAATATGAAACGCTTCAAATTTGAACAAGTAAAGTGACACAAATTCGCTAAGACACAAAATCCGCATTAGAACGATCCACGTGTGAGAAAAGTTCTCATTGTTCAATCTCAAAGCATGGCATTTGGTGTACAGTAAGGTCCACTACTTGTTTATAGGCTTGATACTGCGACCAATTATCAAATGTTAAGGTAATCTTCAACCATAATCTACTTTTAAGTAGAGAATTAATCTTATAAAGCACATTTTATTGATACTGATTTGAAACTTCAATGACATTCAGATTAGATGAAGATTCTTGTGTTGTGTTTCTTGAACTATTAGTAGGTGACTTTGGGATGGGATGCATTGTTCTGTTTTATACAAGTTGAACTTAGTTATGCTATTTGGCTTTATATTGACTAACGAAAAATGCGGTGATTGTCCCACCAACCAGATGGTGCTTTACCATAAGCGAAGCACTCGATATAAATATCTAAAGTTGTAGCTAAATTTCTGAGAAGAGAAAAGTTGTTTTGTTCCAAACTTGTACAGGAGTAAATTAAAAGTAATTTCAATGATAAAAGGCGAAGCAAAATCATGTTATACTTCATCATGAATCTTTCAATGGATTGTGGGTGCCATATTTTATCCTTTTTACCTTCCCAAACGAAACGGGGAAAAGAAAAGGCCAGTTGATAGCAACATTTTTATTAATTTTTGTTACCAATAGCATGTCTTAGCTTTATTAGTGTCTATCTAGTGTTGAAATTTTGGCGGTGTGGGGGACCCTACCAAATTCTTTAGTGAAAGTTTTAGGCAAGGTATATATTTTGTGTGGTGTCACACTTTATATTAGGTCTGTGTGAGTGTTTCCCTGCATCAGGATTTTGTAGAAAATTAGATGATGCTCCTGTTGGATGGACCACAGACTCATGATCACAGCCGTTGATACCGGCATATAAAAGCTACAAAGGAAGAAAGTTGTTGATAGTAGTATCATATGCCTATATAAGTGGACCAGAACTATTTTTCAATGAATGATCTTTTTATAACAGAATGCATGTGCTTTCAAAGTTGAAGGTGACCAAGACCATTGAGTCTTATAGAGGAAAAATGCCAGGATTCGGTATATTTCCTTTTGGTGGGTGCTTTGATGGGTGTAGGGATCATGCTCAGGCTTCAGGATTCGGGTCAAGAATATGGAACCTGAGTGACAGGCCTGTTGAGTTGCAAATCAGGGTGGGATCTATACTGAAGAAAGTTCACACTTTGAAGCCTGGTTGCTCCAAGAGATTGAAATGCAAGAGCATATACAAGGCCTACATGCCTGGCAAAAATGGCAGCACTGTGACTAATGGAGGCATGAAGAGCCTGTTATATTACTATGATGAGACCTGCCACCCTTACATTTGGATAAATGATACTGGGAGCGATTCAATGAGAATGGTGAAGCAACAGTACGTTAGTCTTGAAGACCTGAGAGACTATTCAGAGATCAGAATCTTCAGGGATCATCAGAGAGGTTGTATATCCGTTCGCAAGAAACCTAGGCCAGATTTTTGCTGAAGATCTTATATTTTTTCTTATTTTCTTATGTTAATTATCAATAATCGAATCGATGGTTGCCTTTTGTCTCCATATATATATATTTTTTTTTCCCTTTTTTGATATTTGGTTGTCTCTTTTTCATCATCTGTATTTGGCAATTCCAGTTGCTTCTGTCATAATATGATATTTGTATCAACAATATTATAGAGAAATGATATCAATGTAGCTTTTGAATCTGTTTTCTTGTTGTTAATTGTTTATTAACAATGTTTTGACTGGTATAACAAAAAATTGTATCTTCTACATCACAAGTAATCCTACAAAATTTTCATTTTGTTTTAGTATACCCTTTCTTCTGCTTTCCAACATTTACCATACATTTCAGGGTTTTTGGTACATAAATTGGGGACCAAAATGCCTTAAACTCCTGTTCTGGGGTGGGTCTATCTATGCTCGTTTCATCTCTCTGATAAAGTTCAAACCATGAACTTAGTTGCTTGGATGGGAAGAAAACATAATCACAGTTTGGACAGATGATGACCAATAATGACCGTGACATGATTTATAACAACAAAAAGATTGATACTTTGTACCACGTTGGAGTAATGATGGTGGTGTCTATCGAAAACTATTCTTTTACAATCTCATTTTTACACGGTAATTATGCAAGCAAGAATAAACTATATTTAAAACGTCAAAATCATGAATCTTGATTTGTTTTTAACTCTAACAAATTCTCAACAAGAGAATAACTTTATGTTGTAGATATATTTAGGACAACATAAAAGAGTGGATAAAAATTTAAGGAACCGATCCAATAGATTGACCCAATAGACGAAAGCTCAGTTCGTCAACACCCAATTCGCACAAACGAACTCGCAGTTTATTGATGCAGTTCTCAGGTCGCTAGTCAGTCATGGTCCAGCTCGAGGTCATCCAAAGCAAACTCCAGCTCGCAGCTCGAAGTGTTTGTTAAGAGAATTTTTCAGAAAAGCAACAGCTCAAATTGAACAGGAGTCAACTACCAGAATTAAAATAAATTCAAATTCGTATGTCGGAAGAGTCAACTACCTGAATTGAAAATAAATTCAAATTCTTATGTCAGTAGAATCTATCTCTGATATGACAGAATCCATCCTTGATATAGTGAAAGCCGATTTTGAAAGTGTAATTAATGTAAGATTCTTTCTATTTTAATTGTACTCAAATTGTAACATCTCATACTATAAATAAGGATTGAAATTTCATTATAAATACATAATAATTAATAGCATACTATGACTCTACCAAAATAACCAAAGAATACAATCGTAGACGTTACCATTATTCTGACCAAACCACGTAAAAATCACTGTGTAAATACTATTCTTTCTCTCCCATTTTCTCTTTATTTTTCTTTGTTCTTCATTAATTATAGGTATTGGATCAAGAACTTGGTCGACCAAATTCGTATGTCGATACTTTATAAACCAAAATTTATAATACACACAATTCTAAGAGTTTCTCGATTTTGGATTTTAATATTAACCCATCAAACTATGTTGTTTGGTAAGAAAGTTCGTCCACCTTAACAATATTTATCATTTTAAGTTTAAATAGTCAATAAAAACAAACATTCATTATTGGACTATGTTTACCAAGCATAGTAAAAATTTTAAGGTTTGATGGGGGAACTTACCTTACCAACAATGGTAATAGTTAAAAACAATGTCAGATGACTAACTATCTCTTATTAGGAATGATTAAGTATTCCTCTTGATTTTAAGAAATCAATGGTTCAAATTCCATCTTTATTAGTATACTCTTTGTAAAAGTTATATCTCTGGATTGTATGAGTAGTCATTCGGATCGCGTTATTAATGATTGATCTTTATAAAGCGTGATAGTTTTCTAATATGTAAAATGACGTCGTTTAAGAGTAGGGGGATAAAAAAGTCAAGGGAGAGAGAAGAAAGAGTCATAAGCGCGTGTATTGTAATAGTCAAGTCTTGTCTTGAGAACCAAACAAAACTCAACCAATCACATAAACAAAACCAAAAAAGATCTTATTTTTAACAAGTCTTGAATCGGTTTACACGTTCAACCAGACAAAAACTGACAATAAAGTCTTCAACTTTCAAGTTGGTGTTCAATTCATCATCGCAAGATGGGAATTTCATTGAGCAACAGAAGACGAAACAACCACCACCATCATCATTACTTGCCACCACCACCGCCGCCACTGGTACCTTATCATGACCCCACTTTGTACCCCGCACCACCCCCACCACCGCCACCATATCACGCCCCCTACTCTGCACCTCCTCCACCGCCGCCGCCAGTTAACTCATACTATTACCATTCACATGCATACAGTCGTTGTAACTATGCAAATCCAATGATGGGCAGGTTCAACTACCAGGCTCAGCCTCCTCCTCCTCCTCCTCCTTCCTCCTCCTCCTTATTACAATAATCAGCAACATGGATGGGCTCCTGTGGGTCCACCACCACCTTATGTTGATCATCAGACTGCAAAGAAGGTCAGGAATGATGTGAATGTCCACAAGGACACGTTGAGGATCCAAGTTGATCAGCAGAACCCGGATCGTGTCTTGGTTTCTTTCGTTTTTGATGCCATGTTTGATGGGAGGTCAGTGAGTTCTATCTTTTTGTTGTGGGAAAGTTTTTTTTTTTTTTTTTTTTAATGATCTTGTGAATTGTGATTGTTTTTGTGTGATGAATTGTGTGCTTTTTGGATTGTTTTGTAGTTGGATTTTGGTTATGAAGTTGTTACATTTATGATTTGTTGGAGAGATGTGAGAGGTAAATTGAAATTGTGGTCTTGTAAGACATTGAATTGAAAGATTAATTGTTTTGAACCGATTAACATGAAATGTCTAATTCGTTAACCTCAATATATCTGTGTGGATCATCTAAGTTGAAATTTTTTTGATATTTTGGAGACATAATGTGGAACAAGTGATCGAACGGTTAGATGCTAGTTAATGTAGGCATAAAATTGGAGCCGATAGCAGATATAGTATTGACTGAGCATTTTTGGATAACTATATTCATAATTCTCATTAGCAGAATTATTTACGAGCTATGCTACAAGTGTAGCTTATTATTATGTTTGTTTTGTTGATAATAAGTTGGGATTAGGATTGACACTTTAAACTCCAATTTAAGTCTTTGGATGGTGTATGGATTGATGGGAAGCCATGGAAGAAATGAAGCTCTTTTAGCTTGTTCATATCTTCCTGTTGGTGGTGGTGGTGATGAAAGAGACAGCACTGATATGTGTGCAAGACAATTAAGTACAAATGTAGGTCATGGTTATAACCAAACCAATGGCTGAACATGAATTTGTTTTTACTCCATATTTGGCTGCACTGTTGTTAGCTGTTTGCATAAAATTTACTGGATGAAGATCATGTCCAAGCTTTCAGAAATTCTTAGGTGGTTTAAGTACAGTCTGTGACTGCACTATATTGCATAGTTCAGACCATCAAGTCAGGTCATGAATTGTTTTGATGAGTAGACTATATAAGTTACTAAGCTGGTTGGAACTCCTGGGGGAGCTGAAGAAGAATTGTGAATTAAAATTGAGCTGAAGAGGCTTTGCATGAAGTAGTTTCTTATCTTAAGAAGGACGTGTATGTGTGTGGTTCAATTTTAATGTCTAGGTACTTGGCAATGTGCATATACTAATCTGTGAGTATTCAATTATGATAAGGTTTAGAAACAGCCTAATAATCGATGTCAAGGCTTCACTCTTGCCTAACCCTTTCTATCAACATAGATGCTTTATGCCTCGTAAGGAGTTTATGACATTGCTTTAATGTCTGTTTCACTTAGTTTCTAAATATGGTTGTTGAAAACCTTGACGCAAGCAGTAACAGCATTGCCCATTTTATCTCAAAAACTCCTAAAAAGTGTGATTTATATTTTCATCCTATCCCTGCTATAAAAATTGGAATGGTAGTTGTTGTTAAAAGGTTTTTAGACCTAACTTCACCACAAAAGTTACCTCAAGAGTAGAGATTTACCTTCTCCTTATAAATAACACGAACCAACATTTTCATAAGGTGATGGTAGATCTCCACTCTCAACCTAACTTTAGATTGGAGGTTTACCCTCACCTTATAAATAACACAAACTCACATTTTGCAACCGATTTGAGACTATCTAACAGTTGTAACATCCTAACGCAATTAGTAATGGTATTATAGTTTTTAACTTTTAATCTTAAGAATTATGTGATTTTAAAACACATAATTACCTCGTAGTTCTGGACTTTCCTTGCTTGTTCATTTCAGCAATATTGTATTAGAAGTCTTAGATGTTAGGTCTAGTCTCCTTAGAGGCCAAATCTTTATTTTGTTTAATCCATCCCACCACCGTCAGTTAGGTCCTTTTTTGGTGCCATTTAGTAGTACTCCAACCCAAACTCTGAAGATATTATTTCTTTTACAATAAGGGAAGAATTTCTTTATAACTAACATCATATCTTCTTTTTACCCTTATTACCTCAACAGCTTCGGTCTTGCTCGCTGTCATAGTTTCTCCACAAGTCAAATTTTCATGAAATATGGTGACTTTAAAATTCATTACTGGACAGAACATACTTTGATTTTTGAGTTTCTCTGAAAAAAAGGGTCATGTACCTATTCATGAGCTCCCTTTATTTGCCTCAGTAGAAAATGCTTGTGGTTATGATATTTCTCAGCTTGCTTGTAAAATTCTGAAGATATAATGTATTGAGTCCTTAACAACTGGTCACACATGACAGAAACTCAGGCCGAACTGTATATGAAAAAAAGGAGTTTGGGATTTTACATCTAACCTTGTGGGCTTTTATCCGGATAATATTTCATGATACAATTTTAGGAATTAGGATGCTTCTAACATTGTCTATCCCTCAAACTGTGCACCATGCCAAGATTGAAATGGATAAAATCATTATAGTATTATACTATGATGACATCTTTCTTGTCATAGTTTTCCTTTTGTGGCATCAGCAATGCTTTCAAAGTAATGACATGAGCTTTGGGTTTCATTGTAATATGCTTACACATATACAATACATTTAGCTGTGATTGTAGTGGCCAGTTGTGTTTTATTTTCAGACAGTTTTCAGGTGAAAGACAAAAGGAAGAATGCATTATATCAAATCTGAAACAAGAAAAAGAAGGAAAGAAAGGATTCACAAAATTAAACCTAATACTTGCCGTAATTATTGATGTTGCAAAAAAAAAAAAAGGAATGAAAATATTCACAAAAATAAACCAAAAAATTGTTTTGATTATTGATGTTACAGAGACTAGGATATGTTATCATGTCGACTAGTTTTGTGGGTAAACAGTAATGCTTTATTGTTAATTGTCTAAAGCAATCAATATTCTGATAGGCCAATTATGGTACTGTATAACTGTCTGGGTTCAGGTGATTTAGGATGATATGTGTATTATTGAAGTAGATTCATCATTGACTTGACATCTTTTAACATGATTACTTATGGTTTGACCAATGCTACACTATTCTCCAAATGATTAAACAATCAAGGCCTGCAACACTTATAAAATGTAGAGAATTTTCATCCTGTATTTGGACACAGAAACTACACTTATCTACGAAATTTACAATTCCTTGACATGAAAATTGTTACTAACTCAGTCGGAACTCAGAAGCAATATGTAGTGTGGTTGCATCGATTGCAATAAACGGAAGTTGTAGATGAAAAGCAGCAGGTTTGTTTGATTGAATATTAACTGCTGTTTCTCTTGTTTTCTTCTCTAATTTACAGCATTACTATCCTCTACTTTGGCAAAGAAGAACCTGACTGTAGGTTTGTTCCACTATTTCCTGAAGCCTCTACGCCCGTGAGAATTCCCTTTAAGAAAGGACTGGGGCAGAAATTTTGTCAGCCTTCAGGAACAGGCATCGACTTAGGCTTCTTTGAGTTGGATGATCTCTCAAAGCCATCACCAAGAGAAGATATATTTCCTCTTGTAATATCTGCTGAAACATGCCTGCCATCTTCTTCAACTGAGGAACATCTTGGTGATGATCCTGTGTCAAATACATCTGCTCATATGCAGATCACTCAAGCTGTTCTGGAGAAGAGTAATGATGACTTATTTCAAGTAAAGGTTATAAGGCAGATATTGTGGGTAGAAGGAGTTCGCTATGAGCTACGTGAGATATATGGAATAGGAACCTCAGCTGCAGAAGGCTTTGATGATAGTGAACCAGGGAAGGAATGCGTGATTTGCATGACTGAACCTAAGGATACTGCTGTGCTACCTTGCCGGCACATGGTGAGTTCCACTTTAAATAGCTTCAGTTTAATTGACTGTCAATGCACGAGCAACTATATTATGATGCTTCTGCACTCGTACAAAACAAGCTTAAAAAGCATTAACAATAGTACGTAATAATCAGGAAGGACTAGACCAATGTGCTTCAGCAAATATGTAAGATGGTTTAGATTTGGAGACATGACTTTGAATCTTCTGACTACCGGTCAGCCACTAATAATGAGAATTACCATTTAGACAATTCTAATCATAGTTAATTAAATCTAGAATGGAGAGTCTTGTGTATATTTTTAGGAATGCAGATTGTCATAACATAAAATTTGTTGCTATATCACCACAAAAATGTTCTGTATCACCAAAGGCATTCAAATTTGCTCGATATCTTACTTTCTTTGGGAGTACATGTCTCAACCTCTGACAATTGCTAAGATAATGATTTCTCCATCTTTTCCCTTGTATTTGGCTTTTATGAATAACTGAAGTGTTAGTAATTCAAATTGTTTATGTTGTATTTTTTCAGTGTATGTGCAGTGAATGTGCCAAAGCATTGAGGGTTCAATCAAATAAGTGCCCAATATGCCGTCAACCCATTCAACAACTTATAGAGATTAAATTAAATAGTGGTGATCAATGAAAGATTCTTTTCTTCATATCGAGTTTGCTGCATGGTACACCTGTTAAATTCTTTCTGTAATATGTCTTTGCCCACTCTGTATGTGTCTTCATTACATGTATATGTCAATCAGATAAATCAGTATTAAATTTCTATGTGACTTCATAAAGATATCTATATGAAATCTGATCTTCCAATGACAAAATTCAATAGTGACTATCAGACTGTGTGTGTGAGAGAGTGAATCTGTTTGTGTGTGAAACTATAGCTATATTGACTATTCTACCCCCATCAGTGTGAACCTTTAGCCATCTTCATTATGTTGGCTGCATGAATTTGTTCAATTCTTCAAAGGAAAGTAAGGTTTTGAGCCACCAATTAATCATGTAAAGCTTGTATTAGTTAGGGCAACACTGTTTTTTGTTATGATATATCATGAAGTGGGGTGGAGGAATAATCTTTTTCCTCCTTTTACTAAATGATGTTTGAAGTTTCAAAGAATATATCATGAGAATGCAAATTTTTTGTTTCTTTGCCTTTTCTTTATTCTCCTAGCCTTTTCAGGTAACTTCTTAACTCTGACTCTCTCCTTTGTTGAATTTTGATAAATGTATGTCGTTTAGGTTGTTGAGCATGCAGATTCAAGACGGCAAAGATTTCAACTTTGTGAGAGGTTGTGAGGTTAGTAGTAGGACTAAATGAACATTCTAGGTCTGTAGGAGTACTTTTTCCTTTTGGACTAACAGCCAAAAAGAGAGTCTGAGAGGGAATATTTGCCAAAGAAGTTAGCATTGATAAGAACAAAACTAAGAATCTTCAATGCTTGTGAACGGACCTTGAGAGAAGATTTTACCTTTGAATAGATAAAGATTTAAAGTTGTGCAATAATACCATATCATGGTCTGGATCTGATTGAATATCTTTCCTTATGCGTCCCCTTTAATACGTTCGTATTGCTCTCAAATTGATTGTAGTGTATGCATTGTTATCTGTTCGGCTTGTTAAGTTGAACATCGTGGATACTATAGAATCTGTTATTCCTTGATTCTATCATGACACTTTATCTTTGAAGTCCATATTGCATATTATGTCTGCAATTGCAAATTTGCGGTGTACAAACTCCTTAGCAGGTGGTTTCAGACTTATACAGGACTAGTTCATGTGACGGATGATGTACATAGTATTATTTAGAAAGATATTAAATGAAGCTGTGAAGCTGTCATAAGCCACCCCACAAGCCAATTTCACTTGATTTAGACTTGCATACAGAAGTGTTGACTGATTGATGAAGTTCACAAGGATTGCCTGTTCTATTTTGTTTGTTGAAGTTTTTAATTGTAGCCATGTGAGATGATTCATGCCTATCTCACTGAGCTTGACATGCACATGCAATGAACACACTCCCTACAATTATTCTTGACGGATCTTCTTCTACAATTCTTGCAAATCATGATGCAAAACATTTTTGTGTTCTTGTGATATGATTAAAATAATCTGAAGCTACAGAGGTTCTGGTTATCAGTTGCAACAAGAATTATTTCATGTGACAGCCAAACAGTTGTTTTTTGAAAGAAAAGTACTTCCTTTTGCACTCCACAGAAGTGATTCTTCTTTGACGCTGCCTCTATAACACAAATGACTGCCAAACGAAAACTCCAGCAGACTAAAAATTTGACTAGACAATGAAACTTGTTACCCTACTCGGGCTGTCTCTCTAGCTGGCATCTTTTGTGCATATTATCAATTTGCAAATGAGTCTGTGACCGATATCTATCAGAATAAGAACTCGCCTGTTAAACAAGATTCATCCGTTGGGATGATTTGAGAATAATCCAAGTTGGTCTAATATATCAATCTGATCCTGATGGTCTGCCTAACCCCTTAATAACATTAAATTTCCTCTCATAAACATGTATTTGCATAATACAGAACTAATTACCATATCGTTTTCGTAGCAAACACTAGCGTTTATACATACGCCAAAGTACTTTCTTGAGTAATAACAATCTCTCTCTCTCTCTCTCTCTCTCTCTCTACATCTATAATTTGCTATACAAGTTCTTGTTTCTTGCAGCTGTACTCTTGCATGTTTCATATTCTTTGTTTGTCAAATTGTTACAATTTGATTTACGTCATATATGAAAGGAGGATGGTTGGATCCTCTAGTGAGAGCGAAAAGAGGACAAAAATATTAAAGTAGAACAAGACTTTTCCATACAAGTCAAAACTTGTGAAGAGCTATACACTCCATTATTATTTCCCATGCACACTAAAATCATGAGCAAAAACAATGAAAGATGCAGAGGATCCCATGTGAGCATATGAGACTATATAAAGCTATAGGCAGCTTGATCACAATGGAAAAAGGCCCCTTCAAATAATCTGTGTTTTTCTTGCCTCATCAATCACCATCCATGGACCATGTGAGTGCTCATGTGATGCCATCAATAGATATAGCCATTGCTCTGCAAAGTTACTCAAGGCATTCCTTTTATGCACCATTGAGGACAAAATAGCGAATATGATCTCAAATCAAGCAAAATAGCTATTCCGTCTAACAATTTCAGTCTGACTTATTAAATTACATGTTCTTATTAGGCTAAAGTGATGTCGGTATTTGGTAATCGTTAGAAAATTTAAATCTTGATTAATGTTAAAATTTGGACTTTCGTCTATCATTTGTTTAAAAGCTAAATGAATGATAAAAGAGGTTGTCACCTATTGTTCTAGAGATTCAACTTTGATGTGGAACTGGGAAATTCACTTAATGTATGATGAAACCATGTTAGTAACCAGTAAGGGAGGAAAGTGATTGATTTTGTTCAAAGTCCTATAATTCACCCATTCAAACACCTTTTATATTTTCTCTCAAAGTAAAGTGACACATCTCCAAAGATGAAAAGAGAAAAAACTAATTGTAAAACACAAAGGCAATTGAAGGGGGTTTCTATCATGCATGTTTAGGCTTTTGAGAAGGAAGAACAATTATTTTCCTTGTAGAAAAAGTTAAGGGTCCATCTACATTTTTCCATGTCTATCCCAACCAATTTTATGAGCAAACAGCCCTCTAAACGTGACTTAGTCTGCAGACTATGGGCTGGTTTTAGACTTAAGCCTTTTTGAATTTGTTTTCTCCTTTGCCTAGTTGTTAAAGTTAAAAACATATATGATTATTATTAAACCAAAAGTACATGCATGCTTTGCTTTGACACTTAACATAACATGACAACTATGAAATGAATGGCATGCTTTCTTTTTTTTGAAAGTGATTCATTCAAACAACTAATACACTGCTCAAGATTTGCATTCACATGTCTCCTCGTCCTCCTCCTCCACTTGAATAATGGAATACCAAATTTTGACCAAATTTTCTGCCAACAAATCTGTCATGGGCAGAGACTCTTTCTCTAGTTTTAACGATCTCTTTTCCAATATCACACATTAATAATGCTCTCTTATCTTATTCAGTCAACTTCTTCTATGTTAGGCAACGATATATACCTTTATGAAGTGAGAGCAAAAATAAAGTACAGTGCTTGCAAATTGAACCGTATATATAGATCATAATGGAATTGAAATTGCATTGGCATCTTTTTAATCTAAATCATTCCTTTCTGTTTTCCTCTTTAAAGTACAAGTAATTCTCGACTTCACATGATCTTACATGATGTAAGAGGTCTGAAAAAACCGAACACTAGCCAAGTTAGAATTTAAGAGATTTAGAAATTTAGTTTGTTATACCATTAATTCAAAGACTTTATAGCTATTAATTTTTAATAGAACTTTGGACAAACTACTAACTATAATAAATTTAAAGCCCCACTAGAGTTAATAGCGTACGTGGTTTATATTTTGTGCTACATGGTTTTATGAAGAAAAAAGTTGACATAAGAGTCATACTACTTCTTTCAATTGTAGTACAACAATCAAATAAAAATGATGTGAATTAAAAACCAGGATCTTTATGATTCATTGGTAATTCCAAAATTTTGATTTCATCACGAGCATTAATTAAACTTGACCAAGGTAAGCTACTTTTCACAAACTCTTTGTATGGAAAAAATGAAAAAATAATTCAGATTCTTTAAAGTCATTTATCATTATTATATTGATTAATTATTTTTCAATACTTCAAGAAGATATATACTATATTTAAAATAGTTGTTAAATATGTCATTTTTCATTAATTTTTAAACAGAATTTGTTTGTGTAATTTACTCTAATTTATCATATACAAACACTATACATAAATCTCCAAGATACGAAATTATAAGTATTCATCATTTTGGAGATATGAAATTTTAAGTATCCATCCTTGACTTAATTATAGAATATTATACAAAAAGAAAAAACACGGAAATCTTGAAACAAACTAAATGTTTATTTGTTTATCCAATTGAAAAATATATTAAACAAAGTAGACATGCATATCTCTCTCAATAATGATATCACTATTTAAATTCCAAAAAAATAAAAGAAAGAAAAAGAAGAAAAAGGCTCAAACTGCTTAAATGTACATGGATGATGGGGTAAGGAACGAGAGGGTAAAACAGTAAAGTTCAAATGGTATCCAAAATCCAAATAAGGTAATTTAGCAAAAAACAGTAAAAAATAATAATTTAAAAGGCCCCATTAAATAACATTATTAAATGTACCCACCCATGTAGGGGATAGAAAATCTGACACTCTTACATTCACATCTTCTCACAATAATTATCTCAGATTTTTTTCAAAAAAGAAATTATCTCATATTTTAAAACAATTTCACTTATTATTATTATTATAATTAACCTTTATTTAACTTGTAAATAAAATTAGCTTAGCCACCGACCGCCACTCACTCACCCAAGCCAAGCCGAATCCACACCACAGCCCACTTGGATATAATATTTTTATATTTTCTCCTATTAAAATATTATTTTTTAACTTGATATAATAAATATGGAATAAATCTACGTTCTTCACGGTTAGATTTTTATCTTTCTTTTTTTTTTAATACAAAGGTTAGATTTTTTTCATCAACTGTTATTTATATTTATTAATAGTATATTTACTTCATAAATTGAGAAATAGATTGATTGATAGTATTTACTTGCTTAAAATTTATTCCATAATAGGAATGAAAATATGAACCCCACATCAATTTGTGATTATGGAATGGAAATCTCATTCCGCTCAACCCACTTGAAAATTTCATTCTCACCCTTTTGTCAAGATAAAAAATATTTTATATCCTTCTTTAAAAATTAAAAAATATATATATATTTGATATTAAAAATAAAATTGTATATTATAATAAAAAACTGCGTATTACTGGTTTTTTATTATCAATTTCTTAATTATCATAATGATCTATTAAAATAATATATAGATTTTTTTTAATTATAATATATAGTTTTTTATTTAATATTAAAAAAAATTGTGTATTATAATAAATAATTATGCATTAGGTCAGTAAACTATTAAAATAATATGTAATTTTTATTATAATATGTAGTTTTTTATTTGATGTTAAAAAAAAATTAGATGTTAAAATAAAAAAAAAATACACACTATTATAATTAATTCATAATTTTAATTATGAATATTTTTGTAACTTAAAATTAATCCATTTCGATTTTAAAATAAAGTAAACAATTTAATTGGAATACTGTTGATTTTAATTTCAATTTCTGCAATTAAAGTAAACAATTTATCTGATTTTGATACATTATTTTAATTTTAAGTTATTCCAATTTCAGATCATTTTGATTATTATTCTCATTTATTTAAGTGAAGTAAATATATAATAAATTTATCAAACTAATTATATTGCCAATTCTTTTACTGTCTATTGGGTATTAAATGTATTAAACATCTGAATATTAAAACCAAAAAAAAAAACAAAACAAAAACACTAATCACATATTTTTCTGTCTCCGTATTTGAGGTCTGTGTGTTGCGGAAAACAACAGTAGAAGCAGCTAAACGGGAACACATGTCTTAAATAAATAAACCCCCCCAAATGAGCTAGTGAAGCTTGTAGCTTCTTCACTCTTTGCCAGTCTCTTTTGCTCTCTCTCTTTTTCTCTCTTTTTCTGCCCTGAAATAGAGGAAGCAGACTCACTCAAGCAAAGTTTTAATGTCCACCAACCCCTTGTAAACACCCCCCCTTTCACTTTGTTGTTTGTTGTTGTGTCTTCAACTTATATTTCTCTCTGCTCAGAGCTATACACTGAGACCACACACTCACTCACACACAAACACAGGCACATTTATGACTGTTTTGTCTTCACAATACAGACCCCATCAAGGAGTTATTGTTGTGGATTGATTAAATGCGGTTTTAGCTGCTTCTGTTCCTCAGATCTATCAGCATTGTCAGCTTTCTCTCTTCTTCCATTGCTATTCCCTTCTGTTTGTTTTTATTTGACTCTAAAAATCCAAAAACTAAAAACAAAATGAGTAAAGAAGAGTTTATGAAGATTCAGGTACCTTCTTTCTCTCAATTTATTACTTCAATTTCTCTTTATCTTCAAGCTATATGATCTTGATTTACACTAAATTTCACATCTTTTCCTATTTTTGTTTTCAAGTTGTCATTTTTTCTTCATAATTTTTTGCTCCATTTGATTGATGTCCAAATACTAAACTTCAATCTGGGTTTTTTCTTGGGTGTTCGCTTGTGCATGCAGACTTATGTCCTGAAAGTGAACATACACTGTGATGGTTGCAAGAATAAAGTGAAGAAAATCTTGCAGAAAATCGATGGTACCAGTCCATTACTGACATCCCCACCAACTTGTCTTTTTCTTTTCCAAAATATTTATATATAAAAGAAATAAAAATGATATTTTTGTTGGTGTAATGGATTTGCAATCTTATTTATGTATATCAATTTTTATTTTTTTTTTTGTTTTTTCTTGTGTGTTCAATTTTGTGGTTGGTTTGATTTTTGGTACAGGGGTTTTCACTACCTCCATAGATGCAGAGCTGGGGAAGGTGACAGTTTCAGGAAATGTAGACCCTAGAGTTCTGATAAAGAAGCTTGCAAAATCTGGCAAACATGCAGAGATGTGGGGTGCATCAAAGGCTAATAACAACAACCAGAACCAGATGGCCAACCAGTTCAAGAACATGCAACTTGACAATGGTAAAGGTGGGAACAACAAAAGTCAAAAGGGTGGTGGTGGTGGTGGTGGCGGCAACAACAATAACCAGCCCAAAGGAGGTGGTGGTGGAGGACAACTAAACCCACAACAGCAACTCCAGCAGCAGCTGCAACAGCTGCAACAGCTGCAGCAGCTTCAGCAAATGAAAGGATTTCAAGATCTGAAGCTGCCATCAAATTTTAAGGACATGAAGACGCCCATCAAGGACCCCAACCAGAAGGCTGTCAAGTTTGTAATGCCTGAGGATGAGGAGGATTTAAGCGACTATGATGAGGATGAGTTTGGTGATGAGTTTGATTATGATGAGTACGATGATGAGTTGGATGAGCCTTTACCTCCTTTTAATAAGATGAAACCTGGAGGAGGTATGGGTAATGTTGGCCTACCAAACAACGTGATGATGTCGATGATGCCACCTCAAAATGGCGGTCAAAATGGCAAGAAGGGTGGTGGTGGTGGTGGTGGAGGAGCTGTGCCTGTTCAGATAAATATGGGGAACAATGATGGCAAAAATGGAGGAAAGAAAGGTGGTGGAGGTGGTGGTGGGAACAATGGAGGAAATAACCAAAACCAAGGTGGTGGAAAGAATGGTAAAAATGGTGGTGGTGGTGGGATGCCTCAAGATGGTGGCAAGAATGGTAATAATGGCGGAGGTGGTGGGGCAAACAATAAGAATGGGGGTGGTGGAAATGGTGGGGGCAAAAAGGGAAATGGTGGTGGTGGTGGTGGTGGTGGTGGTGGAATGGGTATGGGTGATATGGTGGGGTTTGAAGCCATGGGTGGACCTCAAGCTATGGCAGCTGCTGCTGCCAAAATGGGTCAAATGGGTGGTGGCCATGGCCCAATGGGTAATCTCCAAATGGGTCAAATGGGCAACAGGTCAATGGGCCAAATGGGCAGCATCCCAGCTGTTCAAGGCCTTCCAGCATCCGCCATGAGTGGTGGCCCTGGTGCCGGTGCTGGCGCCGCGTACTTCCAAGGAGCTGGGCCGGATCTCATGCCCGGCAACCCATACCATCAACATCAGCAGCAACAATCACCTTACATGGCTGCACTCATGAACCAACAACGTGCAATAGGCAACGAGAGGTTCCAGCCCATGATGTATGCAAGGCCTCCGCCTGCAGTCAATTACATGCCTGCCCCCCCACAGTACCCCTACCAACACTACCCACCTCCACCCCTGTACCAGCATCCCGACCAGGCTTATACCCACTTCTTCAGTGATGAAAACACCTCAAGTTGCAATGTCATGTGATTAAATTATGAGCTTAAAAAAAAAAAAAAAAAATTGTGCTGGTTTTGGTTCTCTCTGTGGTGATGGGGTTGGGTTCAGTTGATTGACAAGTTCAAGGACACTGCAAGTTTGGTCTTGCCATATTATACATGGAAATGGGTTTAATTTTAGTTTTATTTTTTTTCTCCTCTTGTTTAATTTCTTTCAATCCTATGAATTAGGGGGTTTTAATTATCATAGGGAATATTTATTATTATATAGATAATATATTAAAAAAAAAAAAAAAGTCCTTTAGGGAGGAGTTAGCGGTGGGCTCTTTTTAATGAGATGTTTATATGTGTTCATATAATGTTTGCAAAAACGAAAAATAAGATAAATCAAATAGAGAATGGGTATACTAGGAGAAAGCCGATCTCTCTGCCCATTTCTCCCCCAAAATTATATTCCATTTTGGAATGTGTGTTTATGTGCTGCTATATTTTTTGTTTTTTCAACTCTCTGTCTGCTTTCATTATTGTGCACTCCGCGGTAGATTAATAATGACGGAAGGGAGGCTGTTGTCTGTGAGCTGTAGGCCTCACCACACTGTGAGTCGTGTTTATTGCACCACAGGACCCACCAACCTGATCAGTGCGTTTGGTATATTTTTGACCATGGTCCCACCATCACACCATACGCATAACTCATTTTAATTAATGAAGATAGAGTAGTGTGCATTATATATAATATAATACGTACACTTGCTCATGTACTATCTTGGTGAAAGAATGCAAATCCTAAAAAAAGAAACAAAAATAAAATTTCCTCTGTGCATCAGTAACCGTAGAACATGTTGACAAAGACAAGCTAACTACTTACAATTTCGGAGACCTAACGGCGTTGACACTTCTGGACAGGAATTCTAGCAGCCCTCTATCTGGTCTTATCATCAGAAGAAGCGAAATCATCATCATAAAAAATAAATAAATAAATTTACACAATCTAGCCCCTACATCATGTGTTGGATATGTCACGTGATGATCATCATGATAATGGGGCCTCATATCAACTATGTGTCTAATCAGGACAGTGATAGAAGTTGGGGTCCCAGTACTTTTCCCAAAAGTACTTCTCTGTTTTCTTGTAGCTAATTCGTATTACATATATAACATTACACCACTGATATCATACGATTCCCTAAACTGGTGCATACAAAATCGATTACATCCGCAAAACACAGGATCTTGACTCTTGGGTTGGATTTTGTTTAGGTAGATTTGGATCTACAATATTAAGTTAGTGTGAATGAATTTTTGACTCATAAGATTTACTGGACCCACAACAAGTTATATGCTTACGCCAAGCTGTTGTATCCACTTCAGGCCTACGGTTGCACGGGTGCTGCGACGCCTGTAATAACATTTAATGTGGGTAGCTAGCTAGCTCTTCTAGCTCGAGATCCAAAATCCTTTTTCCTTGATCTTGTTTGGTCACAAGAATGAAACGATTCTTGGTCCAGAATAAACATCTCCCGAATCCTAGTCGGCATAGGACTGGCATTTGGTTGACAGGCGTCGCCCATGCGCTAAAGGGCTCGAAGAAGGGCAGGTGAGGAATCACATGAAGGAAGAGTTGCATGGGGATTTGGGCTGGCTTGTTGGTTGGCTGGGTTCGAGGGGTGGTGTTATGGGCTTTGTTTGGATGTATAGCTGCGTGTGGGTGTCTGTGTGCATGTACGTATGTGTATGAATATGAGCTGCACACCACAGACCCAACAAAGACACCAGAGAGTGTTTATATTACATGTGTTGTCGCTGTAACAAGCGACGCCCCCTGTTTTTTGTCCTGACAGACATATAATTGAAGACACTGTCATCTTCGTCCATTTTTTTTCCCATTTACACTTTTAATATTTATATATTCATTCTAAACTTTGATATTTTGACTAGGTATTTACTATTTAAAAATTAAATTTCTATAACGTAAATTATTTTTAAAAAATAGAGTGAATTATGAGATGGGGACGTATTTACTACATAGTGTAAATTATTTTTAAAAATAGAGTAAATTATGGGATGGGGTTGGCTTTGGTACTGAATTTTTTAACCTTATTTTGGGGAGGAAAAACAGCGAGTTTGAAAACAAAGTCATGTAACTAGGTTTTGTAAGAGAGAGTAAAAGCAGTTACCAATCATGACCAAGCTGACAGAAAGTGAGAAAACCAGTCTCTTTTAATTTTCACTTTCTTTTTTGGGCCCTAAATTTTGACTGAAGAGAGCTTGAAAATCCGAAACTTTCGTGTGGGCCCATCCGTTTCACCATTGGCTTCCATTGCTTAACATCATCCCCCACTCGGGTGTCGCCATGTTCAATCTGCATAAACCAAAATCCAACTCCATCTCATCTCACCGCCGTCTGGTCATCTCTGGATTGCGCACACACGCGCCTCCTTATCTAATGGTCTCATGATTTCAAATTTCACATTCACTGCTTCCAAATTTGCAATCACAAACACATACCCTTTAATCAAATCATGTGCAATAGTGTCGATTTAGATTCAAATTGAACTATTAAAAAAATTAATTAATTAGATTAAATTGAAATTTTGTTACTCAGAAAAAAGCAAAAATGTTTCCAGATAGTGTAAGATTCATTTCACAAAACAATGATGTCTGGTTGTCACGGGACATTATTGAATGGATTTTGTTTGAATTTTAATTTCGAAATGGTCCAAACAAAATGAAGAGTCCAAATAACAACTCATCAGCTCAACCATTGACAGTGATGCCGCGTCATAAGTCATAACCTCATTCACATATGCGACAATACCACACTATGCTGCCACTCAAGTCCTGATTCAAATTTGCTACAATCATTGACATATAGGAACAAAAATATTATCCGTACATTTATTAGATATTTATTGTCCTTCAAATTAAGAATTTTGATAAGATACAGTTATATTTATAACTTTTAAATTAACAAAACATCTTATATAAGCGTAAAATAGATAATATATAAATTCTTATTTATCACATTAATTAGGAAAAATATACTTTTACCATAATTCAAGAAATCAATCTATAAAGATTTTGACGAAATGACGAACGTTGTGCCCCATAACATCTATACATTAAGGTTGTGATTAAGTCACATCATCCTCTCCCAATTTTTAAAGTATTTATGTATATAAATTGCACATCCTTTTATAACATAAGTTATTATGCATATGTCCATCCGTTGTTTGACAAATCTTTTTGGTCATGGAGTAGTCTAACAAGTTGGTGTCAATTAAGTCCACATAAGTATGAACAATTATTACTTAACCCACCTATATGTGATAAATTACGTTTAAATTTCTTCATATAATATAACAATTTTTTTCAATAAGGTGAGGTCATATGATATAACAGTTTTTTTTCATAAGGTGAGATCCTATCTTTCAATTCTTTAGAAGTAGAATACATAAGTGTTATGTTTCAAACCATAAGCTAGAGTCTTATAATAGTGTTTTCGGCAGTTATAATATTTACCAATAATGTCAAAAAATTTGGTGTCAATTAAAAAATAGTAGTGGTAATACTAATTCCTATATAATATGTTTGAAAGTAAATGCAAATAGGGCAGTAAATGAGTGGTAATTTAGTAAAATGGGAAAGACTAATAGATCCAAAGCATTTTCAATGGGCGGTAGGACCCACTTGTTTTCCTTGTTGGGTCTACTGACCAGAACGATCCATCCTACTGGGCCCCCAAGAATCACGAAAAAAAGAACAAGCTCACACTTCAAAACTGCCGAGAACAAACTCCGTTAAGTGTTATAATTACCTTTTTTTTAAAAAAAAAAAAGGCAAGCCACTCGTAGTAATTATTGCAAATCAAAAAAAGAGCAAAGCAGTTGCTTGCAAATATTCGTACCGTCGAACGATTAAAACAAATCCAGTCTCCTGCCGTCGAACGGCGGAAAGGACTCTGTTCTCCTCTGCGCACACGCCCACGTTCTTACCGTACACCACCCTCGCGTCTCTTGGTTTTGGATTTACCATTTTGTCCTCCTTTCACCTGGCTTTCTTGTTTCATGAATGCATGCGCAACATAATTTCATTTTATTTGCAAAAAAAAAAAAAAAAAATAATTTCATTTAAAATATTTTCTCAAAATTAATTTTTTATTCGTATTTATATTAAATTGATAAAAAATTAATCCATGTATCTTTTTATTATAAAAATAGATAGTTAAATTATAAATATAATGATTAATTTTGTATATCTCATTAAATCTGTAACACGTATGATGGGGTAATGTGGTGGTAGCCGCCCGACACTCATGCCTTGTTTGCAAGGTCATGGATTCGAATGCACACTCCTCCCACTAATGATATGTGGATAATTTTTAAGTCGTTCTTCCTCTTAAACTTTTGTTCCTTTCTATTTTTAGGAGCTTTAATTTCGAATCATGTCTCAGTACTCTAATCAAAGAGTTTGATACATGGTTATTGTATGTGTAATATGTAAAAAAAGAAAAAAAAAAAGTCCACATATGTTGCCATGTCCAAATTAAGAGCTTTTCACAATGGAAGACTTTGATTTTAGTTGAATTAAAGTGGATTGTCCACTATCCTGCCACTTCCAAACGCTTGAATGTGTAGTTCAATTTTTCAAATTTGCTGCACTCAAGTAAAGTTATCAACAACAGTCTAATGCATTATATTGATAACACTGAATCCAAATTCCATCAAAAGCATTTCGTTACATTAAGATATTATTAGAAGTTTATATTAAGATAATCCGACATCAAAGGTAATGAGAGATTTGGAGAAAAATAGATTAAACTGCAAGTTGAAGAAAAAATTATGACATGCTTTTTTCTTCTAGAATTATTTGACCAGATTCATTATAATCCAATTGAATCAAGTCATTAATTTTTAATATGATTGCATGAGATGAATACTAAGACAACTCATTCGTGTTAATTACTTTGAAATTACAAAAAAATTATTATGAATGTATATTTTGAACCACGAATGAACTATGATCAAGTTGATTATGAATTGTCTATTATTTTTTATCACATATAATCAATACCAATTATAAGTATCTCTTAAAAAAGACGAGGACTGTGTTCTTAAGTTAAATATTTAGAAATTTGTGATTAATTATTTATATATATTAAATTTAAAAAATCATTTAAATACTTATTCTTAATAATATTTTTGTGCTATGAACTCTTTTAAAAGTGCAAGTAAATTTTGAAATGAAAGGGGATTGGACAAGCCCCACATAAAAGAAGACAATAATAGGCAAGAATACAATCTCTAAAAGTTATTCATAGTGTGAAATAGTCCACACCATAAATGTTGTTAGGTCTAAGTAGGCCAATCTCCATAACAAGTTGACCCAAGGACACAGTTGAAAACACAAGCCACTCTATGTACTGTTAAGCAAATATATATATATATATATATATCAATTATATATATATATAAAGGATGTGTTGGGTTGAGTAATATAGATTTTAACTAAAATTTTTAAATTGTTAGAATCATCAATTTTAGTAATTTATTATATTTAAATTGAATGAGAAAGAATTTTTTTTTTAAGAGAAAAAACACTTGATGGATGAAATGATTTATTTTAATAATTTAAAAGTTAAAATCCATTAATTGGATGAGCCACACACACACACATATGCATATATATATATATATATGGGACAGATTGAGAGACACAAATTTAGATACAATTTATTAACCATTGAATGATAAAGATTTCAATTACTTAAATCTACTTACACATTTATTTGTAATATAATTTTACTTTCTACATAAATATGTTGTTTTCTCTCATCTCTCTTCATAATTATATCATCTATCTTTTCTTTAATTAATATTAAAATCCTACCAATTAAAAGCAATTAATACTGGTATTTTTTGTATTTAATTTTTTTATTTAATACTAAACATTCACCAATTAAAAATCCATCAATTTATTTCGCTATTTCCCAAAATTTCACAATTACCTTTCTTTCTTTCCTTTTTGCTTTACAAAGTTGAAATCCAATCCATATCTTTCGATATGTTATTGCTTCTTTATTGATGTTTAATAAAATTTGTTTATTTGTTTTAGTATTTCTATAGATCAAGACTATTATTCATATACTTTATTTTGGATATTTTAATCAAAGCCTTATATTATTATTTTTATTATTTTTGTGATTGGTTTTAAGAACCTACTATTATTAACGTTGTTGTAATTCTCTGAAGTTTAAATAAAAATTAGATGATAATAGGTTCCAAATTTGTTAATATATAGTATGGATCAAATTTTGGTCTAAATTTAATCTGAGTTAACATATAGTTAAAATGAAACAATGTACATAAAAGAAAATAAATAAATAAATAAATATACTAACATTGATTGCGAAAAAATAATGTAATTATGAAAAGAGATGAAAGAGAATAATACATTTATATAAAGTGAAAAATTAAATTGTACACAAAAGTGTGGGTATATTTAAGTCATTAAAATTTTTATCATCAAATGGTCAATAAATTATGTTTAAATTTGTGTTAAAATTTATATTTCGGTCTTGTTCATATATATATATAATAAACTATTTTATAGATGATCATGACTAGTCCCAACAATCACGGAGCCAAGTTTTATATTCAAAGTTCAAAGTTTGTGGCACAAATAATGTTACATCATTTAATTAACAATTAACAATAAAAGTAACGATAATAATCATCTATGATAGATTAAACCATGCTTAATATTCTTTAAGCTCTCGTGACACCTTTAATTTAGTGCATAAAGCTTAAAAATCATTGGTGTAAACATTTTTGTTTTTGTTATTCTTTTTATTTAAATTATGTAAATGAAAAGGAATAACATGATCGAATGTTGCGTCACTGACAATCCAACGATTTGTCACTGTCAAAGGATCGTGATCTGTGGCTAAGATTTCGCACAGTTAGGGCGCTGGCATTTTTTGCGAAAATTGCAACAGGTAGGGTCCACTTATCATTTCGCATATAATCCAACTAGAGTAAGGAAAAAAATAATGAAAAAAGCACGAGATCATCACTGTTTCACTTGTGTCGTTGCATATAATCAGAAGATGAATCGTCTAATAGACTTATAGACATATCCTATATTTTGACTCCTGAGAGAAGCACTTTTTCAAGTAAGGAAGTGCTTTTTTCACAACCACGATCCACTTGACATGTAGTGCACGTCTTCATCTTTCCCAAATGCACATTATGTTTCAAGATGGTTGAGTGATTTTTGTGAGTGTTGTCTCATAAATTTTCTAGGTGTTTGAAAATAGAAAGTAGAAAAAGACTTTGAGTGGGTTTCTACAATTACCCTACATTATAGAGTTTGAAATTTTCATTCAAGCATCTTTGTTGGGTCTATATTGTAGCATGAGGATTTGAATTGTTAATCTTTTTGTTGTTTTGCAAGTTGGATGAGCAAATAAAATTCACTATGGATGAGCATATAAAACATCTTTGAGCTTGAAGGTTGTCTCCGAGAACATCATCTTATACTTAAGTTAAAAATTTTTACATTGTTATTATTTGGAAGAAGTGTATTTATATATATATATATATCCTAAAACTGGCTAACTTTCTAATAAATCATTCAATCAGTTTTTATAATGAAATAAATCGATGATTTACTTAAGAGATAATCCCCTCAAAGGTTAACATTTTATACCTTAGGAGGTTCATTTACTTAATTATAAAATTTAGCATGTCTTTTGACTTTTTCTTTATTCAAAATTTATAACACACATCACATATCTTACTTCTATTGCACTAATGTGACTCTTTTTCATTTTTACACCACATTTTTTTAATAAAAATCCATCAAAAACAAAAACTTAATCGGCAGTCATCCACGATCTATCTTTTATAATCCAAGAGGAAATCGATAAGCTTTTTCTTTTTCTTAATGCTATCCAATATTAGATTTTTGATCAAATTTAATTTTAATTCCATTGTATTTCATGCAAAACTAAACCATGATTAATTAATTCATTAATAAGTTTGGGCAACAGATTGACTGTGAGATTATCATGAATAATGTGGCAGCTTTATTATTCAAAGGACAGATTGGACTTGTGCTTACAGAATGATTACTTTGAGTTGTCTTTAATTAAAGTTTTGATTAATCACAAAGAATATGCATCGCAAAAGCTGCTCATTACATATATAGTACTGTTCAACTCATGACTTTTTTTATTTTTCCAGTTATTTTTGGATTTCGAGATTTTATATATATATATATATATATATACATACCAAGTTACAATCATTACCTAACTAATCTTCAACAAGAAATTGAATCTTTACTTTCTTCCGTTCTGCAGTCTTCTCTGTGTCTTATGGTGATATTAAAGCAATACTTTTTTTTTTTTTTCGGGTATCATGATCTTTTTCCTGCTTTGTTGCCAGCAAGTCAAATTCTTCATTTCTACTCCACTCTTTTCTTTTTCCTGATTATAATATTTATTGATTTTGATAAAGCAAGAGATTAACAACCAACAAGTAGTTTCTAAGATCATCACAAAAGCAAACAGTATCATAGCATGTTTATCTGTCATGTTGATATTATCAAAAACAAAACTGATTTTGTTTTTACTTAATAATTTTTGGTTAAAAAACCCCACTTCCTTTTTTATCACATATATTTGAAATAATATTTTTTCTTGGAAGGTCGAAAAATCCAAGCAGTATACTTGTCTAGCTAATGAGTTCTTAAAGATGATAATTGTTATTTCAGTGAAACATTGAACTTGTTGAATGGAAACAAAAAATTCATTTAGCCTTTTTCGATTGTATATTAGCACAGGATGTGAAATGAAAATTAGGATCTTGAATTAATCATGCTTTATATAATGATGCATCTGCTTGATTCTTGAATTGATTGATACCACGTTTTGACAATATATCTAACCTCACAGTTCTTGGCTACATACAATCTGTTTCCAACTCACAAGTGATCTATATATAGTCAACTTAACTATATGGTATTTTCACTTCCGTCAAACCTAGCAACATGACTTGCAATTGATATGAAATCATTATAAACAGTTATCTTCGTTTACAACTTTTTTTTCCCTGTGCGGGCACAAGAGCAAAATATGTATTGGGCCGTCTTATAATTATATCACAACTAGTTTTGACTGCAATCTGAACTTGTCTTGGTAATAAAAAAATAAATAAGTAAATTTCTCAATGATGCAGTTACATTGTATTATCTATATATTCATTCGATGTCTTTTATTATTACATATATATGCATCATTTAAAGTACTGGCAATGTGACACATATCTGTTCAACAAGGAACCAAAACAATAATTAGAGGAAGAGAGGGAGATTTCGTTAGGTTGGGTGGGTAGGGGGCCGAGATAATGGAACACTGTAATGTGTATAATGTGGAGGGGTCGACATAGTGGGAAGCTAACTAAGTGTGTATAATAATGCTTGAAACTAGCCAAGTAAAGGAAAAGACTGGTCCTTTTAATATGATTGATACGACTAGTGGATTCAGTGACATTGCACCTATATTATTTGTTCATTGTTGGCAGTTTCAGTTTATAATTCATATTCTTCTGATACCACCTATTATTTCTGTCCAAAACATGTCTTTCATATACTATTGATTATATAGATATATTATTATAAATCTTTGTACATTGAAGAGATAAACTTCTGCCTTTCCAGCAGACAGAAATGATAAAAAAAAAATAAAAAAAATTAAAAAATAAAGATACAACCCACTTTAACTACACATTGTTAATCTCTTGTTCAGCTTTTAAGTGTAATTATTTTATTTATGGACCACTTAGAATAGGGTTCACATAATTGTTTATTAGCCTCTTGTATTTAGAGTGAATTACATATGGATAAAGTCGACTGATTTCCGTCACAAATCCTTATAATAGGAGAGGGTTCTGATACAATATATGCATACATCACAAATATTTGTAATTAATTTAAGAATTTCTTTTAGTATAAAGTTTTTAAACTACTGATTACTTGAGTTTCAATAAAAACATAGAAAAAGATAGATGATATTCAGTCACTTAAATAATAACCTGTCCCACTAATCAATCAAAGTGAGATCACAAGGACTAGGCACCTCCAATACATCCTAAAGTGGCACAGAAGAAAAAGATCATTTAGAAACTAAACTTGGATATGTATGTGGAAATCACCAATTAAAAAGAAGGAAGCATTGGCATGTCCATGTCTGCCAAGAAGTGAGTTAATGACAAGCATGCAGTTGCTCAATTATTTGGTAAAAAGAGACTGAGTGCGCCGTCTGTTCCTGGATGCGGATTGATAATAACCATGTAATGTATCTTATTAACTCAAAGTCTCATATGAGTTAACATGAAAAAAGTTAGAGTGGACTTAGTTTCTTTGCTTTTGTGGCTTACTGGCTTTGGTAAAGGCGAAGATCAAGTATAATCTTTAATTATTAAATGGGTGGGTGGTGATTAATATATACTAACTGCATATCTAGACTCATATAATGGAACACATAGAAAGTTATCTAATGTTTTGGTATTATAATTTAGTTAGATAAATAACAGCTAGTAAATTATGCATGTTTCAATCAACGTATTTTTTTTTATAAATCAAGTGACATGTATAGCGACCGTAGTAACCACGGTAGCCATTTATCCACATGGACTTTAGCATTGTCTTAGGGTGTGACAAAAGCGGGTGCTATCATATCCTTCTTGAATCATAAATCTACAAGATGACGTCCCCAAAATTTATACCAGTAATCTTATAGGTGTTTTAGTTGTCATCATCTAGAATTCTTCCTATTCAACTATGTCCTATTCGAGTTTTCACTTGGATGACTTCCCTTTCATGAATTGTTTCATCAACTTAGCACGTGTCTTAAGGATATCCTCGCTAGCGATTGACATCACCTCTTCAATCTTATACTCAAGAGCCACCTAGGTACTCTTCAACTTGAGGACAAGTTGCTTTATCCTTCCAACTGTAATGGTGGACCTTTTTGTTGTTCAGACACTTCAGTTATGCTAACTTTTATTTGCTATGAGGTTATTGATTCAAATGCTAAAGACACTACCTTGTGGATTTGTGATTCAAGAAGAACATGACAATATTTTGCCTCTATTAGACCTTAACTCGTGGTTCAAGGACGATATGATAGTATCCTATCTTCATCACATCCCTCAAGAGGTAAGGTCAAAACTTATGTGCACAAATAGCCGTCGTGATGACTAACGGTCACTACAATATGTACATTTTATTTTCTTTTTAAATACACTTATAATGAAAATGACTAAAATCTTAAATATTATCAAATGAAATGAGCGTTTTCTACCCTAAACTCATATTAAGGGGTTGTTTGTTTTTTACACTTAACACTTAATGATACTTAATTAGACTAATTAAGAGATTTTTGTTTGTTTTTTCAAGTGATCAAACCACTTAAAACAACCCAAAAATCACTTTAAAAAAAAGTTACATTTTTTACTTTTCACTTAATACAAAATCACTTAATGATTTTATAAATATATTATTCCAAATTTATCCTTCCTAAAATAAAATATTTTCAAGTTTATCCTAGTTTTACATTATACAATTTTTTTTAATGCTTTAACAAATAATATTGAAAAATAAAAACCCTAAAGATCTCAACATCAAATTTTCCTATAATTGAATTACTATATTTCTCCTATCAAATTTTGGTAAGAATTTTTATTAATTTTCTTTATTAATCTACTTGTGGAATAGTCATATTGTATTTATTTGTTAAAACTTCACTGTATTATTATTGTTTTTGGTTTATGTATATTGATGAAAATTTGTTTGTATATAACAAAACCTCAAAGTTTCTCCTCTTGGTTTTTTTATCTCAAAGTTTTTATCGAATCTGTTATCGATGTATAATAGAACCTCAAAGTTTTTTTTTTTTTTGTTATCGAATCTGTTATCATGTATATTACTATATAATTTCAATTTTTATTTTAGTAGTAATGCAATTTAATATCATTTTGTTTATTTTTATTTGAATATATAAATTTAATTGACCCTATTATAATAATTCATCTTATTTTAATAATGAATCAAAATATTATATATATATATGTTTTAATATTTGTTAAATAATTTATTGTAATTATTTGTATCATATTAAATAAAGTTACTTAACAACTAATAATAAAATTATATAAATGTCAAATTGCTAGTATTCAGATAATTTTAACTTTAAAATACAAACAAGATTATTATACATTCAGAGGTGTTGACGTTCGAAAACGGTCAATCCAGAGATTCTGGGGCCCAGACGGCGAACAAGGTAATTAAGGAGCAGTTACGGTGTTGGGTAGGTGATAAATGTGGTTTAAATGAAATTTTAAGGTTGGTGGAATTTAATTAAGGCGAGGGAATGTTGGTCGTGGCGGTTGAGTAAATGCAATCAGATAAACAATGAAGATAGGAGGAAGAAGGATGCAACATACAAGGATTTTTACGTGGTTCGGCGACTGCGTCTACATCCACGGCCACTCTCAGGTCAGAATCCGGTAGAGTGACAGTTCTCTAGTATTTTCAACTTGTTGTCTACAGTAAAGGTCTCCCCTGTTTATATATGAAGGGGAGAGGTATAAAGAAAGCCATAAAATATATACAAAAATAAGGTACAGTTGATGGTTATTTTCAACTAATCCTGACACAGTCATGCTGTCTTAAATGTGAAATCATCATTCCTTCTTGTATACACACGTCTGCATTTAATGCTCCTGGAGAAGTCTTTTCTTCATTAAATGCAGAGCCGACGCATTAAATGTGTCTTGGTAATGGTGTAAACAGTCTATGATGGGAAACCATGGGAGTAGGTGACCTTGTTGACTTGTTATACATGATATATCCTGAGTAAGTCCTCTGGTCAGCCAGGTGATGCACACTGGAGGGGAGCCGGCGTGACCAGGAGGAGAGGTTGGGCGGTCTGGAGGTTCCCGCGAGCTCGTGACCTGGGCGACCTCTCGACCTCCACGAGCTGAAGGTGCGGACAGGAGGCATGCATGGGAGATCTGGGAACTGTTGTTGGCTTGCGACCTGAACGGCCTTACGAGCTGGGTCTGCAACCGCTGGCTCTAATCTTGGGCCTTCTGGGCCCTTGCTTCTGTTCGAGTTAGTAGGGCCTGTACTGTCCCATTTAAGCTGAACGAGAAAATGGGTATAACAAGAGGTAAAGAAAAAAAAAAAAAACAAACATGTTTATCAGATTTCAGATTTCAGTCACTATTCAGTCTTCAGTCTTCAGCAGCACTGTTAAGTCTTCAAACGAAAAAATAAACGACCCCTAAGTGTCCACCTTCTCTTTTACAGTTATGAAAAATGTTGAAATCCCATGACATACATTTACAAGTATGTGTGGGAGATTTTTTCTGTTATCGTGAAAGTGAAAATCCGGACTATATATATGGTTTGTTACAATAATTTACACCATGCTTTAATGAATTGTAACTCAAAAACTTTTAATAGAATGAATGTATTTATTTTTATTTGTATTTATATAGTACACACATGAGGTTATGAATGATGCAGAATGACATCTGGGTTGTGGGATCTATTGTCTAAATCAAATTGTTTAAGTAGTGAGACAGGATAAAAAGACATGGAACTTAAATTTTTTAATTTTGGTAATCAATAATCATTCTTATCTCTGTGCTAAAGCAGCTGCTCATTGCTACAGTGATAGGTTCTCTCATCACTTTCATCCCCTCCCCCACCTTTAAAAAAAACAGGGAGAAAAATCATTCTTATCTCGAGAATAATTTGTGGATCATCAAGTCAAATATTAACGTATATAACATGAGTTATGTTCACACATTTCAGAAGTAAAAGACTTGATATCTTTTAAAGATACCAGCAGCCAATTCCAAGAGGCGTTGGACTCCGTGCTTCAACTATTGTGTAGATGGGCTGCAAGAGCCTCAAACACTGACTCATGCAGCCTAGTTTCCTATAAAATAAGCACCCCACAAAATTTTCAAATATTATATAGAATTTTTACAGTACTATGTCCTGATGTTCGTTCCGCTAAATTAATCTGACGGTGATTAATAAATAAATAATACAGAATTAAAGAAGTCAAAGGCGAGGAATTCTACATTCAAAGCACAAGGACCAAGAAGTGTTTTATATTGCAGCAGTGGAAATCACATGGGGGCCATAAGCCATGTTGGGCGTGGATCAGTGTCACTTCACTGGCTAGTTTACCTATAGCTAATTAGCTTTCGCCGGTGCACCCTTAATGACTCCACTCATGCATTCACTCAGCCCCCGAGACACTAATCAGAATATTTGGTCTGGTTGAGGTTTGGGTTTTGGCTGCCAACTCCAATTTCTATGCTGCGTTAGGACAATGACTTGCCTGTTATCAGTGGGGCTTAACTTCCAAGATGCACTTCTAGGTTGATGAGGTTTGAGAGAGAGGCGTCAGGCCTCCTCCACCTCCTCCCTCAATTTTCTCTGCATGTGTGTGCTTGCATGTGTGTACACTGTTACTGTCTCCATCATGGGACAGAATTTTCATAGGCTTAGAATTTGAAAAACCTTATCTTTATTAACATAAGGGCAGAGAAAGAGAGTGGCCTCAGTCTGACAATTAGAGATATTAAATGAGATTATTAAATTTGATTGAGATTGACTAGCTGAGTTGAAATTATTTATTATTATTATTTTTTTTTGAAGTAAATCTGAGTTGAAATTATTTGATGGGGATGTTTCTAGGCTAATTGGGTGGATTTCTATTTTGGTTGTCCAATTATAAACGTAACTAATGTTGTTTTTTTAGCTAATTTCCTGCAAAGTTGCAAATTGCAACAAGCGAATAATTGATAAACTTGAGAGGCATTTAGCATCTACCTTGGGCTTCTTATTTTAGAAACGACAAAATTGTGTAAACAACCTCTCCATCAATGTTTTATATAAGAAAAATCTAATGGCAATTATAGGCTTCTAATTCATAACGAGCTAGTACGTTCACATGCATATTTTTTGGCAGTCCATAATAATAATTTTTATGATTTTAAATATTTTTATCTAAACTACTAAATAATAGTTTATTTTATATCACAATATTACTTTATTTTGTCATTTTTCAACTTAGCTGGATAGAAAATTAATAGATAAGACTAATTTCATTATTATATTAGTTGAAAAAAATGTTGAGACATAACTTACAAGTATTGTATTATTATTTTCAATTTTTTTTGAAAAAAAGGAAGCAAAATTTATGAAATTATTCATTCTATCATAATAGATGATGAAGACTCATCACAGAACAATTATTTTGATGTATACATAAGGTGACCCCCAAATGACCAAACAATACCCTTAATCTGATTCAATACCAAATATTATAATGCTGTTTTAACTTAAAAAAATCAGCTCAATTAACAACAATAATTACCACTATTATAAATATATATATATACAATATGTCTATGCATTATAAATATATTGGACAAAGACCGACACATTCCCTGAAATAAGCCTATGCCATAGACAATAATTAGTTGATTACAGAATTCTAAATTTGAACCATATGTACCTACTTCCCAGATTCCTTTAGTCTATGCCTTGGACTAGACTCATAAGTTCTCATCACTGAATACTAAGGAAGCATATGTTTATTTAAGATAATTTTGCAAATTTTTTACTTCTATCATTGCATGTTAATTGTGCGCAAACTTCTTTTAACCCCTTATTTGGCATGCTTTGTTTCTTCTTTCTGCGCCCAGCTTTCTGCTTTTCATGAAAATATGTGTTTCTCTAAGAGAATTTTTTTTCATACCTTGTTTTTTTTTTTTAGAAAAAAAAAATCCTGTTTGACATGTCTTAAATCTCCATAACATTTTCATTTTAATTAAAAAAGATTACATATTAAAGGAAGAATGCTTTTTAACTATTTAAAATAATTTTTTTAAACTCATAAATTTCATTTAAAGTCCGAATTAAGTTATATAACATTTTTCAAATAAAAAAAATATAAGATGAACTACCTTAAAAATATATATATCTATTCTCAGATATGACAATCATAATCCTTCAATGTACACTTAGTATAAATATATTCCAACTTAATTAATAATAGCATGACTCATGAATGATTTCATTTATAAAATTAAATGGTCTTTTATTCTTAAAAAGTGTTTTCAAACGTTTAAAAAAGCTTATAATGTACAACCACCCATTACTTATTAAAATAAAATTAAAGCCACTATAATTTGAATTAAAATCGAGGTACGTACAAAACAACCATCATCACACCATACAACAAAAATCGAAACCGTCCTTTTCTCCTCACTAAAATCATACTGCTGCCACCTGAAGTAGTACTTGTTCAAACACAGCAAAGCATGATATGATCAATTCGTCTTCATTTCTGCATTATTTTTGCAGATAACTAATCTAACTCTACCATTCAATCTAAAAAGAGGCCACCCTGCCATTTTTTTTTTACTTGAAATCAGTAATCACAAGATCTCAAAATCTACGCACATATTTAAGTTGCTTTCCTAGTGACTTTACATGTCATGGACCGTGTATTCAGGCAGTTAATTTCCCATAATAACACTGAAAATATTTTAAGGGTCATATGCGTGACTTAGATTTCCCACGAAAATGAGATCTTACGAAAGATATTATTGCCAAAACTTATTCACGGTACATTCATGCACAGTCCACGTTAAACTTTCGCTTTCTTCAAGCGAAAATCATGATTTTTTGTCTTTGGCCTTGTTCTTTCCACTCTCTTTATACGTTTCTGTAATTTTGTTTTCTCTAGAAAAAGTGCCAAGTGCCAACCTCTAATTTGCTACCAAAAGGTTAAACTTATTCCCTCTTTAATGTCTAGTCTACACCAAAATTTCGTACATTTTTTATAAGCAAATTAAATATCAAAAATCAAATAAATTGAAATCAAAATTCTCAACAAATAAAACTAACTTTTGAACGGTTGAACGATAAAAGCAAAAATATAAACAAATAAATAAGCAAATATTAAAGAATCAGAAATTTTTAGATTCGATTACTAAAATAATATATTAAAAAAATGGTAAAAAAGAACGTAGAAAATGAGAAGTGGAAGGGTAAAAGTGAACAAACAGGAAAAGCTTATTGTCAAGAAAAGAAATTCTGAAAAGATGATTGCCATTGAATTTTAAAAACAAAAAATAAGCTAGCGAAAACGAGCCGATCGAAGCCGAGACCGACACAGAGAGAGAGAGAGAGACCGTAAATAACAGAGTAAAACGGTAAAAAGGGAAACGGTAAAAACGGAAGCGTAAACGGACGGCAATAATTTGTTTTTTCTGTTTGAAAGCAACGGAGGGCAATAATTGAATAAAAAAAGAAAGAGGAGAAAAAAGATGACGGAAGGTAAGTAACGGCGAAGATTGTCAGTTAGCCTGCAGAGAGGCAGCGTTGAGAGAGAGAATCTTTTTTATTAGGGGGCGGTGTACGGCTAGGGTTCCTCTTTTTTGGGCCTCCGGGACCTACTTGACACCACCTTCTGTAGCCTTCCCCTTTTTTAAAGAAATACGAAATCACAAAATACAGCAGCTTACGGTGTACACGTTTCCTTCTAAGAATTTTGGACCGTTAAAGATTTATAGGATTTGACTATTTTATTGATTATATAAAATTATCTATCAATAATATCTCTTAAATGATTTATAAATATAATTATTAAAAAATATCTAAGAGTTATTATTGATGAATAATCTTACCACAACGGTAAATAATCAAACCCATATTTATAATATTGGTTTTAATAAATTCCTGGCTCAATTAGTGAAATCAATTAAAAAAACAATGGTGACTTATAATCCAAGCATTATTCACTGTTACTAGTCACGCAGTTGTTTGGGTTTTGGATGATGTGAGTGAGAGAGTGGGGGAGAGCTCTGATTAATGTCAAAGAGTTGGATGGTCAAAACTCAAAACAAAACCCCCTTCTGGCTTCACTTTTTCTTTCGTTTTAGTTAGGGTACAGAATTCCTGCTCACTTGTTTTGTTTTTTTCCTTGTTTTTACTCCCCCTTTTTTTTACCATCTTTTCTCATTGTGTTTTTGCCCCAATTGGGCATTTTAGGTCTCTGTAATTTAATTGAAACTAGGGCAATTTTATAATATAATATAAGAGTTTTCTTATTAAAAAAAATCTAGGTAAATGGGTGACTAAATGGTCCGAATATGAAACATAAATGTGGCTCTTGTGTGTTACAGAGTTCTAGGGCAACATATAGGGGCAATGAATGTGATGATACAAGTCAAAGAAATTTGATTGTAGCTTTCTAATAAAGGGGTCATGTCCAGGGTTTACATGATAATCTTGCCGCAAACATTTTTCAAGAGTGAACTTTTGCTTTTGAATTTTGTCATGTTTATTGTATCATTTGAGCGGTGTTTTTTTTTCCCTCCATGTGCGGTGCATGAAATTAGTCAAACCTTGCTGCGGTTATTGGACATTTTTCAACCAAATCCAAGAAATTGTCACGGGATGGTTGCAGCTTAAAAGAACAAAAAAAAAAAAAAAGAGAACTATAATATTCAATAATTGATCAACTAATAGTTTTTAATTACATCTAATATAATTTTATGTGGTTTTGTGATAATACAAACGTCTACATAAACATAAATGACTCATAGATCTATCACCTATCTCAATTACCCCACCACTGCACCATTAATTTATGTTTCATGAAGCCAATAACAAAAACATGGGCACAAATGAAACGAAACTGATTAAAACACATAAAACACTTTCATGTGAGGTTGGTTTTTAAAATTAATTAGAGTTCTAGGTGGGCTCAAAGCACAAGCACATTGAACTTGAGAGCACATTGTAATTATTTCAAGGAATGATATTGCATGTGGGCACCATAAAAAAAGTTGAAAACAAAAACATAAAACAAAAGAAAGCATAAACACTTCCGCACACAAACTATGAATTAATAATAATAATGACGATGATGATGAGGATAATGATGATAATGGAAGCTCATAAATTTGTGATGGAGAGGTGGATCGATCTGTTTCTGGGCCCATTCATTTTGGCAACTATGGGCCCAAGCTTTAATTATTAAACATACACAGTGAAGAAAACTCAATAAAGCACTAGCTGCTAGTTGTGTCGTTTGCTTGGGGCGGTGGCATGGTTTAATTATGTATATAGCATATATATATTTATATTCCTTTCATTGTCACATTTAATTGTAATTGTAATACCATGCTGGGATAGGGTTTTCGTAAAAAGATGATTGGGGAGAAAAATGGTGTCAATTTTTAGGTTCCTGACCAGAAAATGATATCACTATGGGTTGGCCAGTCAGGTGTTTCATGTGGGTCCTTGGCAGGACTAGGATACATATTCCAATCGAGGTAGATTGTTTGGCTCCAAGTAAACAGACTAACATAGTAAAACTGATTTGTATTTTTAAGAATTTAAAGTTGTTGTTGAGATTGTAATTTGAATCTGTTTCTAAAATATGTCCCAAATCAAAAGGATTCTGTTAAAATTTTGTAGAGTTCTTGTTGTACTAGAAACTGAAAAAGGCTGGGCAATAATTTTAGGATGTCCTTGCAATTGTCATGCATTCAATGCATTGCAAAAGAGCAGCCTCCTCCTCCTTTTTGTTGAAATATAGTGGGTGGTACTGGGCCAGGCCGATTATGTTGATTTCGTTTTGGGTAGAAATTGGGTTGGTCCATGGGCTTTTGTTTGGCCATATTTGCGAAGTGTATACAGACCCAATACGAACCTCAGATTTAATAACATTAAAGTAACTCGAGAGCTATATTTTTGTTGAATTGAAATTGGAAAATATTCTCAATTTTGGGAGGCAAAACAGTCTAATTCAGGGTCGCCAAGCTTTTAATATGTGAAGAATAGTGAGAACAGTGAAAAAAGGGGGGGAAAGGGTTTATATGTGTATATCTTGTGTCAATTTTTGTTGAACGTTCCATCAGATGCCATTTTTCTCTCTTTAAGCAATTATTTACAAAGTAAAATTTATAACTATTTAGGCCTTTTCTTATATATTATTTAGATTTATTTTTTTTAAATAAAAAAATCCTTCTACATAATAGATATATAATAGATTTAAACTTTTCATTTTCTTGTTAAATCCCTCTACATAATAGATAAAACATATTTTTCACTTTTACTGGAGAAAAATTGCCACGGCCCAGGGCCCGGGTCGTGACAAAAATAACATTCATCATCTGTCACACTACAAAATTCCAACATTTCATATGAAGTAATTATGATGAATTTTCAAATAATCCAAGTATACTTGTTTATATTTTCAAGTAAAATTTTTAAAACCTAATATTAGAATTAATGTGAATTTTGGAACAAACACCAAATCATGAAAATGAATGTTTTAAGTATGATCATTTTCATTCATGAACTATTATTTGTGACAAAAACAGTAGTTCACAAACAATAGTTTGCGAACAAATAATGCAAACTATGGTCCTTTGTTCATAAAAAATGATGATGTTAAAAATCAGTCCGTTTAAATAGTTTAATACTGATTCCAAAACTCCTCACACTAATTTTAACAATCCTAAAAATGAAGATCATCTAAAATACTGTTTTAATAAGTCATGGATACATGTCATATATATATGTGTATATATGTTGACGTCCGGAAACGGTCAACCAGAGATTCTGGGGCCCAGACGGCGGACTTGGTAATTAAGGATTGATTGGTACTGGTCGAAGGGTAGTAAATGGTATATTAATGGGATGCTAGGTTGGTGATAATTAATTCAGGTGGAGGAATGTTGTTCCTGGTAGTTGGTCGGAGTTAATAGACTGACGAACAAGTAATTAAAGGAAATGAGAGAAAGAAAGAGAGAAAACACAGGGGTTTTCACGTGGTTCGGTGACTGCACCTACGTCCACGATCACTCTGGAATAATTCCGGCAGAGTGATGGTTATCTAGTATTAAGCTTGTTGTACAGTGAAAATGTCTCCCCTCTTTATAGAGGAAGGGAGCTCACAATAAAATAATACAAAGGAAAAGTTTACACGTAATAGGCAACGGCTAGTTTCAACTAATCCTGACATTGCCATGCTGCATTAATTGTAAGGGTAATGATGATTTCCTCCCTGCACAAGTCTGCATTAATTACACCTGAAGAAGTCTTCACTTCATTAAATGCTTCTGGGTAATTGTGCAAACAGTGTCTTGCTGGAAATCATGGGGGTTGGCAGTTCTGACAACTTGCTGCACACGGTTTCTTATAGGTGGACTTTCTGGTCAGCCAGATGTATGCTGGAGAGGAGGTGAGGCGATCTGGAGGTTAGCGCGAGCTCGCGAGCTCGCGATTGGCGCGACCTCGCGGGCTCCTCGGGCTGAAAGCATTGGCAGGTGACATGCTGAAGAACTGTTGCTAGCTCGCGACCTGGATGGCCTCGCGAGCTGGGCTTGCAACTGTTGGCTCTGTCTTTGGGCTTTCTGGGCCCTTGCTTCTGTTCAAATTAAATGGGCGTGTACTAGTCCAGTTGGGCCGAACCAGTAAATGGGCATAACAATATATATAGTGTATGAAGTTTTTATGTGTTCATAAAAGAAAAATTAGTCAATTTAAAGGTTGTCAAAAGCAACTTGATTTAATCATGAACTAGATCAAAAGATTCAAAACGCGGTTGAGTTATGTCATTGTCAACCTACCTAGGGTTGCCTTAATGATTCTGTGCTTATATGTGTTCATAAAAGAAAAATCAGTCAATTTAAAGATTATCATAAGCAACTTGATTTAATCATGAACTAGATCAAAAGATTCAAAACCCAGTTGAGTTATGTCATTGTCGACCTGTCTAGGGTTGCCATAATGATTTTAGTGTTAAGGTAAAATCCGGCTGGTCAGTCGAGTATATAACATATAGAATATAGCTAGTATATTGAATTTCATCTTCAAACATGCTTTTATACACACTACAGCTTGTATTCAAACTAATTACTGTAATTAAATATATGATTTTATAGTTTTACTTTAAATTATACAATTCAATTGATATGTGATAGTTAAAATATTACAAGGAATACATTATTAATTGAGGATATAGATTTTCTCTTAACAACAGTAAGAATTATCTATCAATTTTTTGTTTGTGCTAATATTTTTATAAGAGGAATTTAAATTTGAGTGTTATATGAGAGGAAAACAAAATGAAACAATCTTGATTATTTATTATTTTTTATACTGATGTGTTACTACTAGATTATGAAAAGATTAAAAAAAAATGAAGACAGAGAATCCTAACATTATTGTTTTATCTTACATGATTCTACAAATATTTATGTGAATTTAGGTAGAATCTTAATCAAGATGCCTTATTCAACCTAGCTAGTAATTAATATATATTATACTACCAGTTGGCAAAACAACCGTCACCTGTCCCACGTTCCAACTTATTTTTTGTTAAGAAATATATCGTAAAAATATCTCAAGATGCAATGTGGACTAATGGAAGACAAAATCTCGATAAAATGACTTATATGCTGATAAGTGATCGTATAAAAATTAATTGATATCAAATTGATTATGATCTGGGTGGTATGAGTATGAGGAGTTTTATTTCCATTGCTTATAAATATTATAAGAATAACACTAGACTATTCAAAACATTTATCAAAATTCATACTCAATTAATATTGTATATGAGTTGCATCATGTAAATAAATGATGTATTAGTTACAACTCATGCAAAATTTGAGCATGAATTTAAACAAACAATTTTCACAATCTAACATTACTCATATTATAACATCATCCATATATATTTTCTATAGCTAAGACATGATCGCATCTCATGTCTCTCTCATAGGAATATATATATATATATAATAAGTTAACAACTTGAACCATAGAAAGTAGTACTGCATCTAATTATTATCTATATCTCGGTAGCAAAAGCAGCACTCGGAAAGAAGCTCTGTTGAACTTCAAGTGCCAGTTCTTCCAAGCTCACCTGGCATTCCAATCCTATCTGTAACCATCAAATTAAAACTATTAAACAAGAGAAGTCAATACACAAATTCAACATCAAGGAATAGCAATCGTTATATGTTCTATATATATATATATATATATAATAGCCAAATATTATTATTATAAGCTTATGAATATTGATACAAGATCGTGCATGCATATCCTATGGCAAGAAAGACAAAAGCATGCCTTTTCGAAAACTTTCTATCTCTTAACTTATTTGAATTTGAAATGTCTTGCATTGCATGCAATTAATTTACTAAAATTTTTGCTGTTTTATATTAACGTAAACATATTGTTATGCAAATGATCTTATGTGTTACATTTTAGTTTCTTCTATTGGTAAAATAAATGATATAGAAAATTTGAAGTTACAATTGTGTATAACTTTAAACGATGGATGTTAAAACTGATGAGAATTATATCAAAAAATGATGATTGAGCATGCATGCTATTGCGGCTTCTGAGGCGCCTAAATTTCGCATAACGTTCGTATGGATGATTGACCAATATGTCACTATGGATGCATATCATGAAGACAATGAAACCATGATATTTTCAACCATGTATATACGAACGTAAACTTAAATTCTCATGGTACTTCTTAACACACACACACACACACACAACCATGGCTAGCAACTTGATATTCTAATATTTTATGCACTTTTTAGATTTGAAAATCAATGGAAACATGGCTAGCAAGAGATTTCTCTTCCGCAAATTGCATATTGAAATTTTAATTTAAAAGTGATCATATAGTTCCGTATATATTATCGTGATCTTCAAGCTAATTAGAACGTAGTAATTAGACTCAATAAAACTTCTCTTATTTGAGGAATGGTAATTTATACCTTAATGATAAAGGAGTATAGAACAGTGTCCTCCATGCTACTGATGTTGAGATGGAGAACCTCAAACGAGAGTTTCTCCAACACACTGATTATCTTCACAACTTGACCAGGTATTCGCCTTGATATAACTTTCAATAACACGTTTGATCCAGAGATTTTTGCCTCCACATCTGCAACCGAAGAGTTGCAGCTTGCTCCCAGTTCCTTGAAACTATCAAATCCTAATAAGGTATGATCACCTGCAGGTTGATTAGGACTTTGGTGCACCACTACCGGCCTTGGAGTACTTGGACTGGGGCTAGGGCTCAAACTCTTCCTTTGTTTCTTTGACTCCAAAGCTTGTAGAACTTGATGCAACTCCTTGATAAACTCTATCACTCCCCCTATAATTGATGCTTGATCTCCCTACAGTTAAACAACAAAAAGTTAATATTACAATATAAACACTTTAATTTCAAATCCAAGAAGTAAAAAAATCAAAAGTTTCCTCTACTAATATTTAACAGATAAAATGATAATTAATAGATCTTATTAATTAAACTAATCAGTATTTACTATAAATATATAAATAAAGAGAGAGAGATATTATTACCCTTTTGATATAAAAACATGGGGTTAAAGATCTCAAAACCTTGAGATGTTCATTCATCTGTCTTCTTCTGTTTCTCTCCACAGCTATGTGAGACATTTTTTTGGGTTTTTTTTTTCTCTCTATCTCTTCAAAGTTTCAACCAAGTTATTATTCTCCTTCACCTCAAATGTAAGGTTTTTTTCCATTTATAAGCCAAGGAAGTGTATGTATGAGACAGAGAGATGAGGATGAGGTAGCCGATCGAAGTCTGCTAGGTACTTGGATTTGTTTAGGGATATTAAATGCTGAATGTTGGAGTCCCGTGAGAGAGTTTTTGCAAGTGTCCCGTTATTCTCTCTCTCCCTCTCTTTCTCTTGTAGATATTACGTCGTCTCACGTTTATGATCTTGGGTCAATTACATTCCTCGTGTGAGTTAGAAACTACGGAGGCCTTCCCACTTTAACTTCTTTTTAATCTTTCCCATGCTTGTACTTCCCTCCTCAACCAACCATCCATGACACTTGTCTCTCTCTCTCGACAACACGTGACAATGTTTTTGGATTTGAGCTTTCGTTTCCCCATGTCGATTAAGCAAGTGAATGTGCCTGAATACTCTCTTTGATCTATGTTTTTATCTAGACAAAGACTCAATTTGTGATGAATAGTTAAAAAATAAATGTAAATAATAATAATAATAATAATAATAATCCAGATTTGGAAATGGCAACATTTATTTGTACTATCATGCTCATGTCATTAAGTACTTCACTTAATTTGACCAATATCCCGTAAGCTACCTGATATTCTCATGGTCCGTAAAATAATAAGGTCCAAGTAACATGTAATATTATTTGAAATTTTGAATTAGATATATTGTTTTTGTATGTGTAGCTACTTGTACATTTATAAAGCTCATAAAGTGAACTTCGATTAGATGAGATGTCCGAATCTGTTTAGTAAGAACTTCGAGTTTTTTTTTGCTTTGTTATTATCGTAAAACGTGAACAAGCAAGTTGTACATATATGGATTAATAATCGATCATAAACAGGGACGGAACTACGTTTGGGCTAGGGTGGGCTCCCGCCACCCTAGCCCATTTTAAAATTTTTTTCATAAAATTACTAAATTGTCCTTCAGGCTTAAACCATACTATAAAATTCTTTCAAAGACTAGCTGGCCCAATTACAAAGACTTACAGCAGAGCTCTTGATAAAAATTTTTAAATTGTCTCCTCCTTGATAGCCACTCCACAGCTGACAGCACACCACTCCATATTCTTTTATTATTATTATTATTATTATTGAAGTACACCACTTCATATTCTTGGCTTCTAATGAATCTTGCTGTTGCCCCTAATTTTTTGTGATTCTACTTCCATACCATTTCAATTTCCTTTGTTTGTTTTTTTTTTACTTGAACATATAGTAGAAACAAACAAAAGATAACTTTTGTTGACTCCATTCTTTATATTAGGTATGTATTTTAAGAAATTTACATATTTAATTATTTTATTTAATGTTAAAATTTGTACTAATTTTAATTATTGATTTACATTATTAGATTTGGTTCCATTCCATTTTTGTGTCAACATCAACAACTAGTTTCATCTTTTTATCTATATCAAAATTGGTCTCCAAATTAAATATGTTATTTTGTGAAATTTATGAATTTAAATGATTATTTTGTTTAAAAATTTAGAGATATTATAATTTTTAATTAAGGAAAATTTAGATATTATCATTGTTAGTTTATTTTGTTATGAACTTGAATAGTTTATATAAATTGATTATATTGATTAAAATTTTAGGGTAACTATACTTTTTAGATATAGAAAATTTAGGGATAAACTAATTAATTTAATTTTGTTCATCTAATTAATTTATAGATAATTGATTAAATTATCTAACATATGGTAGGTTCTATAATTGTTTAATTTAATGAAAGGTTGCTTATATACATCTATTATATTTTTTGCAGATGAAAACAAAAGCTTAATTAAAATGAAATGTGTTTAATGAAGTCTCAAACATAGGTGGAAAAAAATACAAAGAAAATCATGGAAGTTATTAATGGAGCTCCAAAATATTGTTTCTCTCAGTGAATGAAATGAATACAATAGCTCTTATATGTATACAAGAATATTACATCACAAGTCATTAATATCTCATAAATTTCAGGCTAGAATTTAGCAAAGCACCGCCATCTATTTAGATAATTGTCACAAATATGACAGTTGTGTGGAATAACAGTCTGTACAGGTGTAATAAATAAGACAACAATGGAGGTTAACAATCTGGGACAATCAACTTCTGAAAATACAAGAGTTTTGTGACATAACAATTTGGACAGGTTAGTTTCTAAACTCATGATGGCTCATCTTCGTCATGTGCATAACTCCTGAACATGTTCTAATTAGCTACACTTGAAAATTGCAAAAGATAAGAGAATTGATCTCAAATATCCCTAACAGAAGGTTGCACTATAGTTTGACAATATATGTCAATTAACATTATAAGTGTTATAATTAGCTATAAAAAAAAATAAATAAAGTCTATATTAATTTAAAATTTAAAGTCTACATTAATTTAAAATTTTAATTAAATTTGTGATGTCAACTTTCATTTATTCACCTTTTTGCAATCCAATAATAGAGAACAGTAAATGAACTTAAAATAGATGATAATCATGAAATTGTCTCAAATTTAAGTTAATTTAGTTAAACCTTATTTTATGTGTTTTGGGAAAAAAAAATCCTAAAACCAAATTGTGTATTGTTATTTATTTTTATTTGTAGTTATTAAATAGTAAATATGTATTCTAATATATTCGAACCTTTAGTTGGGGCTCGAGTATGAACCAGCACGACACAACATAATTAATTTTACTCAACCCAATAAGACACAGTTAATTAAACAGTTTAATTCCTTTAACTCAGACATGACCCATTTTATTTATACGTCAATGCGTATATCATAAAGAAAGAGAAGAAAAAGAGAAGGCTTACACCGAAAAAGAACGCACTTAACTTTCAAAAAACAAAAAGAAAAAGAAATAACACTGTTGGTACTGGTGGAGGACCCTCTCAAAATGCCATTAACGTCGCACATTAAGTACACACCATCCATTGCCCGAACCCTATATCCCCAAATTGTATTAGTTCTAAAAAACAATATTGGAATTTTAATGGATTTACCGAATCTCCTACAAAATTATTAAAACAGCCATCATATTGATGTGCTTTTAAAATTATTATCAAAACTGGTTAATTAAACAAACTGTACGTACTGAACAACTTGGCGTGCAAAACTTATAAACTAAATTGATTTTAACCTTTTAAAAGTAATAACAAATCTTTTAAATATTTAATTTAATAGAAAAAGAAATAAAAATTGACTATTTTACCATGAAACAGAACCCACCTCACATAATATACACTGCGTACTATATACGATGATTATAGTCTCGAGAGTTTGAGAATTACAAAGAGATATTTTAAGGCAATAAAATAAAATAAAAAGAGAAACAAAATAACGGCAATTAAAAGCAATTCCCCTGTAAAATTAGGGGGAATTTATTTGTAGATCTATTGTTATATTGCAAAAGACCAATCAAATTAGGTTATCCCTACTAAAGTCGAAAAAGACTTTGTAAATTAGATAAGTTATTTTATTTTATTTTTTTCTTTTCACTTGTTTCTTAAAAACACAATAACCCTAGCTAGCCAAGTATATTCCAATTCTGCATTGCATCGTATAAGGATATACTGATGTGTAAGTACTTAAAAAATAACTAATTATTTATTCTCTCCCAATAGAATAACGAAAATGATACATAGCAAGCAAATACAGAGCTACAATGATCTGAAACTTCTGAACTTATTTTATTTGATTCCATAAATGTAGAATCACAACCCAGAGTTTTGCCAAAAAAAACTAGTAATGAAATCTTAAAAAAGGAAATATTTGCCAACAAGACAGCATAATACAGCAGGTACGTAACACTGAAAGAAGAGTAAAATCTCTAATGAATTATTTGTGTCGTCTCTTTTTCGTGGCATGTGAGTTTATAGTGATGTGTATAGCCAAGTATATTCCAATTCTGCAATGCATCATATAAGGATATAATGATGTGTAATGGGTATTTAAAAAGAACAAATAATTTATTCCATCTCCCCACAAGATAACGAAAATGATACATAACAAGCAACCATTGGGCTACAATAACCAGCAACTTCTGATCCTACTATATCTTGATTCCATAAATATATATAGAATCACAAACTAGAGTTTTGACGAACAAAAACTAATAAGGAAATCTTAAAAAGAGAAACATTTATCAAGAGTTTTAACGGATAAAAACTAGTAAGAAAATCTTAAAAAGGGAAACATTTACCAATAAGATGACAATTTCCGATCCTACTATATTTTGATTCCATAAATATATATAGAATCACAAATCAAAGTTTTGATGGACAAAAGCTTGTAAAAAACTCTTAAAAAGAAAAATATTTATCAAGAGTTCTGTTAGACAAAAGCTAACAAGGAAATCTTAAAAAGGGAAACATTTACCAATAAGACAGTAACTTCTGATCCTATTATATTTTGATTCTATAAATATATATAGAATCACAAACCAGAGTTCTGACGAATAAAAGCTAGTAAAGAAATTTTAAAAAAGGAAATATTTATCAACAAGACAGTATAATACTTAACTCTAAGGAGATCGGTACATGATTTCACATAATCCTTAGAAATACTAGTTCCACTACAAGAAAAGCGCTTATTAATCACAGGCGATATCCGTGATAACTATGTAATAAGCACGGACACTTGTGCCAATAATTCGCAAGGTGAGAGTTTTGCTTGAATCGTCAGTAAGAGTATTCTCACTGGTAGCCTTGGCTGACACTTTTTCAGGAGCCAAGTGAACATTCCTTCCATCTGTACCACGAAGAGTATGACAGATGCCACTCACAACTTTGATTTCAGAGATCCATTCGTCGCATGTAGAGCAACATATGTACCAATTTACCCAGGACAGACGCACGTCTCTTGCCCCTACTGTACTTCCCGGTTTGTGCCCTAGCCAGGAAGGTCAGCTCTGCACGGTTTGTGATCTTGCAGTTGTTGGCTCTGATGCTGCAGGGTTGTTCTGCACACTGAATGATATGGCAGGAAGGAAGACTTTTCTAACTAGATGACTGCATTCATATGTATGTGCAGTGGCATGCAATACATATGTTAAGAAAGTACGTTTCAAACATTATATCAACGTAGGCATGCAACTTGTATATCATTCCGCCAACACTGAAATGATGTTTAATGCGTTGCGTTTACATTACTTCCTCTCTTTTAACTTCTTTTATGTTTGTAATGTCACCATGATTGTGATGCCTTTACTAATTGGAAGTTCAAATCTTTATAATATTCTAAGCCATTTGGAATTATGAAATACAAATACTTAAAATAGTGATGACCTTAATTTTTATCTGTACATAAGCAGAAGCAGTGCCTATCCCAGGTCTATACACCTTTGTGACGATACTCAAAAATAAAACCAGCGGTGGATCCAAAACCTTATATGAGAGGGGGCATTGTAATAAAATATAATACAAAAATAATAAGATTCAACTATAACATAAATACTTTTAAATTAATGTAACACACACATATATACATTTACACATTAACGTCTACCAAAATTTACCAAAATTAAATCATATAAATGTGATTTGAAAATCAACTTCCATAGCATTGTAAGACTCACATTAAAAGGGGAAAACTTCTCGCACATGCTTGTAGTCGTACATGTACATGATAATTAACACTCAAACATCTATCATGGATGTGAAAGTGAAGTATACTACAAACTCTCATACACACACAAATATATATAAGAGTTAACATTTACCAAAATTTACCAAAATTAAACACCGTAAATATGACTCAAGAATTAACTTCCATAGCATTGTGGGAAATGTTAAAAGGGGAAAACTTCTCACACATGCTCGTAGTCATATATTTACACGAAAAGACTCAAACATCTATCACATATATGAAAGTGAAAAATATTGAAAACTCACACACGCGCACATGCATACATATAAAGTTAATGTCTACCAAAATTAAACACTATAAATGTGACTTAAAAATTAACTTTCATCACATTGTGAGACTCACATTAAAAAGGAAAAACTTCTTATATATGCTCGTAATCATATATATACATGATAAGACTCTAACATCTATCATGGATGTGAAAGTGAAGTATACTAAAAACTTAAACTATAGGATGAGTGCATGTAAATATCTAGTGAAATTAAATAAATTATATCACCATTAAGCTTCAATGGTATTACTATTTACTACAAACAATAATTGTAATGTTAAAATCCTAACATTATATTATAGTATAAATGATTTTATAAAAAAATGATTGAATAATAAAATTTATATCAAATCGAAACAACACACCTAATCAATAAATTTGGTTAATATTACAGTTAAATTGTAATTAAAATATTTTAAAAAATTAATCAATAAAATAATAAAATCAATAATTTATTACAAAGAAAGAAATGAGTGATAAAAATAATTGAAACGCCCTAATCTATTGACAATTTCGATGCTACAAATTTGGAGGAAGAAAGTTTACAACTCAGAAGGCAATCAACTTAAAGAATATTACAACTTACAAAAAAGAGTTGTAATTAGAAAATGTAATAATGTAACCAAAAAAAAAAAAAAAAAGAGGAATTCACTAATTTGTATCAATAAAGATATAAATACATTATTGTATGGACAAAAGTGGAGAACAAAAGTATTAATATATATATAATTATATAATTATAAAATCAAATTTATACAACAAATTATTTTGAAAAAAAAAAATCTGTATATTAAATTGTTAATTTTAAAAATAAATATGATATATATATTTTTGAAATATTTGAAGTGGGGCCCCCTATTATGTCGGTCCGCCCCGGAGTAAAACATACCCTTCAAGAGGTGCACACACACACACACACATATATATATATACATACACGCGTGCGCACGCACCAAACGTGTGTGTTACTTGTAATAGGTATTACATGATTTTCAATTTTGTATTGTTATAAAATTGTGCAATGATACTATTAAAAATCCTATAATTTTTCTTTAAAAATGTATTACTTTTCCTATATCCACCGTAACAATAGAACAACCTTTTTCAGTAATGAAATTTATCAAGACATTACTTTACAATAAGATAGAAAATATATTTCTAACAAATTGCATAATTATCTACATTAAAAGAGAGATTACTGAATCAATTGATCCAGAAGATGAAATCGATAAATTTGATATTTTAAAAATTCATAGAATACAACTTAGTGATTTATTATATTTACATTGTGTGTTTCTTTTATACTAAGTACAATTTCTAATACATCTTATCTCATATTTATGATATTTAAAATATTATATAACTGTTTTGTGGAGAGACGGAATTTCTATTTGTAATGGTATTTAAATGTTGGTAATGTAAGTGTATTGAATTTTTGGGAAGCTATAAAAATAGTGAAAATCTGCTCAAATTTTTATAAAAGTTCTAACCCACCTTGTCGATAATTTCTAGTTTGATCCCTGATGCTAAATAAAAAGAAGAAAAATAAACCAAAAAGAAGAATTCCCATGATCGATTGCGCCATGAATAAATGACATTTACCTTTCCACGGAGGGGCACTGAACTTCCAATGGAGTAAAAACATGCTGTATTTGGAGGAATAATCATACAACATGCTTCCATTTCCACACTTCTCCCTCTTGACCAACTCAAAGGTATTTACAGTTTTCCGCAAAAATCTAAAATTAAGTTTTCATATTTGCTGTAGAAAACATAAACTTCTATAAATATAATTTAAATTTACTCATCTTTGGTAAGATTTTATGATTTTAAATTTGAAAACTCCAATATTATTGACGGAACCATCATTTTTGTCAAGGATGGTTCGTTCAAAACAAGTTAAAAATTTTGAAACTTTGCTTAAATGTTTTATAATCTCACATGTTTTTACAGATTTGTCCTTCAGATTATCCTTAATATTGACGCAAAGAAGCAACATTTGTTATAAAACTAGTTAATCTACAATGCTGATCTTTTTCACGTATATCACCTTCTATACTCTTGTTACTTCAAAAAAAAAAAATTAATTCTGTCCACAAATTCATAGGATAAATAGGGAAAACAGTATCATGTAATAACCATACTGATAAAAATATAGTGAAAGCAAAATTGAGGAAATGGTGATGAGAGTTTCCACCAATGCAGAAACCATGATCATAAACTGTATAGCTGCAGAAAATAATGAAATTTCTTGGGTTGACGATTGAAGAAGCTTGCAACTTTATTTACGACCTGCAAGAGTAGGTCAGATATGGTAAGATGAGGCTGATGAAAGTCTAAGCATTCAAACAAAATTATTGTAATCTTACATGAACATAAACAAATTTTCACCAAGCACTCCCAGTGATGTAGTAGCAAATAATAACCAGCAAAGTATTAGATGATGAATACTACATTTGACAAATAAAATCTCTCCATTGTGCCAATAAGTTCCAAAAGTGAACAACATACAAGTTTTTCCCTTTCCAACAGAGGGCATTTCCCTGAATTGGAAACAGTTCCTCCTTCAAAAATCTCAGAACATATAGAAAAGCTGTTCCCGTTCTAATTTATAAACATTTGAGTACCTGAAATTCATGTCCAATATTGTCTGACATTTGGAAAAGAATGTACATATTTACTTCAAAAACAATGAAGTTATGCACTTTTGTCAGTAAATTTGTACATGCAAAAAGATATCCAAAAACAGATGGTTATGTTCATATCACTGTAGATTACAAATACAGAAAACAGACATAGATTAAGATTACAAATACAAAAAACAGATCATTAAAGTCACATATAACACTAGTACAATGGTGTGGCATCCAAATTTTTAGGGCCCCAGCACATGATGTTTGGCTGGGAGACAACTCTTGTGGTTGTGTCCACACAAGACTAATTTAAGAAGTTAAAGATGAAAACAGTTGGAAAATTAACTCTACTGCGATATAGTAGTAACAAGAGCATTTCCAAGTTATATGCAATAAAAAAATGTATGTTTTTCAAGGATAAGATGAATTTATAATAAACGTCTTGCTTTTTCTAATTTATTTAGATAACTACTTTCTAATTTGAAGTTATGATGCTTCGTGTGGACACTAATTCATGCTGCAGGAATACCTTGAAGTGATTTCTCCAGCTCCGTCAATTGTAAAATAAAACCTGGATTTGGAGAAGCCTGAGGTCGTCTGCTTCTCACATGTTCCAGAGCTTGGGATAAAGTCATACCACGTTTTTTCATCAAGTAAGCAAGAACAATAGTCACACTGAAAAGACAGGAAAAGTTTATTAATATACCTTCAACCCAGTTCTGCAGTTCACAGTATTTATAGTCCAGTTTTCAGTTTCAAATAGTTGAAGAAGGAAAAATACATTACCTAGCAAGTAATTCTAATTTTTTCTGAGTCATAGTCAAGAAAACTTTAAAATGTAAAAGCTTGAACTACTAAAAACAAGAAAACAAAACAACTAATTAATCATCATTTGAGTTCCAACCTTAAAAGTACTATATTGTGATACAGTATGCATTTTGAATTTAATTCTGCACTGACCATTAAATTTTGAACCTTCACATATAGATATATGCACAAGTATTTGATATAAATTTAGTTATCTTTTGACATGTACATCAGGTGACAAGCACACCATTGCCCTTTAAAGTTTACACTTAGAATTGGAAATCACCATTCTATAGCGTGCACAACATTTTTTATGTTTCAGACTTTCAGATGCCTAAAGATATGGATCCATCCAACTTCGATGATCCAAAATTACCTTCTATAAATAATGGCACAATCCAAAAATTGTCAGAGTTGTCTTTGGTGGCAAAAGCCTTCTAATAAATTGTCTCAGTAAGTAAACAGAAGAACTAACACCATGGAAGGCAACCACAACGTACCAAATGTCACCCATCCCGACTGTCTACTTAAAAAACAACACCAAAATCCACTAATATACAAATGACTTCAGAAAAACAATTCAGATCCATCTAACTCTTAACGAGTTCTTTTCAGGGGATTAAATTATCGATCATTGAACATTTTTGTTTTAATGTATATACCATCAAACAACTCAAATACACGGCATAAAGGTAAACAAAATAGGCAAAGAAGTATCACCTTCTGGATCTTCCAACGAAGCAATGAACCAACACACCACCACCCTGCCTTTTAGCTTCTTCGATAAAATTGATACACTCATCAAAGTGCTGTGCTAAGTTTGTGTCTTCTCTGTCCGCAACTATTTCATAACACCATCAAATTATATCACACAGACACTAGTTAAATAAAAAACATATATAGCTGAACATACACAAATACAAAAGCATCATTGAACAAGAATCCATCCACCACACCTGCAACAACTTTATATACAAAATCACTAGGATGTGCAGGAGACAAAGAATTAGCAACAGTTAAAACATGCGTCACGTTCCTGCTTTTGAGTCCACTCTTGTCACTAGCCGCTCCTAGAGAACCCAAATACAGACCCTACAACATCAAAACCAAAAACTCAGCCAAAAAAAACACGTCATCATCAACCATCTTTCATTACAAACAATCAACAACCAACCACCACCTGTTCGATTTCGCAAGGAACCTTATCGCCTCTCAAGCAAGATGTCACATTCACAGCACGCAATAGCGACTCTATTTGCTTTCGAAGAGCATCATCTAACTGAGCCATTTCAACACCCTTTTATGTACAAACAGATTTAACAGTTTCAGAATCATCATTAACTTTTGATCAGCATTAACAAACACTAAATGGAAATCAAATTCATATAACTAAAGCATACGATATTTCCAAGAATAGCAAGAAAACAATGAAATTTTTGATGATAAAGAAAAAATAAATAGATAAATCTGACCAGAAGCGAAGGGGGCGATTTGAGTGGGGAAAACTGCAATTAATGGATGTATGTATCTGATTGATTCTTTTTTTATGAAGTAATGTATCTAATTGATTCTTGGCTGTGAATTTTGATTGATATCTGGTTAGTTATGGAGTTTGTGTGTGAGAGAGCGTGACTCGCTGATTGGTTTTTCGCAGAATATGATTCTCTGTGGTTGAATGTCTCTGCAGGCCTTTACACTCGGCCCATTTCACCCGGGCCTTCAAATCTCCAGCCCAGTTTCCGGTAAGGTTTACTAAGATTCAAAAGTAACTTTCGTTCGAAAGAAAATTTAAAATTAACTTAAATTATCTATTTTCATATTGTGAAATGATTGGCTTTATATTAAAATTAATGATGACCGTTAATGATGCATTTCAAAAAGAAAAAAATTAATGATGATCATTTGACTAATTATTATTTTTTTTTACACCCTCTGACAAAGTCACACAGGTTAGACTACCGTCACGGCCAAACTAGGATGTCACCAGATTTATTGTGCTGACTTCTGCAGAGAAAATGGAAGATTTTAATTTGTCTACAGGGGCTGGCTGACAAATAGAATTGGTGATCTTTAATTTCTTTTTGCCACATCCAGTAAAGCAAGGCTATTATATGTGATTATAGTACGCATTCAATTCTTTTACATCTAATCTTCAGTACCTAATTACCTTCGTATAATTGAAGTTAATAAATTGTTCAAGGAATAAAGGTTGATTATTGTGGGTAGAAAAATAAAAAGCACAATATATATATATATATATATATATATATATTTTCATACCTTGAATTTCAGACAAACAACGAAACCGTCAAGAAAGGCTATTGCGAATCGCCACTCTAAACCGATTTTGGTTAAGATTCTAGAATAAACTCGTATAAAGGGATTTGTTCTGTCTCTAGTATTTATATAGCAACAAAACCTCTCATTTTTAGATGAAGAATTTTTCTTCATCTATGGCTTTTATTTTTAAATAAAAAACATATAGAATTTCATGTATTGATTAACAATAACTAATTCAGGTAACTACTAATACGATAAGAATCATCTCTACCTTAAATTACTTTGTTGTTTTGTCATAATTAAACATTAACTACTAGTGTATATCTTAAGTTGTAATTACTAAATAATTACAAATTTTTTATACCACTTAGCCATTAAACATCAGCAAAATTACAACAATAAGCAATTTTATTTTCATTCCACTAAAAATTACAACAATAAGCAATTATTTAAAACAAAGGTTAGAGTAACTGCTTGGTGGCTGGTGACTACAGTGATGGGAAAGTTGTATTTTTTTTTTTTTAATTTTTTTTTTTTTTAATAACAACTAGAACTAATGTAAGATATCATCTACATTAATATCGATGAGACGTTGTAGCGGAGTCCAAATATTAGCTTCCAGAAACAGAAGGGAGCAACCGATCAAGAGTAGAGGGAAAATATTGAAAATATTGTATGGTTTTTTAGGTGTAGAACTCTTTACCTCTAGGCAGAGGGTGACAAATGATTTAGCCAACAAATTATAATCCAATCTCTGCACGGTTGTATTTTTTGTTTCAACATTCAAGCTCACTACTGCAGTACACTATATTAAATAGTGAAAATGGAGGGAACAAGATTTGGTGAAATTTCTCAAACCCACTCAATATCTATGTTATTTTTTGTTTTAGGAAAAACTTCATTTGAGTCCTTATGTTTTTGAAAAATTTCTCATTTTTAAATACGAATCCGTTTATAGTCTTTATGGTCCCTTACTTTTCAAAAACTCATCAAATTAGTTATTCCGTCATCATTTTTAATAAAAACATAGGGACCGAAATAAAGTTCTCTCTTATTAAATATAGGGATCAAAATGATGACAGAATGACTAATTTGATGAGTTTTTAAAAAGTAAGGAACCATAAAAATTATAAACGAATTCGTATTTAAAAATAAGAAATTTTTTAAAAATATAGGGACCTAAATGAAGTTTTCCCTTTTATTTTCACTTACAACAAAGTTCGACAAGAATTAAAGCCACGATCATAGAAAAACCAGAGAGATTGAGAAATGCCAATCTACAGTAGCCAAATTTCTTTAATTAGAAGATAGTTTGAACTAATTAATTTGTTACTTGAAATTATATATATAACACTTCCATTACATAATTTGAACTATTTAATTTGTTACTTGAAATTATATATATAACACTTCCATTACATAACAGATGAATTAATGAATAGATAATATAAAACACCAGCCTTGGCGTGCAAATGTAATTTGATCACATGACTTGCCAATACTACATATAATATACTTGAGAATGGGAACACTCTGCTCTTCGTGGAAGTTGTGGTGAGAAACTTTGTTTGACTTGACCCACATTAGGTTAGACTTCTGAGCAATGACCTTTTTTCTTTAATAATTTTTTTATTCTGTTTTAATTTGCACCATGAGTGGTGCAGTCAGTGACATATTTAATTGAATACAATATATTAGGGAAAATTATAAAATCGATGATGGACGACCTTATTTAATATTATATTTAAAGACTTGATAGTCTACTTGAAATAGACTATTAAATGTTCACTCATTTTAAGCATTGCTCACCAGTCACTATTAAAGCAAGCCGGCCCCCTGGCAATTATAATTAACCGTGAATTGCAAGCTTGCCGAGATAATATTAAGCTTTTTTATTATTTTATTATTTTTTATTTTATTCCTTGGTTATGCTTCAATTCCCATTTTTTTCATCTAGGTATGTTCCATTAGTAAATAGTTTATTTTATGGTAAAAGAGTTCATTAAAAGATAAATAAGGATACCAACATGTGTCTACACACTAAAATAAAGTGAAATCAGTTACAAATTTATAATTATTAAAACTTTATTGGTTCAAAATTCAAAAGTATTCAATAATTAAAGGTGGAATTGGCAAATTGCAGAATACCAAATTTGGAATTGACAAATTGCAGAATACCAAATTTCTACTCTCTGCATCCATGTGACAGATAACTCACTCAATTTTATTTTATTTTTTTTGGCCCATGATATTAGGTCAACCAATTGTGGAGACTTAACTAAGATAGTATTCTATGGCATGATCTGAAATGCTACTCTTAAAAGTTATGAGATGTCTACTCACATTTTAATGAAAAAATCGTCCATAATTTTTGTAGGTTTAATACTTTGAACCTTGTGATTTACACTTGACAAGATGGTGTTGATGTCATTGCAACAAGGTGCTTTGTGCCCTCCCTCGCTTTTGAATCATCAACTTTTAAGGTTCCATACTTCTATTAACTTAACAACGTGACAAAAAGTAAACCTCTCTCCAATGGATTAACTATGGAGAATATCATCACATATATATATACACATACATATATAGTTAGGATAAAAGAGCTACGTATAAACCTCTATCACTTGCAATTGTCCTGGTTTTCAATGGCTTCATCCCACCATGTCTTCCTTGTATCCATTGCCTTTGCCTTCATGTTTGGCTCCAACAATGCAGCTAAAGTGAGCAAATTACCTGGAGCCTCTTGCTTCCTATTAAAAAAGATAACGTGACTCTCCATTATACTACACCATACTTGAGATGGGAACACCACCTATCTCTATGGATCTAATACTTGATCTTGGAGGTGGGTCCTTGTGGTTCAACTGCGACAATAGCTACAACTCCTCGACATATCGCCCGATGCGCTGTGGCTCGTCCAAATGCAACGTTGCAAAAGGGTTTAGCTGCCTTGGTTGCAACGGACCACTCAGGCACACGCTTATGATCGGAGGTCTAAATGACGATACAATGACATTGTATACAACAGACGGTCTTCATGCCATGTCTCGTGTATACGTACCTCACTTTCCTTTCGCTTGTTCACATGAGGACCAACTCGGAACACAAGGAATGTTAGGCCTTGCAAGAACTCTAGTTGGATTGCCAACACAGCTCGGATGAGTATTCCGTCAATGTTAAGTCCGTCAAGATTGATGGAAAATTTGTTTCCTTCAACACTTCCTTGCTATTGATTGATAGAGATAGAGTGGGAGAGACGAAAATCAGTACAATAAGTCCTTACACAGTACTACTTTCTGCTATTTATAAGGCTTGATTAGAGACTTTGTCCAGAACGCTGCAGCTAAGAAGATGAAAAGGGTGACTTCAGTGGGGCCATTTGGTGCATGTTTTAGTTCTAAGACCATTGCTATTGCGCTGTCACAGGACCAGCCGTGCCAACTATAGTTTGGAGCTGAAAGGAAGCAATAACAGTACTTATTGGAGGATTTATGGTGCGAATTCAATGGTTAGAGTGAATAAAAATGTGTTGTGTTTGGAATTTGTAGATGGAGGGTCAATGCCAAGAACTTCAATAGTGTTGGGAGGGCATCAGTTGGAGAACACATTTTTAGTTCTTCAGTGCTGGGATTTAGTTCTTCACTCTTGCTCCATCACACAAGGTGTTCCAACTTCAGGTAATATTAATGTCCTTAACTTCGTATCTCATAATTGTTGTGTTTAATATTGGGTTGCTTGTGTAGTAATGTTTAAAGCACTTCGTTTCCCTATCAAAGTAAATAAATAATTCGGTTTGGTCTTCCGTGATTTATCTTGATGAATTGAGCTTTATTCATTGATAACTCAAATCACAGTGCATGACATGTAAATCGATTAAAATATTATTAATTAACATTTCAAAAATATATATGATTAATTAATTAAATTAATTTTAAATTTAGTGTGACATGCCAATTTTTAATTGGGTATAAATATTGTTACTTATCTAAATTTATTTAATATCTAAAAGATTTATTTACCCTTCAACCTTTAATTTTAATGTGATATTAATGTTAGTCAAATCCAATCAGGGTATATATGTGTGATTTAGTTTAAACTTGCATCATGATTGTAATAATATGATAGGTTCAGATACTTTACTGTAATTTTTTCTTATAATCTATAATTTTTTAAAACAATATTTAATGAGGTATGTAAACAAAAGGGTTGTACATACAATTTTAATGGGGCGGAAATATCATCTCTCTTTTAACACTTAAAGAGTCCCAAGCTTGGGTATCACACACAATTAGGCCCAATTCAAGCAAGCCCAAACGTTTCATAGTAGCGAATATTACAATGGAACATAAGGATATTCCACGTAACAAACCAACCAACCAAAACGTCAAAAAAGCACGGTTGGTAGATTGGGCACCTAAGAAAGACGTGGACGGTCCTCTGCATAACCTTTTTCTCGGGCTAAGATACCCTACAGATATTATGCCCTCCAAATAATTAAACAAAGCCACTAAAATCACGTGCACCGCGAGTGGATAACCATTAAGTGCCTCTTAGTGGACACGACCACATAAACCACTGCAAGCCTAGTCAGCCATGACATTAAAAATCACATACTCTTATCCACTCCTCCTCAACAAAACTGCGACGAAACACCGCATCTTCACAGTCCCGACTTGTCTCTCTCTTTCTCTCTCCTGTCTCCCTCTCAAAGATATCCCCCTCTCTCTGTGAAACCCTCATCGTCAGGTCCATGGCTTCTTTTTCTCAATTCCCTCTTCTTCTTGTTTTGTCTTGCTTTCTTTGTCTTTCAAGTGTTTTACATGCTCAAAATAAAATCTTGCAATCAAACGCTATAGTCCTTCCTGTCTTCAAAGACGCCTCTACTTCACAGTACGTGACTGAGATTCATCATGGGAGTCCTATACTCCCCGTCAACCTTCTTGTTGACCTCGGTGGACCGTTGATCTGGCTTGATTGTGGTTCCAGACTTGTGTCCTCCCCTGGGGGTACTCTGAATCGTCTCCCTAGTCAATCGATCCAGTGTTCTAAAGCTGTCCATGACCGTGGAAGCAAAACATGTGATGTCTTCCCTGAAAACGGGGTCACGGGTCTGGTTGCGAGAGCGGATCTGGTCGAAGACACTGTGGCTGTTGGATCCGTTGATGGGACAGAAGCCGGAGCGATCACAGCCGTTGACCGGCTTTTATTTGCTTGCTCCCCGTCGTTTCTTCTTCAAGGACTGGCAGGTGGAGCTAGAGGGATGTTGGGCCTAGGGAGGAGCCGGTTGTCGCTGCCGTCGCAGCTGGCGGCCTCCGTTGGCCACCACAGGAAGTTTTTTATCTGTCTGTCGCCATCGAACGGGGTTGTTTCCACCCACAACTCGCCGCAAGACTCGATCTTTGGGCCGGAAATCTCCAAGACACTGATCTACACGCCCCTCCTCGACAACAAAAACGGCGACTACATCATCACCATCAAGTCCATCAAAATAAACGCCAACCCGTTATCAGTCAACGGGCCGTTGACCGCCCGACTAAGCACAGTCGACCCCTACACCACCCTCGAGACCTCCATCTACGCAACCTTCACCAAAGCCTTCACCAAAGCAGCTGAGTCCAAGAACATCAACCGGGTCGCACCCGTCGCTCCGTTTGGAGCCTGCTTCGAGTCACACAAGACCGATGGATCCGGGTCAGGGTCGGATGCGCCCGTGATAGATTTGGTTTTGCAAAGTGAGTTGGTCAAGTGGAGAATATTTGGTAGGAATTCTTTGGTGAGAGTGAACGAAGAGGTGGTGTGTTTGGGTTTCATGGATGGCGGGTCAGAACCGGATAACCCGATTGTGATTGGTGGGTTTCAATTGGAGGACAATCTTTTGGAGTTTGATATTGGTACTTCGATGTTAGGATTTACTTCTTTGGGACAAACGGGTTGTTCCAAGTTTGTAGTTAACAAGGAATCCTTGTAAATTAATTTTGTTTTTGATTTTGTCTGAAATTATACACGGATCTTTTATTGGTTTTGTCAAGTATGGTATTTTGTATGTTTGGATGATCGAGATCCATATTTTGATGAATTATTTGAGTCCTTGCCTTCCTATTACAGTTCACTTTCCATGTTTAAAGATAAGTGCAATGTCAACAAAACTACAAAAAAAAAAACGGTGATGATCACAACAAGTGTGTGATTCGTGACGCATCTATAATTGTAGCATGGTTTATATACCATAGGACTATTTCTGAAAACCCCTAATGTTTGCTACTAATGTGAAAGGACGGTTCGGAGTTCCGTAATTGACAATTTTACATCTCATATTTTAATTAAATCATTGAAGTTTAACAATTCTAGTAAAGGATTGGATGACTGTAGTTTTGTAAGGATAAAAAGGTTATTTACCCTAAATTTTATATTAAAATATTTTTAACATATAAAATAAAATATAAAAAAATTAACGAAAAAATGATTTTTTTTAAAAAAAATAAATAAAAGGGGACTTATTAAATTTAAAAATATTATAAATATGAAAAAAAGAGACTCCATCTTCATCATTTCCATCGACTATCCATTGAGAATTGAGAAGGAAAAGGATTGACATTAGAGAGACAGATGAGAGAAAAGCGAGTTTAACGACATATCAATATTCAAGAGAGTTAAAGATTTAAATTTCATATCATTTGGAGCGTTCAGATCAGTCCACGATCTGAATTTGAAATCAAATCAACAATTGATCTGCTCATTTTTTTTAAAAAAATTATTATCAAATTATTTTTTATTTGTCCTATTTAAAGATAGATAATGAAGATCTTGTTTAGTTAATTTTGTTTATAAATTTTGACTTTTAATTTTATTGAATTAAGATTAATTTCCACTGTTTACTTTTAATATGGACGGTGGAGATATTATCTTTTTATATTTTGCGTTTACATTTATTGTTTATTAAAATGATTCATATAATAGAGATATACATATCTTTTATTATTTGGTATTTGCTATAATTCATTTTATTAACGGTAACACTGATTGTGAGGTGTAAACTTGTCAATTATGAAACTATAGTATTCTTTTGCACATTTAAGGTATTATTGGGATTTTCTAGAAAGATCCCTATAAAATATACTATTATTGCCGTTTATTTAATTTTCTTATTAATTATGAATAAAATTGAAACACGCAGAGATTAATTGTTTGAATCCGTGTACTATACAGTGATAGATAAGATAACAGAGTAACTGATAAGCGCCATGCGTAGTATTACTGACTTATCTTGACGGCTTGACCACAAAGCTGTGATACTTTTGATTGTATCCAGCTCCTGCAACTCCATTCAATTTTGGAGTATCCAAAAAAAAAAAAAAAACTTAATAAGTTCATTGGTTGGACCACAATGTCTTGCATTGGGTGTACTACAAATATGACGCTTGTCATGTATGGAGAAGACTCCGGTGTGTCTTGATCCAATCTTCTGCATCATACACACGGCTCCATGTGTCACACAATCTGCAAATATCTTGAGCCAGCAAGATCGATCCTTCTATTTAAACGTCGCTAACCTATTATAAAATGTTTAATGATACATTCCATTTTAATTAATTATAATGAGTTGTTTCAATTTTTTTAATCTATTTTAGGTATAATTACAACAGTTAAGATATTCACGATATATACTTTAAAATATAATCCAGAACATAACTCCTACTAGACAAACAAGATAACCTACATACAGTGAAAAAACTGTTCATAAATATACTAGTGGGACTTTAAACACTGTAGAGCTTTTGTTTTAATTTAGTTACTTCTTAATCTTTCAAATTATTAGTTATTATTAGATTTAAAAGTTAAGCTGATAGAAAATAGTCAAACTATAATAGTTAAGACTTGAGGTTGTGATACATTAATATGTTCATTCGCATGCAACGTAGATAGGTAACAGATGAAGAAAAATAGTTCAATTATAATATTTAAGACTTGATGTTAAGATACAGTAACAAACCTCCTTATATGCAACATGGATAAATAACAGATGATGGACGCATACTGAACGCTTCTTATCATAACGAGAAGATTTTCAGATAAAGGAGGAAGAAAGAGTTTAAACCAGGGACCTTTAAGCTCCAATGTCATGTTAGTTATCATTAGACTTAAAAATTTAAACCAATAGGAAATGACCCAACTACAGTATTTAAGACTTGAGATTATAATACATTAACACAAATAAAGCTAAATACATTTGAAAAAGAATTGGTATATTCAATTAGATGCATAGCAAATTTGTAAATATAAATCCTCTATTTGTTGACACAATATATTTACCCTGTCCGTGAAAGTTCCCTTATTCAATAAAAAATGAAAAAGAAATTAAATATCATTAGGGCTATTTACAATCCATTTCAAGATGTTCAAAAATTCAATATAATTGGTTGATCGAGTGCATTATCAAAAGTAAATCCATCCAAAATCAAATCAAAACATGTACACACAAAAATAAAATGGAAGGAAAGGAAAACAGAATGCATTGCTCCCCGATGAAACTATTAGATTTTACATGTAGGGGTTACATTAGAACAATAATGATTAGATCCTACTTGTCTCTCATCGCAACGCAAAATATAATGCAAGCATTGGTGATTGGCTATAATACGGTCACAAGGCTTGTCCTTTACAAGCCTCCATGAGTCGCAATGTGCAAGTATCTTTCGTGGCTACTCGATTTCTTACTCTTACAAATGGCTCTTACCATTTTTCAAAGATTTTTTTTTTCTTTTATATGTATTAAATATTGATAACAGTGAAGGGTTAAAATTACCATTTTTTCATTCAAAGAGTGCAAAAGGCAATAGATGTATGGCTCTCAAAATTTAATAACATTTCGGGGTGTATTTACTAATCAAAAATAAAAATGAAAGAGAATTAAGTTTTAGTTAAAAGAGAATGGAGAACAATCAGAATTAAATTGCAAGTTTTCATTCAAGTATTTACTAACTTTTAGAAATTGGAGATGAAAATAAATTAATTATTTTTCTTGTGTTTACTAAATTAAGGAATATGAATGAAATAAAATTGATTACAAAAATACCTAGTAAATTTAAATGGATTTTAGTTTTCAAGTTTCATGCAATTTATGAATTCCGAAAAAAAAAAAATCAACCAAATTTAAGGAAACTATGAGAATTAATGAGCTCAACCATAATCCAACCCTCTAAGATACTATCATACTAGAGAAACCCCAAAACCCACCTTAAACCTAAATCAACGAAATCAACATCAATTTATTATCACTTTTCCTTTCTTTTCTTTTCTTTTTTGCATGTATATTATTTGTCAATTTTTTTAAAATCAATTTGAGATTTTAAACATAATATAATTTATAGAAAACTATATAAAATTGAGAAGAGAATCAATTTTTTTTAAAAAAAATATATAAGAAAGTATATTTATGCAACGATGTTGAAAAAGAAAATAATGAATAAAATCCAGCATATATTATTTTTATTTTTATAAGTTATATTATTGAATTTATCATGCCTATAGGGAGACATAAAGAAGATGATGAATATAAAAAAAGTGCAGAGAATAATTAGCAAAAGAGAATCATATAAGAATGTATGTGTGTGTGTGTCTATATATATATATATATATATATATATATATCAATTCTTTCTATTAATATTGTTAGAGGATATTTTAGTGAAACCATATAAATTCCTTTTTTATTAAAAAAGAAAACTTGATTCTTAGGATGACATGGAGGAACAAATTCCCTTTTCCAAGAGGAACTTAATTCCCAACTTAGGTATGAGGTCCATGTAATTTAATTTGTCACAAGTTTTAATAAATACAATAATTCATAAATCAAGAATTAAATTTTCTTTCATGCGCTGGATTCATGATCAATAAATATATCATTTGTGTATTAAAATTAAAACTATATATGAAACAATTCAATCAAATAGATATCAATTTATATATCAGATCTCATAATTTAAGTGGTGTGCATATATTTTTTCAAGTCTTATCATACATAACTATCAGTATATGTGAATTCAATGTTTACATGTGTGAGTAATGTCCTTCAATTATGAGAGTAGATATGATAAAGTTAAGGTAGGTGTGTATGTGAGAACCAAAGTTTACCAAAATTCTAAGCAAGCCCGCCCTGGTATGAATTGGAGGATTGGGGTGGTTAAGAGTGATTAACTTTCACTCTTCTCCTTTCTTTCACTAGTTAATCGACTTCAACCAAATCTGGTCACCTTTTATATATATATATATATATATATATATATATATATGTATGAACCTAAGTTTGCCGAAGTTCTAAGCAAGCCCACCATGGTATGAATTGGAGGATTGAACTAAGTAAAAGTGATTTAACGACCAACATCGATGCGGTCCACCATTCATTCAAATTCGACTGCCATTTTTCTACATGACAGTATATGAAGTTCTCTAACTTGTTATTTTTTCTATTAACTTCGAAAATTTCATGTAATTTGAGTGTTGAAGTGCCTTTAACTAGCACTACTCTAATGTTTAAGCAGTTGACATTAATCGTATGGCTTTTATTGTACGTTGCTAGTGGCATTTTCAAAGCAGATTATTACGCGAACACTTTACATCAACAAACAGTAAACTTTACCGTCTACAATATATATCAAATGGATTAAAAGTTGGATGAGACCTACCACAATTAGTCTCTCTCAGTCTCTCAAATATATATATGTGTGTGTATATTGATCCATATGTATTCTCCCTTTTTATAAAAAAGAAAATGGTTCAAAAGTTAAGTATCATTAAGGGTATTTATAAGACATTTCAAGTTGTTTAAATAAATTTGTTCAAATAAATTTCTACAGGACAAGAAAAAAAAATAAAACTCCCATTTTTAAAATGTTTAAGGTGAGACTCGGACTTGCATCACTAGGGTAGATGAAGAAATTTACCATCATTTAAGCTGAGAGGGATTTTCAATTTTAAAATCAATTATTCAATATAATCGGTTTGAATTTGAGTTTTCTATAATAAACCCATCTCAAATCAAATCAAACATTTACACGATAAAATGTTTTTTCAAGAAGAAAAACAAAATTTTTTGTCCCCTATGAATTTAATAGATCTACGTACTAATTAGCCATTATATGAGTTTCCCTCGTTTATAGAACATTGAGTTCATTTCATATACTTGTATAAAAAATCAAATTTTGCGTTAATTTTATGTATTAAATTGAATTGATTGAAATTTAAAATACAATTATAATTGATATCGACCCCAATTTATTGTATCCTAATACCTAATGTTGTAATTTAATTTTTATTATAGATGATAATTAAATAAGATAAAGCATATAAGTCTATATTTACTCCTAAACTAACAAATCATAATTTAGTACAAAAAATTGAAATACTTAATATTATGAATTATAAAATAGATGAAATAATAAATCTTTGATGACAAGAAATTAAACAATAACAAGTAATCGTAATTTCAAATATATAGAATCGAGAGTCTTGCTTGCAACGAATGTATGATATAATTTTTAAAAACAATCATACATCCATTGTATCCATTGCAATGGAAGGTACAACATACACCCATTGTATCCATCATCTTTTAGTATGAGTGATTGAATACTTATTGATTTTAAAAATTTAATAGTTTAAGTTTTAACATTATCTTTTAAAACATAAGATGTGAATTGTATAAGTTTTCTCTTAATAGATGTTATTCTTTTTCAAATTATAGGAATAATTATTTGGACCATATTATCGATTATCCATCGCAACATATATTAATATTTTTCTGACCCAAAAAAAATAAATAAAAATTCCAGCCATGAAATTATTGTGTACCGTCGTTTTGAGACACCATGGGTCCATTAAGCAGTACGATTTAACCCAGCATATATTATTGTGTTACACAGAACCCAAAACCGACGTTTCATAGTCAAATGCAGCTTAGTGGTAAAAAACCAGAGTCCCTAAGTTGCCATCCTTGACATCTTTTTAGCCACCACGACTTGTCCATAACCAAATACAACATGCTAGAATCTTTGACGTTGAAAACAAAGTAGTAAGTACTACACTAAAAATGTAACACCCCCAAATCCTATTAGTACCTCATCTCTTTGCACTGCCAAATCACAAAAGCAGCTCTCCTTTTCACCATCATCACACAACCATACAACAATGGCTCTCTCACACAATTTTCTTCTTACATGCTCTCTTCTCCTCTTCATATCCTCAGCCGCCATAGCTGAAAAATCTTTTCGCCCAAAAGCCCTTCTTCTTCCAGTTTCCAAAGACGCTGCTACTAAACAGTACATTACACATATTAACCAACGGACCCCTCTCGTCCCGGTCAAACTAACAGTCCATCTAGGTGGAGAAACTCTCTGGGTCGATTGCGAAAAGGGTTTCACTTCATCTACCTTTAAGCCCGCTCGTTGTGGCTCGGCTCCGTGCTCCCTTGCCACCGCTGACGCCTGTTCCGGCGATAACATCTGCGGTCAAGGCGTCGACAACCCCATAATAAACACCGCCACGCACGGTGACATTGGCCAAGACGTTTTGTCTCTACAATCCACAGATGGGTCCAGCCCTGGTAGAGTTGTTAAGGTCCCTAACTTCATCTTCACTTGTGGTGCAACCCTCCTTGTAAGAGGCCTCGCTAGTGGTGTCACTGGCATGGCCGGCCTTGGAAGAAGCAAAATTGCACTCCCTACACAGCTAGCAGCAGCTTTTAGCTTCAAAAGAAAGTTTGCTGTCTGTTTAAGCTCGTCAACAAGTGAAAATGGAGTCATCATTTTCGGTGACGGACCCTACGTTATTCGACCAGATATCGACGTCTCCAAGTCTCTCACATACACACCACTTTTTATCAACCCAGTAAGCACTGCCGCAGCTTTCACGCGGGGTGACAAGTCCGTCGAGTACTTCATCGGCGTCAAGTCCATCAACGTTAACGGCAAAGCCGTTAAATTGAACACAACACTGCTTTCCATTGACAACAAAGGAGTTGGCGGTACCAAGATCAGCACCGTCGATCCATACACCGTCCTCGAGACTTCCATCTACAACGCCGTTGTGTCTGCTTTCGTGAGCGCGATGCCAACAGTCACTAGAGTGGCTCCAGTTGCACCGTTCGGGGCCTGTTTCGACTCCAGAGACATCCAGACCACTCGCGTCGGATACGCTGTTCCCGGGATCGATCTTGTGTTGCAGAACAAGAACGTTAAATTTAGCGTCACAGGAGTCAACTCGATGGTGCGTGTCGACGACAACGTGTTGTGTCTAGGGTTCGTAGACGGTGGAGTGAACCCCAGGACCTCCATTGTTGTTGGAGGGTATCAGCTGGAGAACAATCTTTTGCAGTTCGATTTGGCTGCTTCGAGACTTGGGTTCAGTCCTTCATTGATTGTTCAATACCGCACACTTTGTTCCAACTTCAACTTCACATCCAACTAATCGTTGTGTGATAATTATATACTGATTAATGATCAATAACATCTAAGTAGATGCATGAATAATTTGCCTTACATGGCTATCACTTAAATGTTTTTGTTGTAAAATTTGATGGTTTTTGTTGTTTTTCAATATTCAATAGTATAAATGAATAATCGACTCTATAATTAATGTGCATGGGTGTCATTAATATACTATATTCATTGATCTAAACATATTTGTATTTTAGTGTATAAATTTGATCTGATATAAACTTCGATAGCGTTACTATGGGTTCAGCAATATTTAATTCGTTGCTAATTGCTAGTAATTTTATATATGAAAATGATATCGCCAACTTCAATCACCTTCTTTACTTTTTTGGTATAATGTAGAAAGATTTAGATAAATATTAAAATTACTTTTTTGATATTATAATAAACATCTCTCTAACTTTTCTTGATACTGGTTAAGAGATCAAAAGTTTGAATATTATATTTATTTCAAAATATAAAACATGAATAATTTCTTTTCTAAATTAATCTCCTTCCCTCCTCACAGAAGAAAAAATTTCTAATTTTGATAAAAGATGGTGGTGATGTTGAACTCTGCCTTCCTACAAGCAAAAATAATGAATTGACTACTAAACATATCCATTTTGAAGAAATCCTGGTCAAGAATGATATACGAATTGAAATTAAATTGTTTATATGGATAAAGCTACAGATGTACTAAAAGAATTCCCCGACAATGGCACGTCGCAGTGCTTAAAATATTACAACACTGATCTAGGAAGTCTCCCAGCTTAATTATAATACTATCCAATTTTGTGTTGAATCGCGCCCATCGTTAAAGGTATTTATCATGAAGTTTTCAAAGATACTTCCGTGGAAGAAACCTCTGCCTCAATCGTCATCCACATTCCTTCTAACGGTATACGTACAAAATCTGTTTAATTAAGCTTGTCAGCATATAATATTGATATATTAAAAAAAATCTCTAAGAAAATTTGATTAAAATATATAAAAAAGTAAAATTTTGTGAATTTGAAATCAACGAAAAAAATTTCTGTTTTTTTCGCTGATTATTTCTGCCAACTATTACCCCTAGGTGAGATATTAAATCGCAAAAATAATTCACGAGAATTTAAAAAAAAAAAAAATCACAAGATTGTTAAAAAATCTCAATTCATGCTATTTTCTAAACTCACTTTTTTGGATACTAAAAAAATTGTCATATGATTTTTTTTTTCTTTATTAAAAAATTTAATATGACTATATATAATAAACAAAACAGGGACATAAAACCACATGCAAGTTGCAATTTTTCATCCTTTTATTTTTTTAAAATCAACTTGCAAGTTGCAATTTGCCATAAAATTACAAGACAAATGAGTTGGATCTGGTCAAGGTCAGAACCCTGGACAACTCAGCAATGTTGATAAGTTAAGTGGAGTCCACCTCACCCCCAGTCGCCATCATTGACATTTCCTCTCCGCCGCATAACCTTCCTAATCCATCGACGCAAAAAAAGCTTGGACACTGGACACACGTTGTACCAAAATACTCCTACATCAATCATCCACATATTTTAATTGTTCCCTTGGTCCAACGATATTAAAATATCATATATTATACCCCTGTATAATTTATCAAAACAGCTATATAAATAGTCTCCACCACCAGTTCCCTCTCCACTGCAAGAAAATTAACATGGCTTCCTCTAACAATTTCCTTCTTTTGAGCTGTCTTCTCTTCATTATCATTTCTCCCTCCATAGCACAAACATCATTTAGACCAAAAGCATTGGTGCTTCCAGTCTCTAAAGACTCCTCTACGCTTCAATACCTAACAAAAATCAACCAAAGAACCCCTCTAGTCCCAGTAAAACTGACACTCGACCTTGGCGGCCAGTTTCTCTGGGTCGACTGCGAGCAAGGCTTCGTCTCCTCCACCTACAAGCCCGCGCGTTGCCGTTCCGCTCTGTGCAACGAAGCCAGGTCCAAGTCATGTATCATCGAGTGCCTTTCTCCACCCAGCCCGGGTTGCAACAACAACACGTGTTCCCTCCTCCCTGACAACACCGTAACAAACACCGGCACCAGCGGCGCGCTAAACCAGGACGTCGTGTCCATCCAGTCCACTGATGGGAAGAATCCCGGTCGGGTTGTTACGGTGAAGAATCTTCCCTTCGTTTGTGGTGCAACTTTTCTTCTAGAAGGTCTGGCCAGTGGTGTCAAAGGCATGGCTGGCCTTGGAAGAACGAAAATCTCACTTCCTGCTAAATTCTCTGCTGCTTTCAGCTTTGCTCGAAAGTTCGCTGTCTGCTTGAGCTCTTCAAGTAGAGCTAAGGGTGTTGTCATCTTCGGAGATGGACCCTACGTTTTTCTTCCTGGTATCGATGTCTCGAAGAATCTCATTTACACCCCATTGTTCATCAACCCTGTGAGCACAGCCGCTGCATCCTTCGAAGGTGACCCATCAGCTGAGTACTTCATTGGAGTCAAGTCTATCAAGATCAATGGAACCGTAGTCCCACTAAACACAACCCTTCTGTCCATCAACAAAGAAGGCTTCGGTGGAACCAAGATCAGCACCGTCAATCCTTACACAGTGATGGAAACATCGATCTACAATGCTGTCACTAAAGCTTTCATCAAAGCGACAGCTAAGATCCCTAGAGTCAGGCCAGTCTCACCATTTGGGGTTTGCTACAACTCCACCTTCATTGGCAGCACACGTGTCGGGCCAGCAGTGCCACAGATCGACCTAGTGTTGCAGAGCAGCAATGTTATCTGGAGAATTTTTGGTGCAAACTCGATGGTCCAAGTCAAAAGCGACGTGTTGTGTCTAGGGTTTGTAGATGGTGGGGTCAACCCCAGGACTTCGATAGTGATCGGAGGGCATCAATTGGAGGACAATCTTCTACAGATTGATCTAGCCGCATCAAAGCTAGGGTTCAGCTCTTCTCTTCTGTTCCGTCAAACAACTTGTTCCAACTTCAACTTCACATCCAACGCTTAAACGGATCTATCCATTATTAGTATTATTACTTTTTACTGATTAATCAATGTTGTATTATTTGTTTAATTGTGCTTGTATTGGGTTTTAAAAAAAAATTGTGCTTGTATCAAGGATTGTGTTCCAAACTCTTCATAAGACCAACGCATAATAATTCTGATTTTGATTTAATTATCGAATATTGTTTATGTTTAGCTGCTGATATTATGAATCTGAATTTTATGTGTGTTAGGAGATATGGGAATAGAGTAGCTCATAGTTTAGCGTAACTTATAGTTTACCCAAAGATATTGATTCTCTGTCAGGTTTCGGGGGCCTCTTATTATTAGTCACGGGTCTTTGTCACAGTCCCACGTGTTAGGCTGCAAATTGCAGTGAATACAATCAAAAGGTGGTGTATTTAAATTTGAATAATATTATAATATTTAAAATTTTATATAAATTTATTATTTATTATCCAAATAATGTGATAAGATTATGTGAAACTATTATATTATCAATACATTATCTTATAATTAAGATGATTATTACAAATCATCTTATAATATTATTTGAACAAAAAAAATTGATTTTTTTGGGGTGAAATTTAGCACTATATTTTTAAATTTTAGTTATAGAAAATACTTGTGTTAATTATGTTGCACATGAGCATATGCTGATTTAATTCCTTTAAGTCAGAAGTTATGCTTCCGAGTTCCTTCTTCAAAGTGAATGTGGAGATCCGATTGGCTTTTTGGAAAATTATGTCCTCATATTGAATGACACCATCTATCAATCATGTTAAGTGACCAAGACTGCTAGCATATGTCTTAGATGATATTCTTTTTTTTCTTTTTTTTTTTTTTTTAATTTAAGGTTTTGTTCTTCAATTATCACCATAAATGGTTGTGAATTTGTGATAGGGAAAGCATTGAATCGATGATTAACCTTATCAATAATGTGTTTAAACTATCGCAGTCAACTTGTAAAAGATTATTAAATGTTCAGTCATTTTTTAATAAAGATATTGGAAAATAACATGATAATTCAAAGCCCAAGCCCAATAAGCAAACAAAAAATAAAAGAAAGTTGCTGCATGAAGGAAGCAAAAGCAAAAAACAAATTGAAAATAAAAAAAGGGTACATGTGGACTCAACCAGTCCATTCATTTCATTATTTAATTTATTTCTTATTGATCTAAGGAAACCAAGTTGAGGGAAGCTTTTGCTTTTTATTTTTTATTTTTCATTATTTTTTTTAGAATTGGAATTCGCCAGCGGACTACGAGAATAGGAACACTGGTGGCATAGCTCTAGGTACTGCCCCCATACAAAAGGTATCCGTCTACACGGAGATAAGAGAGAAGTTCATACGAAGGTGAGAGGTAACCCATACATAAAGATAGAGAGGCTTGTTATTTTTGGCTTCATCGGGTGTCGAACTATGCCAAAGGCATGGGATAGCTGACATGTAAACCAACGACATCCAATGTCGTTGACGAAAAAGGTTTTGCTTTGGTATTCAAAACTTGCATATAAAAGAAGAAAAAAGAGAGGGAGACGCGGGTTTTGAAGGAGAAAAATAGTGGATAAGTCAGTGGAGCGGCATATTAACAAGAAGATGCAGACAATTCAACAACTCTTGGAGAAGAAATGAGCACTGAAACCAGAAGCAAGAGGGTCCGTATTGGGAATGATTTTGTAACATAATTACATCCAAATTTTCGATATCATACCGGAGTTTAATTTACTTTTTGTTTTTATTATCACTATAGCTGTTTAATTTTTATTTTTAAAGTATAGGATGAAACCATATCAATATTGCAATTATTTTTTTGGAAACTATTGCAATTAATTATTTTACTATTAAAGTATTATTCTCAAACTGGTTTTTAAGGTTAAAAGTAATTCTTAGTTTCACCAATTGATAAAATAAAATTGTTTCACCTTTAATATCAATTATTTTAGGTAATTACATAATTATATTATCAATTTAACTTTGGGTTGAAAAAGTTTAAATATAAGATATTTTTTATTATATATTTTTCAAACGCCGGATACATATAATACCTAGGTTTTGTACGTTCAATTCTTAAAGTAAGAATTTCCAAACGATTTAGTTTTCAAGTTTAAATGATAAATCATGACAAAACATCACCATATTGTTAGATTGTTTCTTTAATTTTGAGAATAACATCTTGGACAATAAACACTACAAATTAACAACGGTGAGTTCCGAACCTAAGACTTTTATCTATTACTTGAGTTTTGCATATTACTTCTATATCATTATTTTTTAATTTATTTGATATTTAGTTTTAGTTCATTTTCATTATTTAATTTTTGTCAACTAGATTCGAATTGAATTAATTTAGAATTAGATTAATATTTTATCAATCTCTACAAGATCGATCCCGCACATGCATAATTCATTTTATCATTAACTCTTGTATTTGCGAGTAGTAAAATTTGCACAGTAGATGTTACATCTCAATCATAATATTCATAAGAAATTAAGTATTCATGATTTCTAATTGTTTCCTATTTATGAAAATTACCTAAAATAACGAAAAAAGCAACAGCTGTAAGAAAATATAAACATCAGTACAGATCCTTATGATGATCATGTTATAGATGCACAATTGTTATTCATAAGGGATTAAATTAATAAATTTGGTAGCACATATATGATATAACAGTATAACATTAATCTTATGATATAGAGGATTTCATGGTTTTGATAGACATACTCGCATTTTCATAAACATCTATCATTTTTTTATTAGAAAACTAAAAAGGTCCGACTCACAAGCCGTCAATAAAACTTATTCATAAATTATGGTGAGGAAGGATAAAACCATTGTTATCTAGTAGAATATGTTATCGTAATAAGTTATATCAGAAATGAAACAGGAAAGTCAAAACAAGTAAAAACTGCAGTCAAACTTCAACGAAGCATTCCGTCCTCATTTAGTTGACTTAAAGTTGAGCTGCCATGAGACTTCCATTTCCGCTCGTGCTTTATGTTATCACTGAACGTCTGAACCTGAAACTGGCCATTGGCCAACAACCAACTCACGCAATTTAATCGAAAATGACATGGTTCTTGTCTAATCATTTTTTCTCATCTCACTACTCAACCCAGTTTGTTTCTTGACGCAATAACAACTCAATCTTAATTTCGATCTTTAAAATCTTTCTAATATAAAACGATTTCTAATTCATCGAAGTTATAAACCAAACGTCTTATACATGTGTCGAATGGTTGCTGGTGCCGTTGGCACCAGTCAACCTCCACACCCAGTGTCGGTGTGGTTCGACACCCGCTGCCCCCTCTTCTCAATTTCTCTATATAATACTATAATATCTATTATATCTCCTCTTATATAATATATAATATATTAATAAGTTCTGTCCCACTATCAGTGTGGGTTGTTCTCCCACCTCCGTGTGGGTCTCTCCCCCACCTATGTGTGGGTGGCTCTCTCCCACTTGGGAGTCGTCCCCCCGGACCGTGCTACAGTGTAATATCTCTATTCAATGGTCCCGATTGTTCTCTGGACTTGTCCCAGTTATCGTTGTTGTATTAAAAAAAAAAAAAAAAACGTCTTATACATGTTGATTACGACATAAAAACGAGTTAAAGATCTGATAAAAACTTTCTGTTACAAATAAAGGATAAAGTAAAAGTAGTTTACAGAGAATGCGATTAATTAAAGATTCTGTTTTCTTCTTCTTCCAAATGTTATATACCCTTCCAAGATCCACGTGTTAGGCAGCAAATTTTGGACAAAAAAAGCCGTCTTGTGCATTTAATTATAGAGACTTGAGTTGATTGTGTATAGCACGTGTGAGCAGAGAGCATATGCTGTTTTGATTATTTTTAGCAAGATATTATGCTTCCAAGTTGCTTCTTCCAAGGCACATGCGGATATTCGATTGCCTTTATTAGGAAAATTATGTCCTCATATAATAATCACTATTTATCAATATAATTAAATTGGCCAAGATTATATCAATTTTTATCAAATCGTATTCTTCTATAATTATGGTTGTGATAGGGAAAGGATAAAATAGATGTTCGGTCACATCCAATAATTAATATATATAAAGTACTCCAGTTAATTTGAGATACATTATTTAATATTCAGTCTTTTTTTAATATAACTTGTTGGAAAAAAATCTAATAATTTATATTCAAACATGTTTCATTTTTGTCCTAAAGCATAAAGATGTGAGTAGTTTTATTTGAATTTAATATCTAATCCACACAGTAAAATAAAAATTAATAATTATTTGTTCACAGGAGTTGATAAAAAACAATATAGGGAAAATCGATATAAACAATTTTAATAAAATACATACGTTCAAAGTATAAGATAATTTATGATATTGCATACGCACAATCGTTACATACTTAGGATTGAATTTTTGAACACTATACCTAGGATTGAATTTGACGGCCTATACAACGGTATAATACATAATTAAGTTAATTTAAACCATTCTTAAATTTTAAATCATTCTTAATTTATTATATATTGTTATACTTTCTATCAGTAGTCTTTCAAAGAAGGTCAAATTAAGTCAAACTTCAACGACCACCTCAAGTGCGTAGCTGACTCAAGTTTAGGTGGCACGATTCACTGTACCTGAAATGGGCCATTTGTCCAGTTCCAGTTCACCCAATTTAATTGAAAATGACCAGGCTTTCTTGTTCGATTTATCCATCTGTTTCCCTTTTCTCCTTTTTGAGATCTCAACTCACTTTCCTCAACAACAAAACAATTATTTTTTAAAAAATACTAATAATAAATAAAAACAACACAACCCAATTTTATTTTCTATTTAAACAACTTATGCTTAATTTCGATCATTATTTTTCTTTATCGTGTCCCCAACATGCATGTTAAGTGATCAACATGATATCAAGCCAAAGAAACCTTCTGTGGTCGGAAAATTCACCTCACAAAATGTCATTTACTTGCACTATTAAGGTTGAAATTCAAGTTGTAAACCTTTTTACCCAAACTCCGAATTAGTTTTAATGGCTAAAATAATATTAATAGACACCGAAAGATTATTCTTCTATAGGAAACCATAGTAATATTTCATTTGACATACATAAGTAACAACACATTCAAATCATTACATAAACAAGAAATCAGAATATATATAAATCATTACATTGATATTTAATTATACTAAATAATAATCTCTACTCAGAATTTGAAGTTGGAACACTCGATTTTTGCCAAGAGAAGTGTAGAAGTAAACGCTAGCTTGTTAGTAGCCAAATCAAACTGAAGAAGATTGTCCTCCAATTGGTGCGCACCTATCACAATCGGTGTTCTCAAGCTCGACTCTCCATCCAAAAACCCTAAACAAAACACGTCACGACTTATCTCCACCATCGAATTAGCTCCAAACAAGTCCCAATGCACGTTCTTGTTCTCAAACACAAACCGAATATCAGGCACACCAAATCCCAAGCTAAGACATGCCCATATTTCCAACTGTATAGCAATTCTTGAAAGGACTCACAGACGCCACTTTGTTCACATTTAACACCAAAATCGCCTTATTGAACGCCTTGAAAAATGCACTATATATAGAACTCTCAAGAACGGTGTAGGGTTTAACAATGCTTATTTTTGTCCCATCAAAACCTTTGCTGGTGATGGAAAGCAAGGTTGAGTTTATACGAACTGGTTTTCGGTCCACCATTATTGAAGTCACCCCAACAAAGTATTCAGTTGATTGCTCTCCTTTTTGGGCAACTGCCGCAGTGGACTCAGGATCGATGTAAAGTTTGGTGTAAGTGAATCGTGATGATACGTCCATTTTCTTTGATGTATTGTAACCTGGATAGAATACATAAGGAGAGTCACTAAAGAAGATGACTCCATTTGTTTTCTGTTTTTAAGGCAAGCATATAGCGAATTTCCTGAGGAAACTTGCACCAAGAGCTGATGCAAGTTGGGTTGGTAGAGCTACAGGATCTCTTCCAAGGCCAAGCATCACTTTGGCTCCTCTAGAAAGTTCAAGTAAAAGTATACCATTTATTGAATAGGAGAAGATAAAATTATTGACAGAATGGAGTGGTCCTGGTTTTGAACCGTCGGTGGATTGGAGTGAGATCTTATCCAAGGCAAGCTTCCCAATGCCGGTATGTCCGGTGAAAATATTTTCAGGGTAGACATCACAGGCGTTGTTGGTGCAACCGTTTAATTTGGCTAGAGAGCATGGAGTTGAGCCACAAACTCCAAGCTTGTAAGTGGATGATTTGTAACCATTTACACAGTCCATCCACATATATCTCCCTCCAAGATCAACAATGAGTGTTTCTGGGACAGGAGGGGTTCCAAGGTTGAGGCTCATTATGAATTGAAGAGTTGAAGGGACCTTGGAAACTGGAAGGAAGACTGCTTTGGGCTTAGAGGATTTTTGTGCTTGGCAGACTGAAACTGAAATGAGCAAGAAGAGAGATATTGATAGAATAGATGTAGAAGAAGCCATGGAATATATTTTGTAAACATACAAGACAATCAATTAAATCGAGATAGTCAATCATATCAATAAAATAAATATTTTTTATTTATATAATATATTATTTTATTTTCATGTATAAATTATTTTTTTATTTTATTTGTTTTCTTTCTTGACCTATAAATAGATTTTATGTTGTATATTTAAAATACAGTAAATTATACATTCTATTCAAATTTATCATGGTGTCCGACCTCTCGTTCTTTAAGCTTCATTGTCCTTGATCTGTTATCACTCTTGTCACAATGTCACTAGTTCCGCTGCACACCATCACACATCGTCATTGTCCTTGCATCTCTTCATTGTGCGCATTGTCGTCTTGCCACACCTGTTTCTTGCATCTCTTTATTGTGCGCATTGTCGTCTTGCCACACCTGTTTTGTCGTCTCTCTACTGCTGTCACAAACCAACCTGTTCCAGTCACCGTTCTGCTCAGCACACACCAACCTCTGTTTTGCTACATCTGGTCGCAAGATCACACAGCCCATTTATATCTGGTCTCAAAATCACACCAGCCGCTACGGTAGCGCTGTCGCACCATCTGTCGCGCCGCCCCACCCTTCTGGTCTGTCTCAACATTGCTGTCTCTGTTCTGGCAGCGCCGTCTCACCAACTGCTGCACTACCGCACTCCGGTTCTGATTTGTTTCATTATTGCAGATTGCACTTTTGTTCCGCTGTCCTGTCCCCTTTTTGGCCCTTGTTTCTTTCACCGGTCGTCGATCTTTGTTTCGTTTCTTACACCTGTATCTTTAGCTGCTATCCATTACTATCATTGCGTCGCTAAACTGTGTTTCACACTCCTCTATCTCCACCGTGCTCCGCTGGTTTGATCCTCCTGCATCATCACAACAGTCATCTGGTTTGCTTGGGACAGTCGCACTGCCACAGTCTCTGATCTTTTGGTTTGGTCTGGTTTGTCTTGACTGATTGATTATTATTATTCCTTTTTTTTTCAAGATTTTACGGTGTGTTTACTTCATGGATTGAGGAATGGGAATGAAGAATGAAATTGATTGATAGTGTTTATTTACTTAAAATTCATTCCGTAATAGGAATGAAAATGTGGGTCCCGCATCAATTTGGGGTTGTGGAATGAGAATCTCATTTCCCCCAACCTACTTGGGAGTCTCATTCTCATTCCCTTTATCAGGATAAAAAGTCTTTTATACCATTCTTTAAAAAAAAAAAAAAAAAACTATTTTATTTCATGTTAAAAAAAAAAACTACATATCATAATAAAAAACTACACACCACTGGCTTTTTATTACCAATTTCTTAATTATCATACTGGACTATTAAAATAATATGCAGTTTTTTTTTTAATTATAATAAACAGTTTTTTATTTGATATTTTAAAAAAAACTGCATATTGTAATAAAAAAATTACAAATAGATTAGTGAATTATTAAAATAATATACAGTTTTTTTTTATTATGATATATAATTTTTTATTTGATATTAAAAAATACATATTATAATAAGAAATTGCACACTATTATAATTAATTTATAATTTTAATTGAGGGCATTTTTATAATTTATAATTAATTCATTCCGATTTCAAAGTAAAGTTAATAGTTCAATGAGAATACTGCTGATTCTAATTTTGATTCCTGCTGATTCTAATTTGATTCCTGCAGATGAAGTAAACAACTTATTCTGATTTCGATACTTCATTTCGATTTCATATCATTTCGATTCCTATTCCAATTCCTCTAAGTGAAGTAAACACATCATTAGTTTTTTGTTACTTATTTGGGCCTCCTTATTATCATTGGACTTATTTAGGCTTATTGGACTTGCTTCCTTTGGTTTATTTGATTGGCTTATGGGGTTCATTTGAGCTTCTCCTTTATCATTGGGTTGATTTGGTCTGTTGGTGTTTATTGGACTTGTTGATACATTTTTATTGAGTTTATTTTTTTGACTTTTGTATAGAGCATTCATGGAAGACACCTATTTACAGTTATTGCAAGCTATCAGAACATGATATTCTTCATTAATCTATGAGACACTGTAAGCATTACCACAAAATTAGATTAGGATATTACAATCAAGATTGTCTTTGGAATACTACTAATGGAGGATTTTCAATCACATTTAAGAGTGTTTCTCTCAAGTCTCTTCAAAACAATCAACAACTTTCTACAGCTATAGCTGACGAAAAACTGAATAATGCTAATTCCTTTTCTATCTCAATTCAAGATCTTACATCCATCCTCCATCAAGTTATTTCCAAATCAGGAAATTCATCACTTTTGCTCCTTATGTGTCAACAGGTAATTCTTCTTGGTATTTTGATTCGGTATGTTGTAATAACATGAATTCTCATCTTATAATTTTTTTTGTCCAAACATCATCTTCCTCCTTACCTGTCATTTCTACAGTTACTTACTCATCCATGTCTGTTCAGTATATAGGTCACATCTCTACAATTAACTTGTCTTTATAAAGTACATACTTTATTCATAAACTTACCTTAAATCTTATCTCTATGGATCAGTTGTGTGAACTTGGTTTTGATATACATTTTACTTCTTCTGGTTATCGTGTGCAGTATCCATAAATGGGGAAGATTCATGAGATAGGCCGTAAAGTCGGACGTTTGTTTGAGCTTATTCATCTTCAACTACCTTCACAAGTCTCATCTTTCTATCAATTTGGCACTACTTCTTCACCTTTACCGTTGAGTTTTTGGCACTCACAGTTCGGTCATACTTCATTTAGTCGTTGACATTCTTTATTGTCTAGTGGACATTTAGGCTTTGTAACTGATGATCATATTGATTGCTTATCATGTCAATTATCCAAACATCATGTATTACCTTTTATAATAGTGATTCAGTTTCTCAAACACTTTTGACTTAATTCATTTAGATATTTGGGAACCTCACCAACAACTACCATAGGGAGATCCAAGTATTTTGTTATCTTTGTGGATGACTATTCCTGTTATACATAACTTTATCTTATGCATAATAAGTCTGAATTATCTAAAATTTATTTTGATTTTATTCGAATGATTTAGACTCAATTTTTCAAAACTATCAAAGTTTTACATACTAATAATACCATGAAATATTGGGATACAATATTTCTTAATCTGTTGAGTCAAATAGGTACCATATGCTCTTGTTTATGTCTTAGTATATCGTAACAAAATGGTCGTGTTGAACATAAATATAAACATATTTTTGAAACTGTTCATACACTTTTCATATCTATTTCTTGTCCTGAAAAGTTTTAGAGAGAAACGACATTAACAGTAGTATACACTATTAATCGTGTTCTATCTTCTATCATTGATAATCAAACTTCTTATGAACGACTGTATGATACTCCTTCGAACTATTAACATCTCAAAGTCTTTGGATGTGCTTGTTTTGTTCTTCTTCATCCTTATGAACGAACTAAATTAGAGTCTAGAGCTCATTTGTGTTATTTTCTTGGCTATGACATTGAACATAAGGATTATCGTTGTTGGGATCCTATCTTAAATCGTCTTCACGTCTCTCGTCATATTGTCTTTTGGGAATATAAGATGTTTTCATTCATATCCAAATTTCACACATCATACACTTTTCTTCATAAATTTTTTATAGATCATACTGTTATTTTATTTTTTGATGAAAGAGATTCAAGTATTCATGAGACTGAAACGGATCCTTCTAATAATATCCAGCTAATTCCTCAACAGTCTCACTAGTCTATTGATCCTGTATCAGAGTCTTTTTGCCCAATCTCACCTGCTACACCTCCTCATCCTGCACTAGAGTCCTTTTACTCAATCTCATCTAAAACTCCTCCTCCCCACCCCTTTCATCGGGTAAAAGAACTACCTGTGACTGTTCAAGATTTTCATTGTTTTTCTACCAATCTTTCTTTGTATAAGCCTTAATCTTATAAAGATGCCAACACTAACCCTATTTGGTAGCAAGCTATGACTGAAGAATTGTAAGCTCTTGAAAAGACTCATATTTGGGACATGGTTGATCTTCCTCTTAATAAATCCGTCGTTGGATGCAAATGAGTATATAAGATCAAAACAAAATCAGATGAATCTGTTGACAGACATAAAGCCCATCTCATGGCTAAAAGTTTTACTTAAGAGTATGAAATTGATTATGAGAGGACATTTGCACCAGTTGCTAGACTTATATTTGTTTGTAGCTTACTGGCAATCGCTACAATCAAACGGTGGAATTTGTTTCAAATGGATGTGAAAAATGACTTTTTTAATGGAGATCTTACTGAAGAGGTATATATAACACCACCACCAAGATATCTACACCCTTCACACAAGGTTTGTTATCTCCGTTGAGCACTGTATGGGCTAAAGCAAGCTCCTAAAGTTTGGTTTACCAAATTCTCTTTCACTATTATGTAATTTGGTTTTGCCTCCAACTCTTATAATTCTATGCTATTTTTTTTGCAAGACCAGTCATGGTTCTGTTTTCTTATTACTTTATGTGGATGACATGATTATTACAGGTGACGATATTGTCAGTATCTATGACCTTAAGACTTATCTTCAGCAATAATTTGAGATGATAAATCTTGACTCTCTCAGTTATTTTCTTAGTCTTAAGGTATCTTCAGACTTTAATGATTATTATCTCTCTTAAGCAAAATACAATTTAGATCTTCTTGCTCGTGCTAGCTTAACTAATAATAAAATCAATACCAGTCTCTTAGAAGCTAATGTTAAACCGACGTCTTTCGAAGGTACCCTACTCAATAATTCTACTCTTTATCGATAGCTTGTTGGTAGTCTTATTTATTTGACCATAACTTAGCTAGATATCGCATATGTTGTGCATGTTGTCAATCAATTTATATCTACTTCTCATTCCACTCATTTTGCTACTGTTTTTCATCTTCTACGATATCTAAAAGGTATGATGTTTTATGGACTTCATTTTTTTGCTAACTCTTCTTTAAAGTTACGTACTTATTCAGATGTTAATTGGGCTGGCGATTCTATTGATCGATGGTCTATCACTAGTTTTTGTTTCTTTCTTGGTGATTCCCTCATCTTATGGCGTAGTAAGAAATAGACTGTTATAACTTGATCCAATACTGAAGTTAAATATCGAGCCCTTATTGATACTACTCATGAACTTGTTTGTTGCGTTGATTACTTACAAATATAAGAATTCACCACATCACGCCTACTTCTTTTTATTATGATAATCATAGTATTACTCAAATTGCCCATAATAATGTTTTTCATGAACGTACCAAACATATTGAGATTGATTGTCATTTTATTCAATAATATGTTCATCAGAGTACTATTAAACTTCATTCGATCTCTTATGTTGATCATTTTACCAATATCTTCACCAAAGCTCATCACTCAGGATGTTTTCGTGAATTGATTTCCAAACTCAAGTTTATATTCGTCTCGCCATCTTAAGTTGTAGGGGATATTAATATACAAGTAAAAACAATCAATTAGATCAATAAAATCAATATTTTCTATTCATGTAATATATTATTTTGTTTCCATGCATAGATTATTCACTTACCTTATTTGTTTTCCTCCTTGGCCTATAAATAGGCTTTATGTTGTACATTCTAAAACACAGTGAAATATGTATTAAAAAAAAAAAAAACACAGTGAAATATACATTCTATTCAGATTTATCATATTTGATGGAATAGTAATAGCTAGGCCATAGAAGAAGATATGATTGATGATGATTATAAGCATGGTGGTGGCAGTATTTATAGATATGTTTGGATATTTTTTGAAGCCACAGATGACCATTTTTGTGCATGGTCATTAATTCTCGGACCGAACACAGTCTGGACTTAGTTGCCAAACAGGATTCAACTTTAAATTTTCTTCACTTATGATTCAACCAACCATCAACTTGATATATGCCAAGTCTTTCTCGTATCAAAGAAATTTTGGAAATTAACTCTTGTAATTAATGATCTTAACTAAGAGATTAACTGTACTAAATATTATGTTATAGTCTGTTAATTTTATTATTTTATTAAACCAAATTAAATTTTAGAGACAAAATCTGTTCACACATAATCTGATTACCAAATGGGTCAGGTGGTATAATGCTTTCTAGGCAAATTTTCTTATTGGTTAGTATCAGTGACGACTGACGCGGTTGAAGTGATGGGGTTGATTTAAATTGGCTTGAGATGCTATATTGTTTTAAATTTGTTTAGGAAGCTGAGTGATTGGAAGTAGAACCTGATTGTTTATCATACTTATCAATAAAACTGAGGTTCTTAAATTCATATTATATTATTGAGACATTTAACTAAATGTTGCGGTTCTTAGCAACCGAAAAATCAGAAAACAGATGTAATGTAGATTCTATATAAAGCCCAATAACAAGCAAAAGTATTATTGAGAACAGCCCATTTCTTTGAAGAGTTGTTATTTATGGACCTGAGCTTGTGAGCCTTGAATTTTGAAATTTTAAGTTCCATATATTGAGCTAGAGCAAAAGATTGACAAAAGTCGTGTTTAAGACTACCATAAGAATGCCGACTACTAACAAATTTCTTGGCATGAAGAAGCTGCCCCACTTTAAAAGCTGTCTAAGAAAATGTCAAATTGAGACAATTGCAACTCATATGCTGATGAATCAATACACACTTGCAGTGATCAAGATCATCACAATGTTGTTTTCATGACTCTTAAAGCACGAACTAGTTCACCCACTTCACAAGAATTGATCAACAACTGTACTAAATTCTGTCTTTAAATGTATCAACTTGTTAGCCCACTTCAAAAGTAAACATACTGAGTTCTATCTTCAGTTTTTCTTTTCTCTGTTTATTTATTTATTTTTATTATTATTTTTTTTTTGGCACTTAAATTTTTACACATGCTAGTAAGAGAGCTAGACAAATTTTTCTCATAGAACCAAAAGGTGAAAGCACATTGACATATAAAATAGGATTGATAATGTAAAGGAAAAAAAGGAAAGCAAACCAAAATTGAGAATGTTGGGAACAAAATGGTTGGCTCATTTGAAAAGAAACAGTTAAGCACACAAGTCACTCACTTCTCCACAATTTGGGAGCAACACATGAAAGGTGTTGAAGTTTTTCACTTAATTCTATCATCTCTCAAAACTTGATTCTTCCAAGCAGCCAAAACTGTGTGAACAACAAACACATTCTTGCATATTTAATCCTCCAGTTCCATTATATATAGATGAATGACATGCAAGAAACAATGCCAACTTTTCTATTCTACATGTTCTTTGCACCTCTTTGATTATAGCTTCATTAAAGGCTCAATTTTAGGCTCATTTTTATTTTGTAGGAGGAAAAGAAGAAGAAGAAGAAGTTTTTATCAAGAAAATGAAACACTGTTTCGAAGAACAACCGTCACCTGAAATACCAAACTCTGCATCAACCAGTAGCCAGTCCAAGGATGGTCAAGAGATAGGCTCCAGTACAATGTCTGAAAACAAAGATGTTCCATTGAAGAATCCTATTTTTCTCTGCATTTCTCATGAATTGGATCTAAACCCTGCTCGTATGGTAAGAGAAGCCTCCAGCCTAATTTTAACGAGATTTACCATACTGTTTTTCCCTTACCTGATAGTTTAAACTTACAACGTTTTTAGTCATCAGAGTTCATAAATAAATATGCAGGTTCTAGCAGAGATGGTAGGGACTTTCATCTTAATGTTTGCTGTTTGTGGGATCATAGCAAGCACACAGATGATGGGAGGTGAAGTGGGTTTGATGGAATATGCAGCCACAGCAGGGTTGACAATAATAGTTGTGGTATTCTGCATAGGGCCCATCTCTGGTGCTCATGTAAATCCAGCTGTTACAATAGCCTTTGCCATCTTTGATCATTTTCCGTGGTCCAGGGTACACCAATGCCAACCTTTACTGTTCAGGAGTTTTTCAAGTTAAACAAAGCCTGAAACGTTCATTTCTATTTACAGGTTCCGTTTTATATATTTGCACAAACAGTTGGTTCTGCGTTGGGAACCTATGTTGGTAAACTAGTCTACGGTGTAAAAACCGATCTTATGGCCACTCACCCTCTCCAAGGTTGTGTTTCTGCGTTCTGGGTCGAGTTCATTGCAACATTTATCATTGTGTTTCTTGCTGCAGCAATGACAAAAGAAGCTCAATTTGTAAGCAGAATTTGCCTTAAAAAATATTCAATTACGTGACTCAAATTGATCGGCCTCCTATCTTGAATTTAAACAAAACCTGCAGGTAGGCAATTTAGCAGGATTTGTTGTTGGTGTGGCAATTGGACTTGCAGTGCTTATTACAGGGTAAATACTAAAGATGTTCAAATTCAACACATCTAGTCTTAACTTAATAGCTTGATTTGCTATCAATCCTTCCCGGTTTTTGCATGGCAGCCCAATTTCAGGAGGATCAATGAATCCTGCAAGGTCACTAGGCCCTGCAATTATTTCCTGGAACTTCAAGGACATATGGATATATGTTACTGCCCCTGTAATTGGAGCTGCTGGTGGTAGTTTTCTGCATAGTTTACTCCGGCTCAGGCCTCGGCCTCAGCCTCATTCATCTTCTGCTGCCTCCTCTCGTACCACTGACCTACTTAGCCACTCTTTAGTGTTCCTCAGCAGTTAGTTTAATTTGTAGAATATATAGATAAATATAATGAGTTCTGTATTGAGCAGCTTTTTCAGCCTGAGTTGCATACCAAATTGTGAAGTTTCTTTAGATTTTGGTGGCAACATAATAAACATTTCAGAGGTGTGGTTTTGAAGATTTTATAAAAGAGAATTGATCACAATACACCCAGCTCGACATTTTCTGATATCTTGACTTGTTATCAGAATATTTTCTCGACATGTCTTATAGTAATTAGAAAATAAGAAATGCATGAAAACAGTTCAAAGACAGAGGATCAAAATCACATGAATTGAAAATGTGACACCTTGACAAAATTTCGGGTGGTCCAATCTCAGCTCTATCATGAGGATTTGATTAAAGATTCGCATCCTCTCCTGATCTGAGCTTTTTTCTATTATTTTTCAAGTATATGATTAGTAGTTGAATAAGTAAATATGAAAGACAATCATATCTTAACCATTCATTGATTATAATGCTTATGTGTCATGAGATTATACTCGATCAGTAAAAAGTTCAGATTAGAAGAGGATCCAAATTCTTTGATCAAAGATGATGGAGGAAATTGGATCTCCACCATACTATATCTTGTTTTTCTATGTTGCACCGAAGAAAATGGATAATTAAACGTGTAATCACATGATACAAAACCGACAATAATTTAATGTGAAATATTTTAGTCTTTGCCCATTGTAGTCCGAAAACTACTACTCATGCTCTTTGAGAAGTTTGGCTTTGTGGGTGATAAGAAAGGGTTGTGAGTTCATGTCTGTTGATTGGCCAAGTATGCTCTTGATTTTAATTGTAATTCTTAATATGGGATTGATCAAGTTCCCTCTATGATTCACACTTTGGTGCCGGAAGATGTCTAGCTATCATTCTAATGCTTTTCTTGCTATGGAAATTTTTTAATATCTCAGCGAAAATGAAGATTAAACCCAACCCTTGAAGCCCATATTAGAGCCCAAGAAATGTCAGTTGAACTAGCCCATTCACAATTGGTGATCGCTAGCAAAAATGCGAATTTGAATTAACTATATTTATTTCACTCTCGATCTTTATTTTATGGAAGATTTTTTCATATATACAAGAAATTTTCGAGGAAAATTACGATCAGTTTCTGGATTTGCATCTCTCTTGCTTTTTAGTGGGTTCTTATTTAAAACATTTGTTTGAATGTAAAAAAGTAAATATCAATTATATGATATTTTTCATAGTTAGATGTCTCTAGATTAAAAAAATAATAATAACAAAAATCATATATTATAAAAGAATTCAAATTAAAATTCTTAACCCATCATCACGGACAGAGGTGGAGAGAGAGCGGGGCCCAAAGGGGCCATGCCCCACTCAACCAATAAAAAATTTACAAGTGTCTTACTCAATAATTTACTTATATATATTTACTTGAGACCTATTTTATATAAAATTTCATTCATATATTATAGCACATTGTTTACATCTTATTGTTGATTATCTAATCATAATTTTATATTTATTTTTATGCATATAATTTTTACAATTTTTAAGCTATATTTTTAAATTATTATTAATGATACTTGTAAATATTAATACTATTGTGAAAAATTTTACTTTACATTCTCATTATAGAATCAATATTTTCTTAAATTAAATAAATGCTTTACATAACTTTTTTTCTTAAAAAAAATGTCTTATATATTTATACATTAATTTTTCATACCATTACAATAAATATTTAAAATTGATTTTAATACTGATTTTTAAATTAAAATTTTGATTTGTGTTAATTTAAAAATTAATTTTTTTTACCGCCATAATGTTGAGATCCTGACTCCGCGGAGTTCACTGGTATCAAATCTCAAGAGATGTACTGAATCAAATAAAATCCTTTAGTTTAATGCAAAGGTCTCAAACGAATGTAACCACTAATTTTCTTCAAACTTTAATTATAACCAACAAATTTTCATCAAGTCCCAACAATTTAGCCATGTTGTCTCACTCTTGGTGTAAATAATAGTCATTAAAACATGATGATTATGGATTATGCATGGACCCTACTCAAATATATATATACTCACTCACTCCCTCCATTAAAAAGATGACCACAATAAACTTGGAAGTAATATTATGTACATGATCATAGTGGCAAGGCTGCGTGTAAGCCACATTGTTGCATGAATTTTTGATTATAACTCTTTTACTAGCTAGCAGTTATTGGATGGGGCCTCTTTGTTCGCCATCCAATAACCAATCTCTGTTCCATCAGAGTCAGTCCAATCTGTCAGCAACGACACCCATACATGGCCATTATGATTGGACAAGTCCAGAAGCATAATATTAGACACGTCCAGCAACTACACGATCAATTCAAAACAAGATTTTATAAATACATACATATATATATATATAGTTGTATTAAAAGTTGTGATCCAATTCATATTTAAGTTATAATTGTTATATTACTTCAAAAAAAAAAAAAAAAAGTTATAATTGTTATATAATTAAATAGTGAAAAAGACACACACCAATATATATTCAAGTTAGTGACACTTCACACGTGTGACGTGAAGGCTGAAGCTAATAATTGGGTTTAGAATATTTCTTCTTCTATTGTTAAAATAATAATTCGATACCAATTCTAATTCTTCAAGCAAAAAATATATTCTATTTTTTTACTCTTTTTTTTTTCTTCGGAATACTTTTTATTTCTCTTTCATCAAAGTAAAACCCTAAAACAAGATTTCATATTCTGATTTACAATAAAACTTACCTATCAAAACTTTGCTTTCAGTAATCTATTTTATGAGTTAATATGTATATAAATAGAAGAAGGAGTCTATATTTTAAAGCACCAATCAATCGGCAGCCACTGAGATACATGAAAAATGATTTGCATTAAATTCCAAATACACAAGACATGCAACTCCTCTCCCAACACCCTGGATAGGATGCAAATGCAAGCCTTCTGTTCGGCTTTCTTGCCTCGTCATTTTCTTTTCTATATAATTGTGTGATTAATCCAAGAGCAAGTTTTAAATTGACAATATTAAACTCTCACTTAGTGCGTAGATGAAATCATCAGGCATCGCAATCAACTATTAAATATTCAAATCAAACATTGTTTTTATAATCCATTCTTGTAAGATTCAGACACAATTAATTACAACGTGAATTGGTTCTTACACTATCACATATGAGTCAGTCAGGGGTCCATTTGGTAAACTATTGCACAAGTATTGGTAAAAAAATCGTTATGTAAGAAATATAAAGAAACTAAAGTTTGTTTTTATTAAGATTTGTAAACGTAAATCTTTATATATTGGTTTAATGATATATCTCCGACTCTTGTATTATTAAACTTATGAGTTCGAGTCATATTTCCTCCCTAAATTTTGAATTAATTATATTTTTTAAAAAAACTTAATTTAAAATATATTTGATAACCTTTAAAAAAGAATAACTATGATTAGAAATTATAAACTAAATCCATCTTCCTAGGTGATGTTTTATCTTCTTATTCATATCAAGCATGTTTTTTTAACTATTTAAATTGATTGATATTACATGTTTTTAAAAATTACCTTTTAAATTTCTCATTCAAAATAATGTGGGATTATCATATCTATTTGACTACAAATTATATTTTACATTTTGGGAGAAGTACTACTGAACTTTCTAAAAATTTGTCCAAATTCATCTCAAATTATATGACATGTGGAGTTGTCAAAATCTTTCTTTTAGACACATAAAAACTAAATAATTGTCATATTGTTATGAATATATGGTCTTAACATCACTTCTTTTTTGATAATATTCCTTACCTTATTTTTTATTATTTCATTATGAAAATGATTCTCCAATTTGCCCATAAATAGGCCTATATTGTAACCATTGAAAGATAGATTAATTGAATTATTTTCTCTCATTCTCTCTTATTTTACTTGTTTCTTTCATTTGATTGTTATTTTATATTCATTGCTTTTAGGTCATGTTTTATAACACGTTATCAGCATGAATCTACTCTAAACTAGTATATGTGTTTCATATAGAAGTCATTTTATGCTAACGGATGTTATGTTAGATCCAAAATAAATTTTTCTTCAAGTTTAATTGATTTTTCTTTTTTGCTATTCTGATTTATATGTTTATTTATACATATGCAATATGAATTTTGTTTTGAAAGTATATGTTAAGAACTTCAAATCTATATACTGTTTGCATGATTTGATTAATTGTATAAAGAGAAAAGATTGAATCGAAAATTTTTTTTTATTGGTTTGATTGATGTAAAAAGAAAAAATATATGTATATGAAGTTTGTCTTTGTTCTGAGTATGGAAGAAAAAAATATTATTCTTTCCTTATTTATGTTCTATGTAGAAAATATATAAAAATAATATATATATTTTTGCTCTCTGTGAGATATCAATATTTTTTGTGTTTGTTTAAATAATTTTATGAATATTGTTATACAAGAATTGTTATTTTTGGATCTTCTGCATTCAAAAGTAAGTGCAAAGATATTAAACTTATGTTTTAATACTTTATTTCATATGATATTCCTTCTAATTTTCTTATCTTCAACCTGAAGTTTGCAAGTGAAAATTAAAATTAGCGAAAATTAAAACTAAAAGTTTTAGTTTTCAAATAGAACTAAAAGTACTATAATTTCAATTTAATTAGAATTAGAAATTCTAAATTTTTAATTTCAGTATAACCCGAAACTCTATATTATAAATTTATTTAGAACCAGAAGTTCTACACTTTCAGTTTAATTAGAATTATAAATTCTGATATATTTATCTATTAGAACCAGAAGTTCTATAGTGCTAATTTATCTGAAACTAGAAATTCTAGTTAAATTTTAATTAAATTTTGTTAACTTTCATGCTTAATGCGGATAATTGTATATGTCAAATAAATTATAGTTGTCTAAAGCAACATAATTGTCCTTACCTATTTTATAGAAAGAGTGTGTCTTAGACCATGGATCTAAACACAAAAGGCAATAAAATATACAAGTTTATGTTTTGTGTATAAAGCCAATGTTATGCATATACATATACACAGAAAGCAATGTGACTCTTTCGGGTTATGAAAAATTAAATAAAGATCGAACAAATTTGATCTTGTGATGTTATGTTCTTACTTTTTGCATATAGTATAATGGTTCTATCAAATTCGTTTTAATTGATTGGATTTTCGATGAACGATATGAATCTGAATTTTTGTATTTTAAATCTGAATCAGAAGTTTCGGATTCTCAATAAATTTATTCTCAGTTTTATTTGGATCTTAAAACCTGAAGTTTCAGATCCTTACTTCAATTCTAGATTATAATTTATTTAGATTTTGGAACTAGAAGTTTCAAAATTACAAATGAAAAAAAAAAAACTTGAGAAAAACTAAATCAATTCGAATTTGATACGAGATAAAAAACTCATCTCAAACCAAGCATATAAATTTGAAAACATGTCTCCTTATTGAATGTGAGTAGAGACTTGAAAATCTTTATACTAATTTTTGTTCATGATTTCAGGGTATATAGATCGTGAAATTTAAATTCGTAAATACATTAAAGTATTCTATCTTTCTGTTTATGATTTTTAACGCATCAAAGTATGTATTTTCATATTTATATATTGAATATGAATTACTTGATCAGATATATATAACGATCTCATGTCTCATGTTACATAGTTAAATCTATTTGTATTATAGTTAAATTATTACATTTCCAGTGATGATATGAGTCTGATAGTGGCATGAACTATTAGATATGCAAATTAGGTAGCAACGACTATTAGAGTTTATTGATAGTGATTTTGTTTGAGATCTTTTAAAATATATCATAATATTAAGGTATTATTATAATTTACTTAGAACCTAAAGTTCTAATACTAATTATAGTGATTGATGTGTTTTGAAAACGAATTTCATTCTCGATTATATCAAAAACTGAAGTTTTGAGTTACTCTCATATTGAACATATAATTATGATATACAATTACATTATAGCCTGAAGCTTTTGGTTTTTGAAAAGAAAAGATACAATATTTTTATTTTTCTTCTATTAAATTATATAATTGTTGTTGTTTCTCATAAAATTTTTGGTTAGCGAAGATCGTGTTATTTTCTTTCCTCAAAGCAAGATACGAAAATAAGGTACATGACATGTATTTTCTTATACCTTATTTGATTATTAAATATTTGTTACAATTCGTTGTAATAGTATTTTTGAAAAATTGTTTATTAATTCACTGTGATTACAATTTATATATCTTGGAATGTATATTCGATTATCAAATAAATGAAGTCAAATGATTAAAATAATTTGTACTTCAAATTTGCTCCTAAAGTAGCAATGTTAATGATTATGGGTGAAAAATCATTTATTTCGTATGACTAAATTAATTAATATCATTTCCTAAAGTGAATGTTAAATCATCTAATAGTCATGGTGATGATTATGGTCAATAAAGTCTCGATGATCATAATAAATTTTAATCACCTAAAGTGAAATTCACACCAAAGTAAAGTAAACAAAATATTTACTATTATTGAAATATGAAATTATAATAATTGTGTACCTGAAGTATACATAATTATTATATTAATTTTTTACTGATATACAAAGGCTTCAGAAGAGCAAATTTGCATATTACAAAGTGAAAAATAACAATATTATATATGTAAAACGTTGTTACTTTAATAGAACCTGAAGGAATATGTTTAGATATATATTAATAAAAGTATATCGCATTTGTATTATTCATACTGTCATATACCAAAAACATATTTTATGATGACTATCATATGATTATAAGTATAATATAATCAAAAATTGTGATGAATCAAAAGTTTTTTTTTTTTTCATCTAATAATACAAAGAAAATGACATCAAATTGTTGAAAGTAATATGAATATCTATTATAGAATCTGAAGATTATTACCTAGTAAATATCCCTGAATGACAATAATTGATATTACAATTTGATCCCTGAATGACACTATGTATTTGGTCCCTTAAGGACACTATGTGACATTTGAGTTATTGAAAAGTAATATGATAGTTTAATATATTCCTGAAGAATAGTAAGACAGTATAATTAAGTTTCAGAAGGACATTATGATGATAGAATTAAGTCCCAGAAGGATATTATGATGATGCAAATAAATTCATGAAGGATAACAACATAATGTCGATGAATAAATTTTCTCGTCGTTAGGGGGAGAATAAGGATAAAATTATAAAACTTAACAACATGAAATTACAGTTGACATGCATAATTCATTATGACGATTATTGTATAAGTCATTTGAATCTGATGTTCAAATGATCATTTATTTGAAAATTGTATACACGAATGATTTTATATTCAGTGCCAATACATTAACCCGGGTGATTGTTCCTGAAGAACAATTTATATCAATGACAACAAATAAATCATTCAAAGTATGAAAAGTAAATTAAGTTGCAAATGTACGATTCCTTGAAGCGAATAATGAAAGATCATGATCATTTTAAAGATCACGTTCGAGATATATATAATCGTCATCATATAAATGTAACTCTTGAAGAGTGAAATATTTTTAAAGAGATAGAACTCTTTGAATCTCTCCCTACGAAACTCAAAAGAGATCTTAATTATATATGGAAAAGTGTATGTGTTTAAACTATAAATATTATAGTTTGACCTAAGAATGTGTAAAAGTTTACAATAGACCCTAAAGAAGCATATGTACTGAAAACTTAAATTTTAAAGATCACGTTCCTTGAAGCGAATAATGAAATATCATGATCATTTTAAAGATCACGTTCGAGTTATATATAATCTTCATCATATAAATGCAACTCCTGAAGAGTGAAATATTTTTAAAGAGATAGAACTCTTTGAATCTCTCCCTACGAAACTCAAAAGGGATCTTAATTATATATGGAAAAGTGTATGTGCTTAAACTATAAATATTATAGTTTGACCTAAGAATGTGTAAAAGTTTACAGTAGCCCCTGAAGAAGCATATGTACTGAAAACTTAAAGAAAATTAAGATCTTATATTTTATTGCTCTGCATATTATAGAAAAATGACGAGGATATTGAATAACATATTGTCGATAAATGTCGATATAAAAATTATTGATCAAAACAAAAGCAGAGCTATACTTATATAGTTGTATTAAACTTGTCATGTGGACGCTTGAAGACGTCATATGTTTTGATCAAAATAATTACTTATATGAAAATTGAGACAATGAGATATAATTGTATCTCAAAAGTTTACTGCAGAAACCCAATATTGATAATGTAAAAATAAATTATCTCATAGTTAATTTCATATTATATGAATTAATAGTCTTTGCAGAGGCTAGTATCCTAAAGCGATACAATCTCCTGAAGAGATACAAAATCTTGGAAATACAAAGATTTCTTTAAAGAACTGTGGAGTCATGATTGTAAATGATGATCATGAACTACATAATATCAATGAGTGTTAAAAAAAACATGATTGACCTACGTGGAATAAAGTAATTCAAATAGAATTGACTTCAGTAGCCAAATATGATGTATATGGATCAATAGTCCAGACGCCTGAAGACGTCAAACTCATTAGATATAAGTGGTTATTTGCAAATGTAATAAGATGAAATGTATTCACCTGTGATGGATACGATTACATTTCAATTGGTTTGATAGTTTCCAAAAGATTTTAAATGTGTCGTATAGATGTGGTAATGACATACATATATAGGTCATTGGATACCAATATATATATGAAAATTCCTAAAAGATTTAAAATACCCGAAACATATAATTCAAATTCTTGTAACTTGTATTTAATAAAGTTACAATAGTTTTTATATGGCTGAAAGCAATCCAAATGAATGTTATATAATCATCTTAGTGAATACCTCACAAAAGAATTATATATTAATGATCTATATGTCCTTGTGTATTCATAAATGAATCAAAATTTGGTTTTGCAATTATAGTAATATATGTCGATGACATGAATTAAATTAGAACTCCTGAAGAGCTCCTAAAAACTGTTGAATATTTGAAAAGAGAATTTAAGATGTAAAATCTTGAGAAAACAAGATATTGTCTCAGTCTAAAGATTAAGCACAAATAAGAGGGAATACTAATTCATCAGCTCGAAGATACTGGAGTGGAGTCAAACATATTTTTCAATATTTTCGAAGGACTACAAGAGTAATAGTTTTATACCTTTCAAGGAGAGTATATTAATTCAATATGGACATACATACACTGCACTCTTTTTTCCTTCAATCAAGTTTTGTCCTACTAGATTTTCCTAACAAGGTTTTTAACGAGACAGTCCCTTTAAATATATCCAAATATTATTGAATTCATAAGATTATTGAATTTCTGATCGAGCAGATCATGAAATATCTTTTATTTTTATTAAAGGGATATGTCATTTTTGGAGTTATGTATTTTGCACTCTTTTTCCCTTTTGATCAGTTTTTATCCCATTGAATTTTACCGACAAAGTTTTTAATGAGGCAGTATTTGAGCATATCCAAGAATCTCGAAGAGTATTATCAAGTGGTGTACGTCAAAGTGGGAGTGTTATGAATATATGGTCTTAACACCACTTTCTTTTTTATAATATTTCTTACCTTATTTATTATTATTTTATTATGGAAATGATTATCCAATTTGTCCATAAATAGGCCTATATTATAACCATTGAAAGATATATCAATTGAATTATTTTCTCTCATTCTTTCTTACTTTACTTTTTCTCTTTCATTTGATTATTATTCTATATTCATTGCTTTTAGACCACGTTTTATAACATATATTTATATATGAGACATGATCGGAGGACACAAGTTTTGATACAAATTTTAACACAATTTGTTGACAATTGAATTATAAAGATTTCAATGGTTTAGATTTATTCATACATTTATATACAACTTAATTTCACACTCTACATAAATATATTTTTTCATTCTCTTCACCATTAATTATATTATGTCTCATCTCTCCTATTAATATTAAATTAATAAGTCATCAATTAATATTGTTCTCATCCAATAACTGATTTTGCATCTTTTCTTTTATTGATTTTTAAATTATATATATTTTTGAAGTATATTTTTAAATTATATTATTTTTATCTTTTTTATTAGACATCATGCTTTTACCCAAAATTAGTTTTTTTTTTTAATTAATTTTTTATTTTGAACTATTGTAATTGGTATGTTTGTTTAAACATATATAATATGGATCTTATTTAAAAGTTTATATTGAGAGCTTGAAATCCATATATTATTTGTATAATTTGATTAATTAAATGGAGAGTAAAAATTAAATGAAAATTTAATTAATAACCTTTTTATTTTGTGTGATAGATGATAGAGATAGAAAAAAGATATATATATTTTTTTAAAAAAAATTGTTTTTTTTTTTTTTTTTTCTTTCTTTGTGTTTATGAACAATGGAGAAGAGAAAAAATAATATATATATATGTGTGTGTGTGAATCTTTTTTGAAATATTATTAAATGTATATATGTTTGAAAATGACATAATTTAAAAATAAATAAAAAAATAAAGATGCCAAGAATTCCACTATTAGTTGGAAAAGTTCTAAATATATATATATATAAATAATATTAATTAGACAGATGAGAAAGATAATATAATAATGAAGAGAGAGAAGAGAAATATATTAATATAGAGTTGTAAAATTAAGTCGTAATTAATAAGAGAGAGGAGAGAGGAGACATGATGTAATTAATGGTGAATAGAGAAATGAGAAAGCACATTCATGTGTGAAATTAAGTTGTGTATAAATGTATGAATAAATTTAAATTATTAAAATCTTCATAATCCAATGATCAACAAATTATGTCAAAACTTGTATCCTCTGATCCTGTCCCTTTATATATATACATATATATTATCTTTTAATCAATTTAAATATAATGAATGAATTTAATTGATGATTTTAATCATTTAAAAGTTAAAGGATACTAACTATTATTAATGCTCCAACAACCTAATTAGACCATTCATCCAATACAATTTGACATGTATTTTCACGAGGGTTTATAACTATATGTAGTTTATATGCCTTACCTGTGGTGCTAGCAACTTGTATACAAACGGGTCACAACAATTCAAAGCAACAAGGCAAATGTACGCTGAAGTTGAAGAAAGATCTTGATCATTCTTGATCATAAGCCAAAGCTTGGACGCCTCCAAGCTGTTTTCGGCTTGGCTAGCGGTGACCCAAAGTCTATGGAGAGCACGAAAGAACAAGAACCAGAAAATATGGCTGTCATTTTGCCGTAACAGATTGGGATCTTTGGCTCACAATTGCATACTTAGATTTGCTTTCCCAAGTTTCAATCCCAGCGTACGTATTCATGTTGTTGGGATTGTTTATGGTTGTGGTCTAGCCCTTTTTTCTAGGTGGAATCAATCTTCCTTTTTTTTTCAATAATTATCCAACTTTCTTTTGTTTGTATTTATAAGATTTTATATCAATTTCACATCAACAATTGGCCTTGGTCCCAACCACCTTCAACAACCATTCCTCTGGTTTTCCTTCTTTTTCCTTTTTGCCTTTTTTCATTTCAACTTTATTCAAGATAAGTACGTTGATATAGGACACAAGATTTTTTTTTCTTATAATTTAATTAATTAATTAATTTTTTTGTAGCTTATAGATCGTTATTTGCATTGAATTTATGGTTCTAGTCTTATGAACTACTACTACTACTACTAATATAGTTGACATCACTTGTGATTGGATCACTGAGTTCAAAAATAAGCTTAATAAAATTTATCGCCCAATGTTGCCTAGTGGTAAAGATCCTTTATTTAGCTTGGTATCGACTTAAGTTCGAGTGGCTACTTGCACGTGATTTTTTAAAAAATAATTATTTTCTTTTTAACTTTTATGAATAATTATAAGTAGTCTAACATTGGTAGAAATTTAGCTCTACAAAAAAATTTAATAAAAAACTTAACCCAAAAAAAATACTATCTTAATATTTTGATTCTTTTCCTATTTTTAAACTCAAATTACAAAATAATCTAACTCTTCCTAAGAGTTAATGCTGCATGTTGGTTAGTAAACAAGATAAGATTTAAATCATTATCATACTCTAATTACAAAACAATCTAACTCTTTCTAAGAGTTAATGGTATGTGTTGATAAATAAATATGGTAGAATTTAAATCATTGTCATATCATTTGAATGAGAAGTATATCAACCACTTAACATATTAATGTGTTCGTTATTCTTTTTCTCTTGATCTAATAAGACAATATTAAGATTTTGATCAGTAGTAATATATGCATATATATATATATAGAAGTATATCAACCGCTTAACATATTAGAGTGTCCATCATTTTTTTTTCTCGTAATTTAATAAGACAATATTAGAATTTTGATCGATATTAATATATATAGGCATATTCTAACATGCACTTGGGTATTTATTCACTTGACAAAAAAAATCGCGTGATTGCATTAAAAAAATGTGTGATTGTAATTTATTATATATGGTTACAATTAAACATGTGATATTACAATCAATAAATATATTCACATTTACTGATTTAATGATTGTAATCAAATAAATTTAGTTCTAATCACATATAACAAATTGTAATAAAATATTTTAGAATGTAATCACACATTTTTTTTTTTTTTATATATATACCCAAGTGTACCCAAAGGCATCCTATATAGAGGGCTTTTATAATCGAATATATTTGATTTTAAAAAGTAAGGACCAACTAATCAAATTCATATATTGTATTATCTCTCCTAAAATAAATTCTCTCTTATATTTAATTCAAATATAATGGATAATTTGATTGATTGATCTTTATTTTTAAAATCAAATTATAAAAACTATATATAGTTTTTATAATATGATTTTAAAAAGTAAGGATTAATCAATCAAGTTCATCAATTGTATTATCTCTTTTAAAATAAATTCTCTCTCCTATTTAATTTAAGTATAATTGATAAATTTTATTGATTTATCATTATCTTTTAAAATTGATATATTTGATTATAAAAACATTACACGTATACAAATGAATGATTGATTTCTCTTGGGTTGGCTTGAATATTTTCTTTATCCATAATTTTTTTTTAGTGCTTTCCTCACCATCTCTTTTGTACAACTAGGATTATTTTTTTTATTTTATTTTAGTTTATTTTTCTCTAAAAGAACACCTTAGACAGATCTTAGAAGATTTTTCTCCACAACGAAATCAACATTCTTATAGTATGTGATTTTTGTTTACATAATATTATATTTTATGATTTTTATCTATCAAATTCATAAATATCACACACGAATCCATAGTTGACAAATACATTCGTTATGGAAATATCTACTTGCTTAATTAAATGTTTTCTTATTATGACAGTTCACGTCATTTTTAAATTTAAATCAAATTAAAATTTTAAAATTTATGGAGTACAAATTTCACTGTCACATCTTTAAACAACAATGGTGGTCCAAATTATTTTAATACGATGAACAAATCTATCTTGATTTTTTCAATGTACTTGATGATCAATGAAAGTGCGGTATATTAATAATCTAAATGATTTGTGTTATTCATGTAAATAAAACATTTTGTAATTGAAAATTTTGTTTGGTTTTCAATCAACACATTGATTGGTGTTATGTTCTAAAGTCTTCTTATTTCAATGTATTGCCGAATTCGTTAGTAGATCAATTAAATCACTTTTTTCAATCACAGGTTTGAAATCTGAAAAAAAGCGTTGCCTGTATTTTACATTGCAAGCAACTGTTTATTAGTCACAAAATTAGTTGAACTGATTGAGTGCCTACGTTGTCTTTATTTTTTGTTTTTAACTTAGATCATTAATGGAGGATAACTGACCTATAATTAACAATTATTTGAGCTAAAACAATTCCTAATAAAAGCTAATATAATTATGAGTGATGCTATATTGTACAAAATTTTATTAAAATTTATAACCATCGTATCATTAATTCATCATCCCATAATTATGATGGTTGTTAGAAAGAGTAAGAATTTTTTATCATCATTTTTTGTTAATTTTTTGATAATTCAGTGACACATCAACATTTAAAAATATGGTTGATCAAGATTGATTGATTTTTTCTCTCACATATTACTCAAACTTAAATTGTTTTAATACAAAATTAACATCATATTAATATTAATAGCGAATTATTGTTTGGTTACAAATCACCTTATTCCATTATTTCATTAAAACTTTGGAAGTCTAACATCAACTCCACAATTATTAGCCAGCTCAATTAAGTTCATTTAATCAAATATTGAAAATCTAATTATCAAATAATTAAGATCCATTGAATTGAAACTCAATGAATCAGGTAAAAAAGGTGCTAAAATACACATCCTACTTAAGCGATCTCATCATTTATACATTGAGGCCCCATTTGGTGTGCAAATGGGATGAGATAAAATTAGATAATAATTGATAGAATTAAATTAATATTGTAACTTGAGTAAATGGGCTGGTAGAAGCTCAATAATATGAACAAGAATAAAGGTCCAGAAGGTCCAATCCTCAGATCACTACAGCAAGCTCGCCGAGCTCGCATAACGCCAAGACAGCCCGAGCATACTTCCATTCCAGTTTAGTATCTATTCAGCTCGCGTAGTTCGATTGACCGAGGAGCTCGAACCAAATGATACTTTGTGCAACAAGTCATCAGTTCTACCTAATTTCTTGATTTATCGCTGGTGCCACCTACACAGTTACCAATGAGTATTTAATGCGATGACTATACATTTAATGAAGAGAAGACTTTTTCTGGTGCATTTAATGCAGTGTGTGCATAAAGAGAATACTCATTGTCTTTACAATAAATGCAGTATGATTTATGTCAGATTAGTTTAAAATAATCATCAGTTGTAACGTGTATATCACTCATTTGTATCTTTCTCCCTCTATAAATAAGGGAGATTTTTACTGTATCAACAAGTTAACAATACTAGTATACCGTCACTCTGACGGAATTAATTCAGAGTGACCCGTGGACGTAGGCGCAGTCGCCGAACTACGTAAAAATCCTTGTGTTTGCATTCATTCTTCTCCTCTTTTTTTTATTAATTGCTACATTACTATTATTTATCTACCACAACCAACATTCCTCCGTTTTTTATACAACATACCAACCTTAAATTTAATTTACAACGTATTTATTATAGTTATCACCATTTAATTACCTCGATTGCAGTCTGGGCCACAGAATCTCTGAGTTGACCGTTTTCGGACGTTGACAAGTTATTACTGTCTTTATGTTTTTTGTTTAAATTAAAGATTTATTAGTTTCAAAAGATGTTCAATTAAATTTATGTTTATATGTGATTTTTTTTTATATGTTAAACTTTAAATATACATTCAAACTTAAGTGTGTATTTACATTTAAGTGGAAGTTAAAATTTAAGTGCAATCTAATATATAATTATTTGTTAAAATTCATATTCTTGTATGTTAAATTATATATATTTTAAAATGGACTAAATTAAAATAGATCGGATTTAGAGCATTTTATTTTAGGATAAAGATTGAAAACATATTGGAGTTACATATTGGGTTTGTAATATCCCACTTAAAATTTAATTTGAATTTGAAACCGATTCGATTCATTGTCATCCTTAATTTCAAAGATGCACATTGACACTATTTTTTTTAATTATAAAAATAGTTATCAAAATTAAAGGTTTTGATTATTTTATTCAATCCATAAGTTACATGAAATTAAACTATAATAGAATTCCACGGGATCGTCACTCGGTCAGTGTCATGAAAGAATTATTACGGGGAATCTAAATAAACCGCGGGCCAGATGGAAAACCATGGGCTTCACAGTCCTTTTAATTAGTAAACAAAGTAAATAATTTACACGTCATATATTATCTTCCAAGTATTCTTTTGATATATAGAATAAAATCGAATTGTTATTCTGATTCTGCTCGTTTACTTTTCCAATTTAGGTGGGACTTTAATTTTACCACTTGCTCACGATCGGACAGAGGAATTTCAACCTGAGCCACATCATATGCATATGTGATGTACATCCCTATCCACCAACCTTCCTTGATCTTGAGGTCCCACCTTATCCGTCCTTTGACATTCTCGTCTCCAACTTGCCATATCTTCACCGTTCAGTATTGGGAACCACCTCTATATGATAATTCACCAACAATTCCTCCATGCGAGTGCATCACATGAGTTTAGCTCTTAAATTTTAATATATATTATTTACATATAATTACAAAGTGATTGAAAGAACGATGACATCAATAATTAGAGTCGGTCAGAACGTGTCAAGTTAAATATTATGTATTTTGGTTTGAAAAGCTACTCATATATCATCGTGAGATAAATCTCTCTTCCATCCAATTTGAACATACATGTGATTGAAAATCTATTATCATAATATCGTAAGAAATCTACCCTATAATAAGGACAAAAACTATCTATATGTACTTGAAAATATACAGAGAGGGATATGAACCTTTACATCATGGACATGCATGGGAAATGTATTACTTACTTGAGCCTTATATGTATTAAATTTTAATATTGGATAGTTCACTATTAGGGCATGATTAGAACGCTAGATTGGATGAGATTGACTTAATTTCAGTCCAATTCAGTATTTATAGGAAACATGAGTTTGGATAAAATCCAATCTCATGTCTCAATTAGTCCTTCAATTATGGGACTGTTAATTTTTTATTTTATTTTTTAAATATCGGGAGAAAGAAAACTGCTTCAACGTTAGTTATAAAGATTGGGGTGGCCAGAAATGGGTGCTTCAGCCGGCGATACGTGAGAGTTGCAGTGGCTGGATGAAGAGTTATGACGGTGGCTAGATGAAGAGTTGCATCGGCCGGTAGCCAGAAATGGAGAAAAATAAGAGAGTCAGTCTTGAAGTTATGGTGGTGGCTAAATGAAGAGTTGTAGCAACCGGATGAAGAGTTACAGAAACTGAATTAAGAGCTGTAGGAGCCGGCGACCAGAAATGGATAAAAAGAAGAGAGTTGTCTTGAAGTTGTGGCAATGGTTGGATGAAGAGTTGTGGCCATGGACCAATTTCAGGGTGCATGATCAGCTGCTCGTGGCTGGATAAATTATAATTAGGCTGTGGCGATGACGGGATGATAATATAATTTTCTTCTAACCCATATCAAATACAAAATATAATTTTTTTTTATCCAAATTCATGTTATACCAAACAATAGACAATATTATTTTAAATCAAATCCTAACTATACTAGACACATACTAATTAATTCAATCCAATTTAATTCAATATCAAATACCAAACAAGACCTTAGCATTTGTTTTAAAGATTACAATACCAGATTGGTTAAATGTAAACAACAGTGCAACTGAGCTTAGTCGATTCAAATCCTATGACTTAGGAAAATGAATTGTTAATAAGATTATGAGAATGTAGAGGTGACTTTGCTGTGGAAATTACGAGGTTTAATCATTAATTTTCGACAAACCCTTCTTTAACGGTTAATAAATTTGAGAAGTACATCACCTCTTAATACAATACAATTGATTTTGTAACTCTTCAACCTCTAATGGATTTGGGTTTTAATTTGATATCACAGTTAGTACGAGGAGTATCCTCTTTTTATCATTGAAGTAGTTATCATGTGTTTATAAGAATAGGTATGGGGACAATATAAGTAATATTTGATCTTAATAAATTCTTGTGCTTAGTTTCTTTTTTAAATAATAATAATAATAATAATGATAATAATAAAGGATAAAAATTTAATTTTTGTATTTTTTATTATTGTAATCGCCTAACTTATTTTTCATCGAATCACCTACCTTTTTTTGTTGTTTTGGTAATGCTCATCAATCATAAACCTAATACATATATATTACGCCAACGATTATATACAATATTTATATTTTATGATTTGAAACAAACATAAATAAAGTTTAAATAATATTTTACCATTTTTATTTTATCGATCACGTTTTATTTTATCCAAAAAATTAAGCTGGCTTCTATTTTAATTCATAATGAGTAACGTAATCAGAGGCTTTTTAATTAATTTCATTGGCGATATTTAACAAACCACTTTTATTTTCACACATACGTGATAGAATATATTATATTCTTAAATTAAAAGGAAAAAAAAATCCCTAAAGAGATTTAAAAATGAAAAATATTTATTCCTTTTTATCTATGTTGTGACAATGCAAAGCACTTTGTTCAGGCAGTTTATAATATTATATATATTTCAAAATTATAATATGAACCATATGATGCGGAATCTAAAGAGTACAAGTTTACCTGTCCATTCGAGTATATTATTTGAAGAATCTTATAAATTATATTAGAAGATGATTTAATGGTTAGATCAATTTGTCTCGCGATTACTTTAAGTTCAAGTTGCCATCAGGACACAGGAAAACTTTGGGTGCACCCATTGTTTTGTATGTTATTAACTTGGACCCGTATGTACAGGATAAATTAAATACTATTTCGATGTTGGAGTTGTACAAAAAGGAGGCAGAAAACGAATATTTTTCCAGAGATTTTTTTGTAGCCAAAATGAATCAGAATACTGCTGCTTTACTTTTCAACTTTCAGTCTTGTAACTGGGACAGGGTTACCCTATCTTTAAAATTCAATTTGAACTATTATCCTACATGATGTGTATGACATTCATTTTATAATTCTTAAGTGATTAGTTTTCTTATTTTATTATAAATGTAGATATGTTAATCATATACACATTAATTGATTTTAACATGTTTTGTGATTTAAAAGGTAAAAGTAAGCATTGATTAGATTTGACAAATTTTATGATTTCATATATGAGCTTCGAATTTTGTTATGATCGTTATACATATAAAATAGGAGATACATAGCAACTCAAGTAAAAGTTGATGTAAATATATATTTAGAAATCAAAGTTTCTACTTACTTATAAAATTTAATCAGTTTTATCTCATTCTTTTAAAATTAATTTGGAAACATTAACAGATTTGATGATATGATTATTTATAAAACTATATATAGTGAAGTCTAATCAACAACGGAAAAATTCAATACGAAATTTCGAAGGATTGAATCAATTGGTGTCTCAATGTTCTCCTAGTTTGGGAAATACGATTATGACAATTTAACCTCATAAGACGCCCAGAATAATCTTAAATCCACACCAACTGATTAGTGAACTTAAAAAGCAAATCAGGACTGTTTCTTGAGGTACTCATGTTTAAAAATTCCATTTACATTAAATTAAATGAAACCCCACCAAACACATTCAATATATGTTTGCACACAGTCCACACCAATCAAACTCCGCCACACCATATAAAACCCATCAAAACATGAAAAGCTTGACAAAGAAATCAAGCGACTTCCATCTTATAATCATCAGAACTCTGCCAGTATTTGCAGGCTATACAATTAAAATTTAAAAGCACATACTTATTTTTACCAAGAGATCAACGGTCCAACGTAGTTCCATCAGTAGCACGGTCCCTTGGACGCCACCGCACCGGATAACGTGTCCTCCGCGGCTATTTAGCGGCTTGGCACATGACAGTCGCTCACATAAAAAGACAATATCTCCCCATGGGCCCACAACTCACTAAACACGTCACCGTCTAGTGCTCAAGAATCATCGCCCATGTGTGGGCTCCACATGCCTTCCTTTTCTTTTATTGGACGATAAATTAAATTAATCAAAATAATTATTAAAAAACCGAAAAATAAATCCGTAAAATGACGAAACTAGCCCCACCGATTTTTCCTATAAATGGTAGTGCCTCCTCTCTAGCTCGGAGTCCTATGTCCGAGCTCTGAACGTTCTTGTTTGAGCCACAAGAGTCCCAAAAACAAGTTTGAAAGCTTTGGGTTAATTTTTATTTTGTTTTTATTTTTATTTTTATTTTTTAATTTCTAGGGAGAGGAAAACAGAATTTTGTTGCAGTGAAAAATGTTGGGAGTTTTTAACAGCGCGATCGTGTCGCCACCGGAGGAGCTAGTGGCGGCCGGATGCCGGACTCCGTCACCGAAGATCTCCTCTGCTGCGCTGGTCAACCGCTTCCTCCAGACCAGCTCCTCCGCTGTGTCCATACAAGCCGGTGACAACGTCCACCTCGCCTATACTCACCACAACGAGTCTCCGTTGCGGCCAAGGTAATAAAAAATAAAAATAAAAAGAATCGATAATAACTCATGCGATTGTCGTTCTGTTTTTTTGGGATCATTTTTGTTGTACTTTGCAGAAGTTGATGTAGCAAAATCAGAGACTTCTGGTAGTTTGATAACAGGATCTTGACCGTCCGATGTGTGATATAGTATAAACAGTTGTAGTTCTGTTGCCTGATCGAACGGTTGAAATGATTTGATCGAACTTGGATTTGCAGTTCTAAAAGTCAAAATATATATAAAATAAAAATTAAAAAAAAGGCTAAAAACAAAAAAGAAAAATGTGAGATTGTTGCTTCTTCTTCATATATCAATAGGAAAAACCTATTTACCATTGCAGTTTGGCGTGATAATCAAAATTTACTGTTCATTTAAAAATCATTATGAACTCTATTATATTTAGTTAAATAGATAAACAATTTTTATAATTTAAAAAAAATCTAAAAAATCATTTTATTTATTTTTATTATTTTGAACGAGATTTTAACAACCTATAAAAATAATTAACCATTACCTTAAACAATAAGGAATTAGATAATCCCTCTATAAATTTATAGAGAATAGGATAGATTGATCACGTGATTGGCTTCGCTTAAACATAAAATTGACCGCTAAAATGATGAAACTTGGCAAGTTCACGTGATGTGGGTTGAAGTTCGTTGTGCAATTTTTTTTATTTATGATAATTTCTGTAGTTATTTTTTTAATTTTTTAGTTTAGATTTTGGCTAAATTATGGAGTAGAGAGAAAGAGATTGGACGGTCATGATTTGTTAGAGTGTCTAGTGATGGATTCTTACATTGTCTACCACGTAGTCAGTACGGATTGCAGATTCTCCTGCAGTTTTGTCTTGTAGTGACCACATACATTATACACCTTATACGTGTGAAGGATATCCGCAAAATTACAACTGCTATATAAGCGTGAACGTATACGTGGATGATCGACACGTGGAAGGTCAAACGTTTGGTTAACGTTATTTTATCTTCTTCATCTAGGTTTGACTTATCATTTTGGGGTTGTTCAGTTCAGACTTATTGGTCCAACGCCACTATCGAAAATATCGAACCGTAGGGAGGATATTTTAGAAATATTAATTATTTAATATAAATAGTTGTCAGAAACTTAAGTATATTAAGGAAGTATTAATTTTATCTATCAATTAAAATGAATTAGTTTTAATAATTATTCTTATAATCGATCAAAAGATTTAATTGATAGACAAGATAAGTGGGTGAATACCAAATCTTTTTATTTAATATATAAAAATTAATAAAATAATATTTACTCTTATCTAGTAGAATCTGATGGTGGATAAAAAGTATATATAAATTGATTACTATTTTATTTTATTTTTTTGTTTGAAAGGGGTTCCTAATTTATTCTTGTAATCTCATAGTACTTTAACCAAGTAACTGTAATGACTATATCTGGAGGTTCCTTGTAAACTTTTTTTTTTTTTTTACTTTGCTTATAGATCTACCCAGGGAGGGAACATTGTGCAAGGATAAGGATAACGTAGCTTAAATGGGACCATCGTTGAAATTGGTCGGTGGTCCCCAAAGTAGGACTTGGGAGCTCTTGCATGAATAAGAGACTAGAAATTATTATTATTATTATTATTTTTTTGTAGTTATCCATCGTTGGTCCTAACTTTCCTCACTTTTTTTGTCATGAAGATTGCACTAATGACCATTTGGTTTGGTTGTAAATTTGTAATTGATGTGGGGTGTAAAATATGTGACATTTTTTTACTAGATGCAGTGTGTTAATATTCCTTTAACTTATGTGGGTAAAAGTAAAAGATTCCTGTGTTTTTTCAAAGTTAATGAGTATTGGGAGATTGATGACTTGCGAATAAATAGCAAGTTGGACGATGAGGATAATATAAAAAATTCAATGAAAAATATGTTTTGACTTTTTGTGTTGGACATCCTACATATTGAGGATAGAGAAGAGAAGATATCAAGCCCCACAAACTGACTTATGCGTTTATACATTGATTTTTGGATGGTGGGTATGGCAGATCATTTGCTGTTAAAGATGAGATCTTCTGTTTGTTTGAGGGGGCTCTGGACAATTTGGGAAGTCTAAGGCAGCAATATGGACTAGCTAAGTCAGCAAATGAAGTGATTCTGGTGATTGAGGCCTACAAGGCTCTTCGTGATCGGGCACCATACCCTCCCAGCCATGTTGTTGGTCATCTTAGTGGGAGCTTTGCCTTCATTGTCTTTGACAAGTCCACCTCCAACGTCTTTGTGGCCTCTGTAAGTTTTCCTTACCTACTAAAACACCTCGGTGAAGCTGATATTGCTTTGGTTGGTTAGTGACAAAACTTGGGTTTTGTTGTTATTGTGACAGGACCAATTTGGTAAGGTTCCGCTTTATTGGGGGATCACTGCTGATGGGCACGTCGCATTCGCTGATGATGCTGACTTGCTCAAAGTTGCTTGTGGAAAATCACTTGCTTCTTTCCCTGAAGGTGGTTTACCTAAACCATATGTGCATACACATATTATATTCATTTTTAAGTCCTTTTTTATATATGACTTGTGTTGTGCTCTATTTTAAGTTTCAACAACCTTTGATTATTTTTAATGTGCTTTTAGTGGTCAGGTTTACTTTATTATTTTGTTTTTTTTTTTAATTTGTTGACATATATGGTGCATCGTTGCATCTTTCAGGTTGTTTCTACTCCACAGCTGTTGGAGGACTGAGAAGCTTTGAGAATCCGAAGAACAAGATCACTGCAGTTCCTGCTGAGGAGGAAGAGATTTGGGGCGCCACCTTTAAGGTATCATCAGTTCATCCTTATAGTCTGATTTTGGATTTTGATTCTTTTTACAATTGCAAGAATCATAAATTTTCTACGATGCGAAGGACAAAATGGGGAAAGTTTGATTTTTTCATACACACATGATTGTTCAACTTTATTGTGTGTAGTGATGGTCACTATCACTGTCAATCGTCCATCTGATACCAACTTTTTATTAAAGCAATTAAAATTCCAACCACTTATTTTTCCTTCTTGCCCCTGATTTATCCATTTGGTGGGGTGAATTTCCAGGTGGAAGGGCCAGCAGTTCTTGCAGCCACAGAGTAGATGCAATACAAGTCATGCAAATCTATTTGGGACAAAGAAAGTTAACTCTTAAGTGGTTGTGGATGTAAGTCATACATTGGGAGAGGGTCCATGTGAATACCTAAGCGAGTGTAGTAAAATGAACAACTGGGACAATAGATATGCTATGGTGGTCCAAGAGTAGCCAACTTTGTAGTCATTAGCTCTCTATGTTTCTGCCTTGGTGCTTTCTTTGTTTATCAACCTTTGCTCTAGCTCTATCCGATGTACAGCTATGGCTTGTCTTGTAGTTTAATAAAGTTAGTTCGAGGGGTTTGAAACATACTCTCTCTTTAAATTATGGGTGACGAATTTGTGCCATTGATTTTCAAGTTAATGCTATCACACTCTTTGCCGACGCCAGTGTGCCAATGTGGTGTAGTATTAAGCCCTTCAGTTCTAATGAAAGCAATATCCACAACCTTGCTTTACCATTATCTTAGCCTAATTTTCTCATAATCCAAACACATTGCCAAAGAGAAGACTACCAAACCATTCAATTCAAATCAAATCAAGCCAGTTTCAGACTTTCAATTCAATCATATTTTCAGATTTCTCTTAATTGAATTAACTTTTTTCTTTTAAACAGTCAATTCATTCTCTATCATTTTATTAATATATCGATTATATTGAAATCACAAGTAATATATGATATTATTCACAAAATCACATAAAAGAATTCCACTTCTTTTAAGTTGCCTGCACATTCTCATCAGCTCCGCGCCCCCCGTGCTCCCCTGCCACACCACAACCCAACATCATCCCTTCCCCCCCTCCCCCCCCAACGCACAAAACCAAAAATAATAAACCAGATAAATTATGCAACATTAGCGTCCCAAACAAACAAAACTCGTGAAAGAAGCACAGCATGGGAAATTTGTGGGACACATACATATAATCAATAAATTATATATTGCTTATCGTTTGTGTTGTGTTTGTGAAGTCATAAGATTTTAAGATTTCAAATAGATTGTCAAACTGCTATCAATTTCAATTCAATCTAAGCATGTCGTTTTAAGATTTTCCTATAGCAATTTTGATTCTTTTATAAATCAGACAATTCGGTCTTTATTTTTCTTTCAACAAATTGAAATTAAAGTAATCAGTAAGTGTTATACTAAAACGTAGCATGTGATAATATTTATAAAATACATCAAAATTCTATTTTTAATTTTAATTTTACTCGTATATTCCCATGAACCAATGATACCGAAAAAATGAAAACTAAAATGAAAAAAAAAAAAAAAAAAAAAAAAAAAAAAACGCTAAATAACATGAAAAATTTGGAATTTTATAAAAATTATTTTTATCTTCTTGTACTTAATCTTAAATTTTCAAATTTCAACAAAATTATTAGAAAATTTAGGAGTTATTAGTAAACTTTTCTCCTTTATACATTTTCTCAATTTATAAACGTAAGTTAATAACAAAAATCTTACATCATTAATAAGCCTTTTTGACATATCTATCTCAAATTTAGAGTGGTGGTATTTACACCTACTAAAATTGTATGTACACCTCTTTTGTAAGTACATCCCATTAATTTTTATTTTAAAAAAAAATATAATAAATAAAAACTCATTTACTATGAAAAGTATTATTTCTTTAATTTTATTGTATCATATATTTGTAAATAAATTTAACTAAAACTATTATTTAAATAAATTATATTATTTTAAGAAAATATATAAAGGTGTGTACTGTGTACTTACTAAAGGCTTGCACATACAATTTTAAAGGGGTGGGAATATTTCTCCTCTAATTTTATCATCAAATGGACTACTGTTGTAGCTTGGGCTCACAATTTTGTGTTGGGCTGGATTTTTACAAAGCCCACTTACTTGTCTTGCAAAATTCGAAACACAGAACGTGCGTTGTTGCCCGGAGAAAGACCGTCAAGAGCAAGACACAACTACATGTCTTATTGGCGCCAAAATCTTGATATTTTCTGTCTTCTCAATTATTACACAGAGGAGTGACTACTAACAGAATCGACCGTTATTACAACACAAGACTTGTTCTTTAATTTTGGCGCCAAAATCTTTGCTTCAGTCCCAAGAAACTTCCCATTTAGAAACCAGATTGAAATTACGATACCTATTCCAACTCTAATTAGGAGAAAATTAATAAGATATTTTAGAAACTAATTCGAATTAGCCGAGTCATATTTCAACTGGGTTTAGGATTACTAACGGTTTTCTATCCCTCACTCTATAAAACTGATTTCTTGACTCGATACTGGTTCCGTCTATTTTCTTGTCGATTTTCAAGCTTTTCTGCCCTGCTTTTTCTGGGTTTGTGGGAGTGATTCTTCTTGGCGTTTGTGTTTTCTGGGTCTGTGGGAGTGATTCTTGTTGGTGTTTGAAGAAGGAGAAGAAAAGGAAGAGAGAATGAGGAGTTTGGAAGAGTTGAAGTCAGTAGATGATGGCGGGTATTATGACCGGCTTGTGAAAAGAGATGGAAGAAGTTGCC